>VSWD01000012.1:2579276-3180844 GCA_033119305.1 Pinctada imbricata | reverse complement strand
TGATAACATTGACAAACCCGTGACATTGTTGTTGTCGTCGTCGTCGATGCTGCTGCTGCTGCTGCTGCTGCTGCTGATGATGATGATGATGAACTCTGTAAATTGACATAAAAACCAAAGGACGTCTGAAGAACGCTGGCCGAGTAGAGCTATTGATGATTATCAATTAAGAAACCATAGGACGTCCTGGATATGCTGGACCATAAGATCTTTTGTTCAGTCACCCGAGAACAGGTGATAAGGGACAAAACTTTAATATCCTCTGAAATTCAACTACATGTATTTATCTCTGAATACCTATGTTTTACCCGTGGTAAAATTAATCAGGAAGTCGGAAAAGATATGGAGAGTCCCATCATTTAGTCATATTGTCACGGATGGTCAGGGTGCATTGAAAATATGCTTAGACTTGAAGCATAGGCCTCCACATCTCATACGACTTGTTTTAAAACATCTCTCTGATTTCACGGATTATTTTCTTTCTTTCTGTTTGGGCACCCGGCATCTCCTCTATTGGGTCATTTGGCTGTATTGATGTTACGTATATTGCAGAGAACTAATTTTTTTTTTCTTCCTAGCATATGCCAGTAACTCGGAACTTTTGACTACGGTCTTCTTGGATACAATACAATACAATACAATACAATACAATACAATACAATACAATACAATACACTTTATTGCCAAAAAAGGGCCCCAGAGGGCACACATCAGTTAAATAACAAAGTGTCGTCATGGTCAACAACTGAATAGATAATAATTAATGGTAAACAACAGTGGGCACCAAGGGACGATGCTTTGGGAAATACTTGAGCATAGCAATTTAGCTAAGCTTAACTCAAATTGTAATGAGTTAGAATTCAATTATTGACTTTCTTAATTATTAGTATCATCAAATCATTTTCATTTTATTAGTATATTCCCCCTCATGCTCAATGTAGATGACCAAGAAAATTCATAATTTGTAGCAATCAATAATTATTATCCAGCCATATCTAATATTTTACTCTAAGTGTAAAGCTAAACTGATTCTCAGCAGAGTTTAAAGTGATCTTGCCCTTGGTTCTTAGTAGAGTTTCAAGGTAAAACGTGACCTTGACCCTGGTTCTCAGTATTGTTTTAATAAAAGGTATAAAGTGATCTTAGCCCTTTATTCTCAGTAGACATTTGAGGTATATCGTGACCTTGATCCTTGTTTTCAGTGCAGTTTTAAGGTATAATGTGCTCTTTGCTTGATTCTCAGTAAATTTTAAGGTATAAAGTGACCTTGACCCTAGTTCTCATTTGAGATTTAAGGTATATAATGTGACATTGACTCTGGTTCTCAGTAGAGATTTAAATTAAAACGCAACCTTGGCCCTTGGTTCTCAGTAGAGCTTTAAAGTATAACGTGATCATTATCTTGGTTCTCAGTGTGAGATATGAGGGATAATGTGACCTTGGCGCTGGTTCTCAGTATAGTTTTAATGATTGATATAACGTGACCTTCGCCCTCGGTTCTCAATAGACGTTTGAGGTATAACGTAACCTTGACCCTAGTTCTCAGTAGAGTTTTAAGGTATAACGTGACCTTGACCATGGCTCTATGTAGAGATTTGAGATACAGCATGACTTTGACACTGGTTCTCAGTAGAGTTTTAAGGTATAACCTATAACGTGATCTTGACTCTGGTTCTCAGTAGGGGTTTAAGGTATAACATGACCGTGACCTGATTCTCAGCAAACGTGACCTTGGTCGCTTATTCTCAGTAGAGTTTTAAGGTATGATAATGTTACATTGACCCTTGTACTCAGTAGAGATTTGAGGTATAACGTGACCTTGGTCCTCGGTAGAAGTATAAAAGGTTTAACATGACCTTGGATCTTGGTTCTCAGTAGATTTGTAAGGTATAAAGTGATCTGACCCTGGTCCTTAGTAAAGATTTGAGGTAAAACGTGACCTTGGCCCTGGTTCTCAGTAGAGTTTTAAGGTATAATGTGACCTAGACCCTGGTTCTCAGTAGAGTTAAAAGGTGTAACATGATCTTGCACTTGGTTCTCAGTAGAGTTTTAAGGTATAATGTGACCTAGACCCTGGTTCTCAGTAGAGTTAAAAGGTGTAACATGATCTTGCACTTGATTCTCAGTAGAGTTTTAAGGTATAATGTGACCTAGACCCTGGTTCTCAGTAGAGTTAAAAGGTGTTACATGATCTTGCACTTGATTCTCAGTAGAGTTTTAAGGTATAATGTGACCTAGACCCTGGTTCTCAGTAGGGATATAAGATATAAAATGATCGTGATCCTGGTTATCAGTAGGATTTAAAGGTATAAGGCGAGCTTGGTCCTTGTTTCTTAGTAGAGCATTTTAAAAGGTATAACGTGACCTTTATCCGGGTTCTCAGTAAAAAAAATTGAGATATAACATTACCTTTATCCTGGTTCTCAGTGGAGTTTAAAGATTTAATTTGACCTTGGCCCTGGTTCTCAGTAGAATTCTGAGGTAAAACGTGACCTTGACACTGGTTCTCAGTAGAGGTTTAAGGTATAACATGATTTTGCCCTTGGCTCTCAGTGGAGTTTCGAGGTATTACGTGACAATGTCCCTGGTTCTGAGTAGAGATTTAAGGTATGATTTGACCTTGGCCCTTGTTTCTCAGTAGAGTTTTAATGTTTAACGTTAGCTTGATTCTGATTCTCGGTAGAATTTTGATATATATCATGACCTTAATCATGGTTCTCAGTAGAGATTAAAGGTATAATTTGATCTTGACCCTGGTTCTTTGTAGAGTTTTAAGGTATAACATGATCTTGCCCTTGGTTCTCAGTTTCAAGGTACAACTTGAACTAAACCCTGGGTCTCAGTAGGGATATATACGAGGTATAACGTGACGTTGACCATGGTTCTCAGTATAGTTTTAATAACTGGCATAACGTGACCTTGACCCTCGGTTCTCAGTAGAGTTTTAATGTATAACGTGACCTTAACCCTAGTTCTCAGTAGAAATTTTAGGTATATTGTGACCTTAATACTGATGTTCAGTAGAGATGGTATGTATTACTTGACCTTGACCCTGGTTCTAAGTAGAGATCTAGAGTACATATAACGTGAGACCCTGGTTTTCAGTAGAAATTTAAGGTATAATGTGATCCTTGAGTCTGGTTCTCAGTAGAGATTTCGAATATAATGTGAGCTTTACCTTGGTTTTCAGTAGCGATTTGGGGTATAATGCGACCTTGGTCCTGGATCTCAGTAGAAATTTAAGGCATAATAATGTTACCTTGATACCGGTTCTCAGTAAAGATAAGAGGTATAACGTGATCTCAATCAAGGTTCTCAGTAGAGATTTATGGTATAACATGACCTTGACTCTGATTCTGAGTATTGACTAAAGGTACTACCGTGACCTTGACCCTGGTTCTCAGTAGAGATTCGATGTATAATGTGACTTTGACCCTGCTTCTCGGTAAAGATTTTTAAAAGCTATAATGTGACTGTATCAGTACAGTTTTGAGGTGTGACTTGACCTTGATCCTGATTTTCGGTAGAGGTTTGATGTATAACATGACCTTAATAATGGTTATCAGTAGAGATTAAAGGTATAATTTAACATTGAACCCTGGTTCTCAGTAGAGGTTAAAGGTATAACATGACCTCGACCTTGGTTCTCAGTAGAGTTTCAAGGTATGACGCGACCATGAGGTATAACGTGACGTTGACCATGGTTCTCAGTATAGCTTTAATAACTGGCATTACGTGACATTGGCTATTTGTTTCAGTAGCGTTTTAAGGTATAATGTGATATTGTAGAAATTTAAAATATGTTATCCTTGACCTTATTTCTCAGTAGAGATTTGAGGTATATTGTGACCTTAATCTTGGTGTTCAGTGGAGATTATGAGTATTAGTTGACCTTGACCCTGGTTCTCAGTAGAGATTTTAAAAATAACGCGAGACCCATGTTTTCAGTAGAGATTTGAGGTATAATGTGGCATCGGCCCTGGTTCTCAGTAAATTCTAAGGTATAATTGACCTTGAGCCTGGTTCTCGGCAGAAGTTTAAAATGTAATGTGAGCTTGACCCTGGTTTTCAGTAGCGATTTGGGGTATAACGTTACTTTGGCCCTGGTTCTCAGTAGAATTAAAGGTATAATAATGCTACCTGACCCCGGCTCTCAGTAGAGATAAGAGGTATAGCGTGACCTTAATTCTGGTTTTCGGTAGATATTTATTGTATAACGTGACTTTGGCCCTTGCCTTCACTATTAGAGATTTAGGGTATAACACGACCTTGACTCTGATTCTGAGTAGAGACTAAAGGTATACTGTGACATTGACTCTGATTCTGAGTAGAGACCCGATATATAACATGACTTTGACCTTGGTTCTCAGTAGAGAGATTCAATGTATAACGTGATCTTGACCCTGCTTCTCGGTAGAGATATAAGTTATAACGTGATCTTGACCCTGGTTATCAGTACAATGGCCCTTGCTCTAAGTAGAGATTTAGGGTATATCATGACTTTGACCCTGATTCTCAGTAGAGAGATTCGATGTATAACGTGATCTCGACCCTGCTTCTCGGTAGAAATTTAAGCTATAACATGATCTTGACCCTGGTTATCAGTACAATGGCCCTTGTTCTCAGTAGAGATTTAGGGTATATCATGACTTTGACCCCAGTTCTCAGTAGAGAGTTGACCTTGACCCTGCTTCTCGGTAGATATTTAAGGTATATTAACCTGATCTTGACCCTGGTTATCAGTACAATGGCCCTTGTTCTCAGTAGAGATTTAGGGTATATCATGACTTTGACCCCGGTTCTCAGTAGAGAGGTGACCTTGACCCTGCTTCTCGGTAGATATTTAAGGTATAACCTGATCTTGACCCTGGTTATCAGTACAATGGCCCTTGTTCTCAGTAGAGATTTAGGGTATATCATGACTTTGACCCCGGTTCTCAGTAGAGAGGTGACCTTGACCCTGCTTCTCGGTAGATATTTAAGGTATAACCTGATCTTGACCCTGGTTATCAGTACAATGGCCCTTGTTCTCAGTAGAGATTTAGGGTATTTCATGACTTTGACCCCGGTTCTCAATAGAGAGGTGACCTTGACCCTGCTTCTCGGTAGATATTTAAGGTATAACCTGATCTTGACCCTGGTTATCAGTACAATGGCCCTTGTTCTCAGTAGAGATTTAGGGTATATCATGACTTTGACCCCGGTTCTCAGTAGAGAGGTGACCTTGACCCTGCTTCTCGGTAGATATTTAAGGTATAACCTGATCTTGACCCTGGTTATCAGTACAATGGCCCTTGTTCTCAGTAGAGATTTAGGGTATATCATGACTTTGACCCCGGTTCTCAGTAGAGAGGTGACCTTGACCCTGCTTCTCGGTAGATATTTAAGGTATAACCTGATCTTGACCCTGGTTATCAGTACAATGGCCCTTGTTCTCAGTAGAGATTTAGGGTATATCATAACTTTGACCCCGGTTCTCAGTAGAGAGGTGACCTTGACCCTGCTTCTCGGTAGATATTTAAGGTATAACCTGATCTTGACCCTGGTTATCAGTACAATGGCCCTTGTTCTCAGTAGAGATTTAGGGTATATCATGACTTTGACCCCGGTTCTCAGTAGAGAGTTGACCTTGACCCTGCTTCTCGGTAGATATTTAAGGTATAACCTGATCTTGACCCTGGTTATCAGTACAATGGCCCTTGTTCTCAGTAGAGATTTAGGGTATATCATTACTTTGACCCTGATTCTCGGTAGAGACTTAAGGTATAATGTGTTTTATATCTTATAACGTGACATTGACCCTTGTTCTCAGTAGAGATTTTGAGGTATAACGCGACTTTTCCACAGCCAATATGAAGGTTATTTCAAATTAACAACAAGAAATTCATATTTCTCCAACAATTGCTTATAAAAGAAAATTTTGAAATGTGAGATTTCAGATGGCAACAATGGTGTATAAAACAATGACACAGAATGGAAATAACAAAGAGAGTTATGCTTTATATATTTCAGTAATAAATATTTATTTAGTACACTTTATAAAGCACTTGAATTTGACAATAACACTAGAAAATAGAGACAGTATGCTGCAGAATCTGTTCTCATAGCAACTAAATCATTCACTTCGTTTACACAATGTATAACCAGAGATGGTAGTACTTGTGCACCAAATTCCGCGTATCATTTGAAAGTATTGTGATACCCAAATATAGAATCAGCTGTACAAAAGATGATCTTATTGTTATATAAAAAGCCAACCTCATCTCTTATGAAACATGATATTATACATTATCCCAACTCTGGCAAATTTCTTGCAATTTGATTGGTTGAGGAGAACCAAAAATTAGGTTGTGTTACGTCACTGACATATTATTTCAATATCTTGCTTCTGCTACATGTATATAAGAAGCTTTAATCTCGAGTTCTTATACTGTATGGTGAAATTAGAAATTGTACAGAGAAAATTCTAATGCCACGATCGGCGGGATTAATTCGTTATACAGCTTTTTACAGGCTTCACCTCGCCCAATACAACTTTTTTTCATCGACTCAACATATATCTGTATCCCCCTGTTAAACACTGTCTAGCTAGGATCGTTATGTCAAGTTTTCATTGTCATATAAAATACAAGCTAGTATGATCATTCTATTGCACGTATACATGTAATCGTATTGAATAAAGTGTATATTATGGTAAAATTTGTGTTTTCTTTTCATATGTTGTATGTATAAACAAGGTTTACAGGACCTTATCAAATAAATGGATGCATGAATCTTTTCAAAATTTTTCCCTAAGAGAAGTTGTTAACGATTCAGTTTTCTGAAATGATGCACTTTATATAATAATCACAATCGACTGTTCATATAAAACATAGGTAATCACAGATTACAAAGCTCACCTCGTGACAGCAAAATTCAATTCAAACATATTTCTTAGTACATGTATATTGGCTTTTAAAGGCAAAACCACTCAAGCAGAAAAAGTAGGTCAAGGTCATTTTATGAAAGTTTGATCAAAGATACATCCAATATGCAAGTTTGGTACATGTAGCAGTTACACTTTGCTCAATATTGGCTTTATAGAGCAAAATCACTCAAGCGGAAAAAGTAGGTCAAGATCATTTTATGAAAGATTGATCAAAGATACATCCAATATGCAAGTTTGGTACATGTATCACTTATACTTTGCTCAATATTGGCTTTTAAAGGCAAAATCACTCAAGCGGAAAAAGTAGGTCAAGGTCATTTTATGAAAGTTTGATCAAAGATACATCCAATATGCAAGTTTGGTACATGTAGCACTTATACTTTGCTCAATATTGGCTTTTAAAAGCGAAATCACTCAAGTGGAAAAAGTAGGTCAGATGCTGCATACGATGCATGGGTCCATCTCGGCATCCAAAGATGAATCACTTGTGCAAGTTTGGTTACTGTAGCATTAGTACTTTGTTAGATACTGAGCTACTCCAAACTTCTTATCTAAATCACTCAAGCGTAAAATGTAGGTCAGATGCTGCATCCGGTGCATGGGTTCACCTCAGCATCCAAAGATGAATCACTTATGCAAGTTTGGTTACTGCAGCATCAGTTCTTTGTCAGATACTGAGCTACCCCAAACTTCTTAACCAAGTCACTCAAGCGGAAAATGTAGGTCAGATGCTGCATCCAATGCATGGGTTCACCTCAGCATCCAAAGATGAATCACTTGTGCAAGTTTGGTTACTGTAGCATCAGTACTTTGTCAGATACTGAGCTACCCCAAACTTCTTAACCAAGTCACTCAAGCGGAAAATGTAGGTCAGATGCTGCATCCCATGCATGGGTTCACCTCAGCATCCAAAGATGAATCACTTGTGCCAGTTTGGTTACTGTAGCATCAGTACTTTGTCAGATACTGAGCTACCCAAACTTCTTAACCAAGTCACTCAAGCGGAAAATGTAGGTCAGATGCTGCATCCGATGCATGGGTTCACCTCAGCATCCAAAGATGAATCACTTGTGCCAGTTTGGTTACTGTAGCATTAGTACTTTGTCAGATACTGAGCTACCCCAAACTTCTTAACCAAGTCCCTCAAGCGGAAAATGTAGGTCAGATGCTGCATCCCATGCATGGGTTCACCTCAGCATCCAAAGATGAATCACTTGTGCCAGTTTGGTTACTGTAGCATTAGTACTTTGTCAGATACTGAGCTACCCCAAACTTCTTAACCAAGTCCCTCAAGCGGAAAATGTAGGTCAGATGCTGCATCCCATGCATGGGTTCACCTCAGCATCCAAAGATGAATCACTTGTGCCAGTTTGGTTACTGTAGCATTAGTACTTTGTCAGATACTGAGCTACCCCAAACTTCTTAACCGGACGCGGACGCGGACACGGACGCGGACGCGGACGAGGACGCGGACGCGTGGGGTTATAGCATAAGCTCACTCAACTTCGTCGAGGTGAGCTAAAAATCATGAAAATAAGACAAGTGAAATAAGAAAGCGCTAGCGTTTACCATTCAAAAGTTTTACCCAATGTGAATAAAGTTTTTTTTTTTCAATAGGAGGTCTTACTGTGATGAGCAATCTCCGAACGAGTTATCCGATCCTTCCTTTCAGAGATAGGATCACGAGGTCAAATTGGTATTACACAGGTGAATTAGGAAAACCCTCTAAATTTAATACCATTCAACAGTTATGCCCAGTAGATATTTACAGACAAACAGATGGACAGGTAAAAATGTATACGATCCAGAAATTTTGATCCGGGAGCATAAAATATCACAAACAAGTGTAAAAGTGTATTTGAGCCCTACATAGAAATCAAAATGAAATATCAGGTGCGGGTCCAGAGCCAGGGGCTTAATCATGAGGTACTCTCAAAATGAAATATCAGGTGCGGGTCCAGAGCCAGGGGCTTAATCCTGGGGTATACTCAAAATGCCTCTTTGATATCCTGATTTACAAAGTGAATAGAAATAAATCCATTCAGTACATCTGTCCATTATACAAAGATATGATTGCTAACTTGCTGGTTTTGCATAATTAATTTGTTTGATCTAATAAAATATTAGCATACAATAATACTAGTACATGCACATTTCTACATACTAAGAATTACAAAATAACCAAGCACAATACTCTTGTACCCATTCAAATTGCGAACAATATCCAGAAGTCTCTATAAGTTTGAGAATATTTATACATTTATAGTAAATATATCTGGTCCCAAAACAGGCCTTGATCTTCTGAACCTTAAATGTATTGGAATTATCTATTAACACCGAGGTGGTAAAAAGGAAATACGGCAAGTCCGCCTATAAACGGATAGACGAACGGACTGACGATTACAAATTACAAAGTCGACGGACAGACGACAGGGAAACATCGCTAACATTGCCCGAACAGCACTGTTCCAACAAGACACAGTCGTCACACATTTTACTTAAAAAATCACAAAAAATCCGTGTAAATTTTAAGTTATGGCGGTAGCTAGCTAGAATCGCTCCTGGGTTTTACATGAGTTGCTAGTTTCCTCTTAGCTTCTCTGTGGCGGTTTTGGACTTCTTGGAAATGTTTAAGTAATTCCTTGAAATTAATCTTGGCGACGAGTGGCCTCTGGTCAACAGATGTCTTGGATTTACGCCTGAAAGTAGACAATTTGTTAGCAATATAAGTAAGATTGTTACTGGTTTAATCAAGTGTTCTTCAAAGACATAATCATAGAAAACAGTCTAATTGCTTAAAACACCAAGGTGATGCCTGGGACTGTTCACCAGTTTTACGTCTCTTTATCTTCGAAGACGGATATTTTTATTTTTCAGTATACTTTTTTTGTTCGTTGTGTATTTTGAAATTGATGCTTTAAAATGTTTAGATACGTCTCTATACGTGTTTGGTGATGTCAGCAAATGATAGAAATACCCTTTTCTTATGGAAATATAAAGGTTAAGTGGACGTAAGAAGAAATTTTATCGGAGAAAATGATGTTTATGTACAATTCATTGTTATCTAAAATTTGAGACACACTGTATCCACACAATGTTTTACAAAGGATATCAGAGATGTACAATACTCTGTGTGGACAAAACCTTTATCATTCCAGGAAATGAGGTATACGGATTGGTATACTGTATAATTACATAGATCTATTAGAAGTGGCGGACAATCCGTATCACAGTAAAATCAATCTCCCAATCCCAGTATGACGTAAAGATTTTCCTGAAATAACAATCTAATGAATCGGTAAGTGGCCTGATTTCCATGACAGATAAGAATATAGCTGACCCTGCAAAATCAATCAGAGCCAGAGTGACATATCGTAATCAAGAGGCCAAAACGGGTCAAACCGCTCCTCTGGGTAATTAAGTCCATAGGAATAGATCAACATGATGGTGAATCCTTTTCGCTGTTTCTTTTTTTTCTTATCTTGAGAGCTTATGGGCGAAATTCCTCTTTTCTCAAAATCAACTTGAAGAGGGTGTTTCGTAAAATATGCACCTATACTATGTTTGTCCCCCTTTTTGACAATCATGTAACTGTCTTATCACCTAATGTCTGATCGTCATCAAATAAGTCAGACATCCTCCCTGTTCTCTGATCAACGTTTTGGAACAATTACCGAACATTGTCCCGCTGCTATGGGAGAAGTGTCAATGTTCAACCTGACTACTATGGGAGAAGAGTCAATGTTCAACCTGACTGCTATGGGAGAAGTGTCAATGTTCAACCTGACTACTATGGGAGAAGTGTCAATGTTCAACCTGACTGCCATGGGAGAAGTGTCAATGTTCAACCTGACTGCCATGGGAGAAGTGTCAATGTTCAACCTGACTACTATAGGAGAAGTGTCAATGTTCAACCTGACTGCTATGGGAGAAGTGACAATGTTCAACCTGACTACTATGGGAGAAGTGTCAATGTTCAACCTGACTATTATGGGAGAAGTGTTATTGTCCAACCTGATATTGCTAAAGCCTATGATTTTCAATAATTCACATGAGGATCATTGAAATAAGAATTTTTCAAATTCTTCCGGAAGAGCTCATCTAGAATTGCCCAAAGATGGTTTAGCACACTCTCATTCTATATATTTGAATATATTGACCAAAACAACACTCCTTAACATGAAATTTCCGAAACACCAGAGCTGGCATGATACACTCGCAAATACTAGTACTATGGCACCGAAGTTGTGATTGTTTGTAAGATATACAAAAGGATAAATCCTGCTCGTATCCACATAATACGTGATACTTATCTGTAAGTTGATAAACGTCCTTATAACACTTGTTCCCAGTAAGTGTCATCTACATGTCGCTTTCTTATCGTCTGTGACAGATTTGAAGGAGGAAGTTAGGAGTACTAGTAATTAGATCTACATTTATTCCCAAATTATAAGTGAGTAATGTACGATTTTTTTTGCGCAGGAACAGGGGCGGTGGTCCTGTGTGATTTCCATCTTTTGCTTTTGGAAATATTGAACTAAAATATAACGCCATATAAGCTTATCTTAACTTTTTCGGACATAAAAAAACAAAGGCATGTGCGGTTATAGGGTTCGGGAATGTCGGGTTATTTTTAAATACGTCCATACTATTTCTCTAGAATCAAACATTAGACCCCCCCTCCGGCCCCATCACGCGCGCCTAGCATCATTCAAAAAATCTTATATTTGAAAAGACAGAATAGGAAAAATACACAACAATCTTGAAAACAAATCAGAAACAATCGGAGCCTCCACCACACTTGGTGCGCCATCCATCTTGCCTGCTAGCTCTGCTCGGCATCAAGGGGTGGTCAACATAAATCCTGGGTAATTTCTGCACGTTTTATCGTCATCACTGGGATAGTGATTTGTCATTTAATACAGACATAAGAAACACGGCAGTAGGTAAAGGATATAACACAGACTTGTTATAAATCACAGAAATAATAAATTGTCTCTGTTAACTAGCAGAACACAAGTCGGTTCCATCGTCATAAAGAACACTGTATATATATATCATGCAAGCTTGAGAAACACTATATTGAGCATTTTTTTTTTTTGCAGACAGGGTGGAGTACGGTATATAGGGCGTGTTTATCCGGATTAACCATGTACAAACCTTACACTAACGGAAACCCCCAATACCTCGACGCCGATATGGTAAGACATTACACTAACGGAAACCCCCAATACCTCGACGCCGATATGGTAAGACATTACACTAACGGAAACCCCCAATACCTCGACGCCGATATGGTAAGGCATTACACTAACGGAAACCCCCAATACCTCGACGCCGATATGGTAAGACATTACACTAACGGAAACCCCCAATACCTCGACGCCGATATGGTAAGGCATTACACTAACGGAAACCCCCAATACCTCGACGCCGATATGGTAAGGCATTACACTAACGGAAACCCCCAATACCTCGACGCCGATATGGTAAGGCATTACACTAACGGAAACCCCCAATACCTCGACGCCGATATGGTAAGGCATTACACTAACGGAAACCCCCAATACCTCGACGCCGATATGGTAAGGCATTACACTAACGGAAACCCCCAATACCTCGACGCCGATATGGTAAGGCATTACACTAACGGAAACCCCCAATACCTCGACGCCGATATGGTAAGGCATTACACTATAACGGAAACCCCCAATACCTCGACGCCGATATGGTAAGGCATTACACTAACGGAAACCCCCAATACCTCGACGCCGATATGGTAAGGCATTACAAACAACAAGGAATCATAAAGAATGGTGCTCCGCTGGTTGAAGCGATCTCAAAGTATCATTCAAATGACAAGAAGCCGAAAAGTAGCATCCGAACTTACGTTACAAAAACCAAAAGAAATTCATTTTTTTTACAAAAATGTGATTCAGCTGAAATATTTTCGATTGAATATTTGACATGATGTAAAAGTTTATAAGATTTCCTAAAGTTCCTTCCCCTTATCTTGATTTTAACACGACTAACAGGCCGGATGTTACAGGGTTTGTATGTCTTAAGTAGGTACATATATGTAAAACTGTACACACTTAACAAAATCAAGTGCCAGAAAAGTCAAACGTAGGGCGATATTAATTTAGATGACATTCTCCTTAATCGTGTGATATCATGTAAGAGAACTTCAAATCCAGAGTGGATTTATTTACAACTGAATGGATACATTGGTTATCAAATACTGAAATCAGGAAATGTTTTCATTTCAACTTACCACGCGTCCACATTAGGGTGAAAAACAACACTGGAACTGACAAGGCCGTGGTTTGAGCCCTGATGAGAACGGTCACGCTATATGTACATACCAAGATAAAACTGATAGCTAAAGGCTGTATTTATCATTTATAGACATATAAAGACAACTTCATCTTATGATATTAAAACTGGCCTATCGTTTGACGATCAGGAAAAAGGCGGATGGAATCAGATGAAACTTGGTACATCTGATGTAACTGTACTATACATTTTTTTCATTGTTGTTAAATAATTGTGCTTCTGTCCGTAATGTTACTGCTTCGTGAATCACGTTTTTTTGATATGACTATGAATGAAATATATCTCTGTTTTAGTAAGCAAGCAACCCAAATAGATCTCTTAACCTTTATAAAAATGGATATCATCGCATCACCCCCCCCCCCCCCCAAAAAAAAAACCCCTAACCGATTCACTTCTAGCCACATGCAATACTGAGGCCAGAAACCTTGGAACCTGGAGATAAAACCGAGGGAGAAAATTAAAGAAATTAGAAAATTAAATTCCTACGACTAAAAACCTCTGTAAGACAGACAAAGCGTGGATGAGGTCTTCGTTCAGACTAGCCGTATAAATATGACAGTCATTAATGATGAGAGTGAGATGTGATGTAGTTATCCGGAGCTCTCCCACTTAAATGTCAAACTTCACGGAACACTTTCACAAAATACCATGAAGTACAGTGAAGGTGTCCATGGCATTAACAGAGGAATTATAAGGACCAATATGATCAACAAAAACGGACATGGCTTCATGACGCAAAATCAAAAGTTTACCAGAGCTTGTATGGACCCCCCCCCCCCCCTTTCCATTATCTGGGAAATACATTTCTCCCATCTGCCCCCATGTGGGATAGAGTTTTCTCACTCACTTACGTCGTGAGACAAAAGAAAAAACGTAGACGTAGCAGTTTGATATTTCCTTGTCTCGCACTCCACGTGACTCCTATTATGACGTCATAGAAAGTAACGTCACGCCATCGTTAGATTTGTGTAGGTTTTGGTATTGATTCTAGCTTTAAAAAAAACATTAAAGTGATGATAACATGAGGTGAGTGAGAAAAATAATCAATCACGACGTTACGACTGAGACAGGGGAATCTCATCCTCGTGCAAAAGATTTGCTACATCCACGACTCGGCAAGCCTCGTCGTGGATTGCAAATCTTTAGCACTCGGATGAGATTCCCCTGTCTCAGTCTCAACGACGTGATTGATTCTATTATGCCCATAGCGACGCGTCATGTAGGGTCACTGTATCCCACATGTACTTCGCGTGACTTTTGACGTCGGCCGTATCGGCCGTAGCCATATTGTGACGTCGTTGTTATCCATTATGACGTCATGAATTTTGCACCTAAAGCGGCGACCCCTCAAGAAAAACGTCGTTTTAAAACTCTTTTTTTTTTATATTCTAATTCTTATTAAACCGATTAAGACTAAGGACTACGGTTAATTCTTTTAGAATAAACCATTTTTGATGACGCTGAAAACGAAAATTTCTTTATTTTTCGAATTCGATAAAGTTGACGATTTCATGATTTCATGGAATTTCAAGAAAGGCCCCTAGAAATGGGAGAAAAACGATCAACCATATGTTTGTCATGTGGGATGAGAAAAGCCGTTCAGTTAATCTGATACGTAAACAAGAGGACTTTGAATGTTTCAATGTGCGAGAAAAATAATCAAGCACCACATTTGAGTTCCGGATAGAAAAATATCAGTCTCGGGTGGGATGATCGACATCCCAACCTCGGCTAACGCCTCGGTTGGGACTTGATCTATCCCACCCTCGACTGATATTTTTCTATCCGGAACTCAAAGTGGTGCTAGATTCTATTATTCTAGATCGGCACCTATTATATGATGACGTTACCATATTAGCTTATATGGTCGTGATGTAACGGTCCCTTGATAGTGCAAAACTTGGTGCACTAACATGATTACAGACCATTAATCTAGGCCCAAAATTAGAAGATATGATCACTATAGCATGAAATTGGCATCGCGTTCAGATGTCATGGGAAATATACGGAGAACACTACTGTCATTATCTAAATTACAACTTTTTTCACTCTAGTACATCCTGAAAGCGAACTATGACCACATACTAAAAGACAAAGTACACCAAAAGTTTGTTTATTCCCGGTGTAAATTGTCAATTTTTGACATTTAAATTCAGTGGTTAAACCGCAAGTAAAATAATGGGTACCGGCACGAGGTAATAAACTAAAGTGCACGAGTATGCAACTTTAACTCTTGTAAAATTCTTTTGTAAAGTAAATGTAAATGTACTTTTGGGGTGAGTGTAGTAATAAGGGTAAAGGAGAGGGGGGGGGGGGGGGGGTTATCTTGAAATGAAACACAAATTGTTGACAAACATGTACTAGTACCCAGAAATGTTTTTTCCCCATAAACTGGTATTGCAAGCATAGCATTAAAAGAATATATTGTATGCCAGTTTATGGGAAAAAAGACTGAAGCGGGAAAAGTATGTCAAGGCCATTTATGAAAGTTTAATCAAAGATACATCAAATATACAAGTTTGGTACATGCAGCACATATACGTTGCTCAATATTAGCCTTTAAAAGAAAAATAATTCATGCAGAAAAAGTAGGTCAAGGTCATTTTATGAAAGTTTTTGATCAAAGATGCATCCACTATGCAAGTTTTGCATATGTAGCACTTACACTTTACTCAATATTGGCTTTTAAAGGCAAAATCAATCAAACGTAAACAGAAGGTCAAGGTCATTTTACAAAAGATTGATAAAAGATACGTCCACTATGCAAGTTTGGTACATGGAACACTTATACTTTGCTCAATATTGGCCAAAGGCAAAATCACTCAAGCGGAAAAAGTAGGTCAAGGTCATTTTATGAAAGTTTGAAAAAAAGATACATCCACTATGCAAGTTTGGTACATGTAGCACTTATACTTAATATTGGCTTTAAAAAGCAAAATCACACAAGCGGAAAAAGTAGGTCAGATGCTGCACCCGATGCATGGGTTCGCCTCGGCATCCCAAGATGAATCACTGGTGCAAGTTTGGTTACTGTAGCATCAGTACTTTGTCAGATACTGAGCTACACCAAAAACTTAAACCTGACATGGACGCAAGTAATTCAACCGGAAATGTGGGTCAGATACAGCATCCAAAGACGAATCACTTGTGTAAGTTTGGTTACTGTAGCATCAGTACTTTGTCAGATACTGAGCTACCTCAAAAACTTTAACCGGACACCGGGGTTATAGCATAAGCTCATCTCAATTTCGTCGAGGTGAGCTAAAAGGAATGTACAAGTGAAAAATATGAAAGCCGTATCAACATATAGGAATATATTTTTACAGTAGGTTTCGAGGTAAGAAAAAAATAGTATCGACAGAAAAGATTTTATCACAACGAGTATACACGTGAAAAATGAAACATTCCAAGCAAAAAATCGACAATTGACGAAAGTCCTGATATAGTCGATTTGACAGCCTTATATAACATGTGGCCGACCTAGAAATGTCCTTTCCTATGAACTTTTTTTGATGATTCTTATCTATGGAATAGTACTGAACGATTCTAGCTTGGTTGCCACTCTGGCAACCTTGGGCAACTCTTTTTATCGCCGGAAATTCAAAATGGCCGCCAAATGCCTCCCACCAATAGATGAGATTAATTTTTTCTTTTAATATTAAGCGTGGCACATCAAATCAGGGATTTTGAGGGTCAACAAACCCATTTCCGGTGTCATTTTTACAATTTGAGTTCATTCAGGACTACAAATTCAAGATGGCCGCCAAATATCAATCTCATTATGGTACAATGTGAATATTTCAATAAAACGTTTGTGTAACACATCTTATTTGTAGTTGAAATGGTCCTAGAATGCATTTATTTTGCTGTTTTGGTTGTTTTCAGCTGACACTTGATTCTGGGACAACTCTGCTTATCGGGGGAAATTCAAAATGGCCGCCAAATGCCTTCCACCAATAGGTGAAATTTAATTCTTTCTTTAAATATTAAGTGTGGCACATCAAATCAGAGGTTTTGAATGTCAACAAACTCATTTCCAATGTCATCTTGACATTTTGGCCTTATTCTAGGCTAGAAATTCAAGATGGCCGCCAAATTTCAACCTCATTATGGTACAATGTGTAGATTTCAATAAAAAAAGTCGTGTTACACATCTTATTTGTAGTTACAATGATCCTTGAATACATTTATTTTGCTGTTTTGGTTGTTTCCAGTTCACACATACTTGTAGGACAACTTTTTTTCATCGGGGATAATTCATAATAGCCGCCAAATAGTCCACTGAGTAAAATGTAAAAAGAAATAGCACAAGCTCTTATTTCATAAGACTTACTATGTAATGAAAAATGAATAAGAGTGACATATAAGATTGGATGGCTTCAGCTTTAACAGACTAGGATTCGTCAAAATGTAATGCAAAGATAAACATGTCATTTGTTTGATTAGAATCGTACTCGAAAGACAAAAATAAAGTTTCCCTATTAATCATGTTAATATAAGACCAGTTTGTTTGACGCAGGGGATTCAAGAGTAAGCAAGTAAACTCGAGGTAACTTGACTAAGTGGCTCTTTGACCATCATGGCAATTTCTTTGCTTGCATGGCTTGTATAGCTTTTTTTCCAATCGGCAAGAATTATGCAATAGAAAGTGTTTGATGTTTTGTTTACAACAGTCCCTCGGTGTAATTTGTGTTGAATTGAGCTATCTACTATATTTATGTATAACGTTAATGATGACATGTACCATTTTGCAATGAAATTCTGAACTTTGCATCTCTAACCTAGCTATTTATACTTAAAATGTAACTTTGTAAGAATAGAATGTCTTCCAATTTGGCAAAACAGCGTTAATTATTTATGCTTCTTTGAATAATTTTGGCTGGAAGTACCACTAATGAGCATTCATTGTCCGAATCATGCATGTCTGGTACATAGAATGTATTTTTCTATGTTAAGAAGGCTGCCCAATAGTAACAGGGTTAGCACTCTCCTTTTTCTTCATAAGGACGGTTAAGTTTGTAAATGAACAGGTCTTTCAAAATTTCATCTGCTATCATTACATCTTAGGATAATTTTAACTTCTGGTCGGGGATTTCGTCAGTTTTTCTCTACAGAGATTCAAAATTAAATCTGAGGAATCTTTAACTGTGGTAAGATGAAATGGTACTGCGTATGTTTTGGCATGTAAAACTCAAGTGGGTGAATTCTATCTTGAAAGCAATTGTCTTGGATATCAGTGTTCCGTACAGTTTGAAGGTTGTTTCTATATCTTAAACAGGTTTTCATTCCAAATGTTTTCTTACAACACAGAGTATTTGGTTGAAGAGTTAGACGTAGTCAGTGTGACAAGCTTGAAATGAATCTTAGAACAGAACAGGAGCATAAGTCAAAAGAACAGTGACAGGGAAAATGATCTATGTCAAGAATAAAGGTCATGCAGAAATCCTGGAAGAACTTTGCTCCTTTGAATTCCTTTTGCAGACTTTCAAATAGGACAATCACTTAAGTATTTGACATGATATTTTGACAATCCATAGCCCTATGATGTAGATTCTTGCTTCAGGTCGACTTCTATCCCCCTTTCTTAAAATATACAATATTTACAATTTATTTTTATCTTTATGATAAAAAACTCTTCTCTTTTACGGTTTGAGAATGTGCAATCTATGTAAAAAGTGCATGTGTAAGCTCATATCGACAAAAGGAAATTACACGTGGATTATACCACCTTTGGGATTACAAATATAGAGAATAAGTGTCTTAATTTGTGTTTTGTTACGGGTATACAACACACAGCAAGTGCATTTATCGTACATGTAATGCGCGTTAGCGCATTTCATGCGATAAATGCACTTGCTGTGTGTTGTATACCCGTAACAAAACACAAATTATGACATTTATTCTATATATATGCACCATAGTTGTTTGTTTCATTCTTGTTTTCTGAAATCGCGTTTTCTAGGTAAAAGGGTGACGTTAAAATTCAGGTCACCGCGGGCTCAGTTTGCAGGTAAGAACAACCGTCGCGGCATGCTTCTTTAGATCTTATGCATTGTGACGTCACGAGTGTTTTAAAATACACGAATTGCAGCACGTTTCTTTCAATAGTAACATCTCAGGGAATTACATTGGTTGTGCATATATATAATGTTTAACGTCTTCAAATTCATTAGCATCATTTTAGAGCAGATAAATTTACAGCATGGACCAGACATGCACGTTTCGGGTAATAAACGCTCGACATATAATGAGATGCACCACAGTTATTCGTAACGAAATGGGAATATTGAAGTGAGGAGTCATTTTATGTTTAGCCTTTAATGAACAAATAAGCAAAATGACACCAGATATGGATTTCTTGGCATTTAAAAGCCCTGATTAGATGTGCTACACTTGATATATCAAGTAATTATTACATTTTACACAGTAGAAGAAGACTTTTTGGTGGCCATTTTGAATTTCCCAAGATAAGCAGAGTTGTGCCAGAAGCACGTGTTAACTTAAAACAACCAAAACAGCAAAATATATGTATTCTAGGACCATTGCAACTACAAATAAGATGTGTTACACGAACATTTTATTGAAATATTCACATTGTACCATAATGAGGTTGAAGTTTGGCGGCCATCTTGAATATGTAGTACTGAATGAACTCAAATTGTAAAAATGACATCGGAAATATGTTTGTTGACCCTCAAAACCCCTGATTTGATGTGCCACACTTGCTATTTAAAGAAAGAATTTAATTTCATCTATTGGTGGGAGGCATTTGGCGGCCACTTTGGATTTCCGGCGATAAAAAGAGTTGCCCAAGGTTGCCAGATTGGCAACCAAGCTAGAATCGTTCAGTACTACCTACTACTAGATAAGAATCATCAAAAAAAGTTCATAGGAAAGGACATTTCTAGGTTCTGAAATTTTCAAATCGACTAAATGATATTGACAGACGGTCATACGGACATACAGACCGAGAGGAAGCTTGGCCGGTAGGGGACGGGTGTAAGTATTAAACTCTTATCTTCTCAGAAATTGTATGCATATAAAACATATCTAATTTGGAAAGTACCAATTCTGTAGTGTTGAATGTAAGCGTAAGAAAGATAACTCTAATAGTCTCACTTGAAAAAAAAAAATAGTTGCCAGAGTCACCTAATGCTCGACTGCATAGCATAATATCTCTCATGACAGCCAATTTATTCAAACTCCCTTTCTCAGGCAACAACATATATTACATCATAAATCACTGAAGCAGAAAAAGTATGTCAAGGTCAGATTTCAATAGTCAAACCCAAGATGCATCCAATATGCAAGTCTGGTGCATGTAGCACTTATAGTTAGCTCAATATTGCCAATTTAAAGCAAAATCACTGAAGCGGAAAAAGTAGGTCAAGGTCATATTTCAATAGTCTAACCCAAGATGCATCCAATATGCAAGTCTGGTGCATGTAGCACTTATACTTTTCTCAATATTGGCTTTTAAAGGTAAAATAATTCAAGCGGAAAAAGTAGGTCAAGGTCATTTTATGAAAGTTTGATCAAAGATACATCCAATATGCAAGTTTGGTACATGTAGCACTTATACTTTGCTCAATATTGGCTTTTAAAGGTAAAATCATTCAAGCGGAAAAAAAGTAGCTCAAGGTCATTTTATGAAAGTTTGATCAAAGATACATCCAATATGCAAGTTTGGTACATGTAGCACTTATACTTTGCTCAATATTGGCTTTAAAGGCAAAATCATTCAAGCGGAAAAAAGTAGGTCAAGGTCATTTTTTGAAAGTTTGATCAAAGATACATCAAATATGTAAGTTTGGTACATGTAGCACTTATACTTTGCTCAATATTGGCTTTTAAAGGCAAAATCATTCAAGCGGAAAAAAGTAGGTCAAGGTCATTTTTTGAAAGTTTGATCAAAGATACATCAAATATGTAAGTTTGGTACATGTAGCACTTATACTTTGCTCAATATTGGCTTTTAAAGACTTTATTGCTATCTTAACATTTACCTTATCATCTCAACATTTGCCTTATCATTTGAAATAATTTTAAAAATCCCAACCCCAGGGGCTATATCCTCATCTGGATATATTAAATGATGTATAATTATTCATTTGCAAAAAAAAAAAAAAACCAACAGAATATGAATAAAGGAAAGGTAAATGTGTAATCTTAACATTTACCTTATCATCTAGTTCGGACGACGCGGACGCGGACGCCGACGGTATTGCAATAGCTCTTTTGCACTAAAGTGCAGTCGAGCTAAAAATGACACTTTGACTTGGATAAATGTATCTTTCATTTCTCTCAGGAGGTTGGTAAAGTTATTTGATCCAAATGTACGTAAATCACAGTATTTGGCATTCACTTTCCTTTCCAACTTTTGAGTACGTGAGGACCCCCCCCCCCCCCCCAAAAAAAAAGACAGAATTAAAAAAAACCAAAAAGGGATTTGCATGATTGGAACAAAATAAATAAATAAATAAATAAATAAATAAATAAATAAATAAATAAATAAATAAATAAATAAATAAATAAATAAATGAATAAATAAATAAATAAATAAGAACAAGATGTATCGGTAGGCCACCACAATGCAACAATTAAAGTAACTCCTGTTATTTATCATTACACCTGCATGTTGTGTCCTTTCGTTTTACAAAGAGTTACACGTCTGATATTGCGACAAACAGACGACGAAAGAATTGAATGACGCAGAGGTGCACATAGTGTGTAACCCACGAGGAAGCTCGTACGATATACCCCGGGGGTTCACACGATGAGAAGTGCAAATGTACAGGCAAATGACAGAGAGAAGATTGTATATTATAACTATATTCAATACTTACTGGTAGTTAATAGTAGCTAGTTGGTAGTGTGGTGTACAGTCTATACTTACTGGTCGTTGATAGTAGCTAGTTGTTTGTGTGGTATACAGTCTATACTTACTGGTCATTAATAGTAGCTAGTTGGTAGAGTGGTATACAGTCAATACTTACTGGTCGTTAATAGTAGCTAGTTGGTAGTGTGGTATACAGTCTATACTTACTGGTCGTTAATAGTAGCTAGTTGGTAGTGTGGTATACAGTCTATACTTACTGGTCGTTAATAGTAGCTAGCTGGTAGTGTGGTATACAGTCTTTACTTACTGGTCGTTAATAGAAGCTAGCTGGTAGTGTGTTATACAGTCTATACTTTCTGGTCATTAATAGTAGCTAGTTGGTAGAGTGGTATACAGTCAATACTTACTGGTCGTTAATAGTAGCTAGTTGGTAGTGTGGTATACAGTCTATACTTACTGGTCGTTAATAGTAGCTAGTTGTTTGTGTGGTATACAGTCTATACTTACTGGTCGTTACTAGTCAGCAGCTGGTAGTGTGGTATACAGTCTTTACTTACTGGTCGTTAATAGAAGCTAGCTGGTAGTGTGTTATACAGTCTTACTTTCTGGTCATTAATAGTAGCTAGTTGGTAGAGTGGAATACAGTCAATACTTACTGGTCGTTAATAGTAGCTAGTTGGTAGTGTGGTATACAGTCTTTACTTACTGGTCGTTAATAGTAGCTAGTTGTTTGTGTGGTATACAGTCTATACTTACTGGTCGTTAATAGTAGCTAGTTGTTTGTGTGGTATACAGTCTATACTTACTGGTCGTTACTAGTAAGCAGCTGGTAGTGTGGTGTACAGTCTATACTTACTGGTCGTTAGTAGTAGCTAGCTGGTAGTGTGGTATACAGTCTATGATTACTGGTCGTTAATAGTAGCTAGCTGGTAGTGTGGTATACAGTCTATACTTACTGGTCGTTAATAGAAGCTAGCCGGTAGTGTGTTATACAGTCTTACTTTCTGGTCATTAATAGTAGCTAGTTGGTAGAGTGGAATACAGTCAATACTTACTGGTCGTTAATAGTAGCTAGTTGGTAGTGTGGTATACAGTCTTTACTTACTGGTCGTTAATAGTAGCTAGTTGGTTGTGTGGTATACAGTCTATACTTACTGGTCGTTAATAGTAGCTAGTTGGTAGAGTGGTATACAGTCAATACTTACTGGTCATTAATAGTAGCTAGTTGGTAGAGTGGTATACAGTCTATACTTACTGGTCGTTAATAGTAGCTAGTTGGTAGTGTGGTATACAGTCTTTACTTACTGGTCGTTAATAGAAGCTAGCTGGTTGTGTGGTATACAGTCTATACTTACTGGTCGTTAAAAGTAGCTAGTCGGTAGTGTGGTATACAGTCAATACTTACTGGTCGTTAATAGTAGCTAGTTGGTAGTGTGGTATACAGTCTATACTTACTGGTCGTTAATAGTAGCTAGTTGTTTGTGTGGTATACAGTCTATACTTACTGGTCGTTACTAGTAAGCAGCTGGTAGTGTGGTATACAGTCTTTACTTACTGGTCGTTATTAGTAGCTAGTTGGTTGTGTGGTATACAGTCTTTACTTACTGGTCATTAATAGAAGCTAGCTGGTTGTGTGGTATACAGTCTATACTTACTGGTCGTTAAAAGTAGCTAGTCGGTAGTGTGGTATACAGTCAAAAATTACTGGTCGTTAATAGTAGCTAGTTGGTAGTGTGGTATACAGTCTATACTTACTGGTCGTTAATAGTAGCTAGTTGGTAGTATGGTATACAGTCTATGATTACTGGTCGCTAATAGTAGCTAGTTGGTAGTGTGGTATACAGTCAATACTTACTGGCCATTAATAGAAGCTAGTTGGTAGTGAGGTATACAGTCAATACTTACTTGTCGTTAATAGTAGCTAGTTGTTTGTGTGGTATACAGTCTATACTTACTGGTCGTTACTAGTAACCAGCTGGTAGTGTGGTATACAGTCAATACTTACTGGTCGTTAATAGTAGCTAGCTGGTAGAGTGGTATACAGTCTTTACTTACTGGTCGTTAATAGTAGCTAGTTGGTAGTGTGGTATACAGTCTATACTTACTGGTCGTTACTAGTAACCAGCTGGTAGTATGGTATACAGTCAATACTTACTGGTCGTTAATAGTAGCTAGCTGGTAGTGTGGTATACAGTCTAGTCGATACCTCAGTAGTTTGAATGCCTCCGACTGAGGAAGTAGCATTAACAGACCGTACAGACTTTTGATTAAGTCCTGGTTACGTTGTACGTCTAATAACTGGAGTCGCAAGTCTGAAAATAGCGTACAAACTTCCATCATAAGAAATGACAAAAATCGGGAGGCCAAAGCACATACATGAGACCCTTTACAACAACATTAATAAAGAATCAGATATTGATAATTGAGAACACATTTCAATAAATTGTAGACTAGGATTCATGGGGTTAAGAAGTTCACCGATGTTTCAGTTCCATTTGCTTTCCAACTCTACTATCCCCTTCCCTCCTTATCACCATTCATCTAATCCCCCTTTTCTCAAATGCATGTATTTCATACAATGAACCAATGATGATCAAGTTTCTCGATATATCTTGAGATTTTATTCTTTTTTCATTCATACAGGGAAATGGACCGTATAAACAAAAGTGTAACTCAAGGACAATTCAAACTTATATCAAGTCGACTTTTTGTTTCTTCCTGCTTTGCAGAACAAAGAAACCGTCATAGTGAACTTCACTGAGACAATACTTAGCCATATGACAAAGTTTTCAAGTGTGAAACACTTTAACAATCACATGGAGAGTGAAGAAGGGGGACGCCGCTGATATAGATGTATAAATAGGAACGACGATTTCTATTCTTATTGTGATACTAAAATCATATTTACTCAATTAATCAATAACGTGGAATTTTGTAACGAACCAAATTTTCATTGTCTTTTTAACAATTAAGTATGATTATCATGTATCCAAAATGATGATGGTGATGATGATGAACATGTGAATACAATGACAATAATGAAGAAAACTTTACTTACATGCAAAAATAGGTGATTCTATTAGTTGTACCAGCTTGTCAATTTCTTTCAGAAAATCTACAGTGATTTCCAAATCTCCGCTAGGATGGCAGTCAAGGAAATTATAAATCTGATCAAACAGGGACGGAAAGAATTGTCTTTAGTTTAAGATTTATTTATTCAAAATTAGTATGTGTAACATAATACAATACAATATAAATAAGGATCTTGAAAAAAGCTACTAGCTTATATGAATTTATTTCCTTAAAGAGTGCACATGAGACAAACAGGCATACTTAGAAAAGTAGTACAAGTACTTCAAGATAAACTCTAATATATGATATACTATGATAACGAAGTAGTAAAGTAATGTAGGAAAAAATGTTCGGTGGTGTTCGGGCTCGATGTTTTTTTTTTTTTTTTAGAAATAAGTGATGTTTTAGTGTACTACACTTCATACGAAGTCTTACATGTAAAATTTGGCCTAATCGAGAGCCGGAAAGATAGAATTTTGGAGTATTTAAAACGGGATAGGTTGATTCCAGTGCTGTTTATTGTCTATCAAGTATATAATAAGCCAATGAAAACGAAAAATGGATAGGATATTCATAATAATCAGGGTTTATCTATTTGTTCCACGAGAGAATGTTTTAAAAAGTTGAGTTGCACAATCCTTATTGGTGTTAAAAAGGTACTAGATGAGTTCAGGGCGTACGTACCAAAGAACAAAAGAGATCAACTAATTTTTTCGTCTCTCTTTATATATCCTTGTTTCCTAATTCTACACTTTTTGTTTCATTTCAGTAAATTTATCTAATCAATTATTTCCTGATGTATCAGAAGAATAAATTTATAAATAACCTAAATTTGCTTTCTTATAATTCTGGAAAAATCGGGAAGCCTTTTTGAGGAAACTCTGAAAATTTGGTTAAATGTCCCTTTTTTTCAGATGAAAATCAAAACTCACTATTCTTAATATCAAATAATTTCAGAGAGCTGTAATTATTTAAAAACATTTTTTTTTTCACATAATTTTGATCTCCTTCTCCAAGGAAGACATATTCATATTGTCATATGTAATATGGGTAATTTTGATCAATTACCATATTCATTATGGTAATTGATCAAAATTACCCATATTACATATGACAATATATAAGATGTGAAAAATCCTCCATCGTAGCAACCATTTTCAATAATTGAATTAATCTATTTATTATGCGTTTTTTATTTAGATATGATTGTGATTTTCTTTTATAAGGTCATAAAAGGATTTTTTCCTATTATGTAAGTGATTTATCTGTTATACAAATTGTCACAAAAATTGCACATTTTTCCTAGCACGTGAAATATACCTTAGTTACCATACCTTTCAGAAAAATCAAAATTCACTACTCTTTAATATCGAATAATTTCAGAGAGCTGTTCTTATTTTGAAAAAGAAGTTTTCCCGTAATTTATTTACTTTACACTAAGGAAGACATATTTATGTATAAAATGTGAATATCCTCCATAGCAACTGATTTTATTCCATAGCAACCATTTTCAATGATCAAATTTAACAATACATTACGGGTTTTTATTTAAATGTGAATGCGATTTTTTTCTTTGGGTCATAAAAGGCTGTTTTCTTATTTTTGCAAGTGATTTATCTATTATGCAAAATGTCACAAATTGCCTATTTTACCTCGCAACAAGATATACACCCAAGTTACCATACCTTTTTAGAAAATTTAAAATTCACAATTCTTTTAAGAATAATTAATAATTAAAGAGAGCTTTTCTTATTTTAAAAAGGAATTTATCCCGTTATTTTGTTTAACTGCATATCCTCTGATAAATCCTCAATAGCAACCAATTTTATTACATAGCAACCATTTATTTTCAATTATTTGAATTTAACTATTTTATGACGGGTTTTTGTCTAAATATGTATGCATTTTTTAGTCGGCTCATATCTAATGTTTTTTTTATTTTGCAATTGATTTATCCATATATTATACAGAATGTCGCCAAAAATTGCCCATTTTACCTAGACCCATTACCTGGCATACCTTTCAGACCCGTAGTCGGGGCCGTAGATGCCTTTATTCCATACTAATGTATGGAAAGACTAACAATAATATGCAGATAACAAAACATGAAAAATTCTCCATAGCAACCACTTAGTACCTTAGCAACCATTGTTCATTTTTCTACAAAGCACAGTAAGATGAAATTTTCACATGCAAAGTGTTTCCATTTTGTAAAATTGTGTGTATTTATGTGTTATTAATATAATGAAGAGATATACATGTAACTTCATATTGGTACAAATGTATACAAAATGAGAAGTCCTCCATATCAACTAACTTCCATCCTCGATTCTCCATGGTATTTGCCCCCCCACCTCGGCGCAAATACCATGGGGAACCGAGGATGACTAACTTCTTGCTATAGTAAATATTAAATATACTTACTCAAAATACTTTAAGATGGGGTTTTGAAATAGATGGATTTCTACATTTATCGACCCTTCAATATGTCGTCGTCTACTATACATGCATGTTGAAAATCCTTCAAACTAAAACTGAAGAGATTACCGAATACCAGAGAATAATGATGAGAAAACAATTCTGGCGAGGATATTTTAAATGCATTTCTTTTGAATCGTACATTTGAAATTTACATTTCTATGACAACTACGAGTGTATATAAGTACATTTCTATGACTACTACGAGTGTACATAACTATGTTTCCTGTTTTCCTCTTCTGACACTCTTTCTTTTCATGAAGGATTGCACAGTAATTTCTTGTAAGAAAATTTACCAAAAAAAAAAAAAAAAAATAAAAAAATAAAAAAAATAAAATCCGAATCAGGATATTTTTCTGTCGATATGACAAATATAACCTAAAATCGAGTTCCCCATAATGAACTTTACCTACAGTTTATGTAGTACATAAGAATTATAATAAACAATTTTTAGAACAATGTCAGTGGGATGTTCGCATTATTCGAGGAATAGACCATAATGTATATATTTCATACAGGAAGTAGAAGATGAGTAAGTTGTATCATTGTATACTGTACTGAATATCCATTCACATCAATTCAATTTTACCCATAGTTCAGTTCCGGAAATTAAAATATATTTTCAATTCCCGGATGATTAAATAATATTCTATAGCAAATTTCCAAAAGAAAAGATATAAGCTCTATCCACTGGTAAGATTTTTTAAATTCGATTTTCGAAAAAAAAAATCGCTCTCTTTTTAAAGAAATACATAATTAGAATTGATGACATTATGATCAAAGACTAAACCTCTCAGGTATGTATATGCAAGTTATTTTAAAAGAAATGAAAACAGTATAATACATAATTAATGTTTAATTCAATTTTACGTCTCAAAATGAAGGCACATTTCACAAAGATTTATTCGCTACTATTTAAAAGAAATGCGAATGCTGTATCAAAAACGATTATCTTTATAAAGGTATTTTCGTCCGAAGAATACTACATCTTGGGTATATATATGAATTTCAAAGATTTTCGTTTTCTTGAATTAAGTTCGAGGGGGTTTCTCGGGAAAAATTCAACTTTGAACAAAAATATTTTTCAAACTAAAGGACATTGATTACAAAGAGTCAATGAGTACTTGATTATCTTAAAAAGATACAAGGTCATAGTGACTTGTGATCTTCAGAGTTTATACTTGAAGTAGACCAATAAAATGTATGTCCCACTTAGTCGTTAGAGTAAATTAAGAGTCCCTGAAAAAGGCAGACGATGTTTATAATTGTACGAATATTCACTAAAAACTTTGTTCAAAGTACATAAAGTTACGATCCCTTCACACCAAGGATCCATGGAGACTGCTGGGTCCACTATTCTTACATTTCATTGGGTCAAATGTTTAGTGTTAAATTAAAACATCCTGTAGCATTTGAATTCAAATGTTGAATTAATTCAATGTCCAAAAATAGCAAAGTCAACAATGGAAGATACGCCCGTCGGGGAATTATTTTTCATCGATAATTTTGCCAGTTTTAGTCCAAAAATGACTTGACCTTGACCTTCACAAATAATATCTCAATTATGCTGTCAAAAAAAAAAAAAAAAAACTTGTAAGAAATGCGAAAGAGCATGTGTACAAAGTTTGAAAAATTAATAAAACACCGCTAAAGACGGTATGGCCGGATTGCAAAGTAAGTTTTTGTCACCAACTGGGTCAAGGTCACTAAGTCAAATATTACAGCATACATTGAGAGGTCTTGTCAGAGGCAACCTACATGTATAATATAAAGTTTCTACTGTATACAGTTCCTTAGATTTTGCTTAAACCAGGAACTTTAACCAAAGTCTTTAACTAGGTCAAAGTCCAAGGTCAAGGTCAATAGGTCCAATGTTACGGCATAAATTGAAAGGTCTCGTCATGGGCAACCTAAATGTATAATATAAGGTTTCTACTGCATACAGTTCCTTAGATTTTGCTTAAACCAGGAACTTTAACCAAAATCTTTAACTAGGTCAAAGTCCAAGGTCAAGGTCACTAGGTCCAATGTTATGGCATAAATTGAAAGGTCTCATCATGGGCAACCTATATGTATAATATAAGGTTTCTACTGTATACAGTTCCTTAGATTTTGCTTAAACCAGGAACTTTAACCAAAATCTTTAACTAGGTCAAAGTCCAAGGTCAAGGTCACTAGGTCAAATGTTACGGCATAAATTGAAAGGTCTTGTCATGGGCAACCTTCATGTATAATATAAAGTTTCTACTGCATATAGTTCCTTAGATTTTGCCTCAACCAGAAACTTTAACCAAAATGTTGACGGCAGACGGACAGACGGACGGACGGACGGACGGACGGACGGACGGACGGACATCGTCAATCTATAGACCGGAATTGCTTTGCAATCCGGCCAAAAATAGTAGTAAAAATAGGAATTTTCAAAATAGAAATTTCGCCAAAAATATGCTATTTTTAGCCAGAAGATGACCTTGACCTTTAACCCCTGACATTAAAAAATATATACCTTTTTTTTTCTTGTTCAAGTCAACCTACAAGGTAAATTTGAAGGTCCTATGTAAGTTCAAAGTCCATAACTCTGCAAAAATATAAGTCAACTGATCGCAAACTAAAACTGGATCTGTAATTCATTATTACTTAGGTGTATACCAAGTTTCAGTTCTCGAACAAATGGAAGACGTGAAAATTGTAAAATTGTTGAAATTTTCTAAGTTCAAGGGCTACAACTATGCTTAAAATAGGTCAACTTTTCCAAAACTTGAACTGGATCTGTAATTATTCATAATGAAGGCACCTATCAAAATAACTCTGCAAAAATAGGTCAATAGTTTTCAAAAATCGAACTGGTTCTGTAATTATTTATTATGAAAGAATATATATATATATATCAAGTTTAAATTCAATAGCTGCAAAGGCTGTGAAAAAAAGTCCGAAAAACGGTAAAATTTTTGAAAAATTCTGTGTTCAAGGGCCATAACTCTGCTAAAAATAGTTCAATTTTTTTTTTCAAAAATCGATCTGTCAATTTTCCCGAAACTCAAACTGGATCTTACATCACTTGATATTTTAAAAGTCATATGCCAAGCTTCAATCAAATGTCTTGAAAGGTTTTAGAAAAAAGACCCGGGAAAACATGACCTCGGACGGATGGACGGACGGACGATCGGACAGCGCCAAAACATAATACGTCCCGTCTTATGAGGAAAAAAGATTAAATTGAAAGTTTTAGGGATAGAAACTGGAAGATATGAAACTATACATGAAAATGATAGAAAATGTTTTTTATTGTATAGATGATATAGAGGACGAAGTTCATGTGTTCACAAAATGTCCACTTTATTCAGAGTCAGGTGAAAGATATGAAAACGCAATTACCTCTTTTAAATTTAAAAGATCAAGAAAAAATCATATTCATTCTTGAAAATAACGATATGTACAGCATTTTTGCCAAAATCTGCCACTCAATTTTAACGATCAAGAAAAAAATCATTTTCATACTTGAAATAACGATATGTACAGCATTTTTTCCAAAACCTGCCACTAAATTTTAACGATCAAGAAAAAATTATTTTCGTGCCTGAAAAAAAACGATATGTGCAGCATTTTTGCGTAAACCTGCCACTCAATTCTGTTAAGAAGAAATAGTTTTTTTATATATTGGTAGACAAATTCCTTTAAAAGAATTTTAATTGTAAACTGTTAATTTCCTTACGATTCAAGTTCGAACTTCTGTGCTTATGTTTCATTTCATCTTTTTTTTTTTTTTGTAAATACGAAATAACTGCACGTCTAATACGTAAATCATAAAATAGACAATGAAAGTTAATCAAGAGCATCAAAATGAATTATGGTATAAAATTAACATAAATTGTTACAAATACAAAATATATATTCAACGGTTATCCATTTTTTTTTAAAATTCAAACTTCTTTTTACACTGATCGAAAGGTAATAGAATAAATAATAAATAAATAGTAATAAATAGAAAAAGTCAGAATGAAACTTGCATGTATATTTTGCTGCAGTATATGAACATTTTTTTCAGTAATCAAAGAAATCAGGTGAAAGTGATTGTAAGATGTACATAACTCGCATGTGATTTATCAGTATTGCAGGTCATAGGACATCATGGTTCAAAGTAATTCTACAGTCACGGCGAGTACGTCCCAAAACCATACTGTAACATCCTCAGAAATCACACATGACGTTACAGATCTTTACGCAATAGAGTATGAGGTATTTGTTGTGAACGGATTGTACGTGTTTATATTTCTGACGTTTCTCCTCTTCATCGGTGTCGTCGGTAACGTACACGTTGTCGTCATCTATCACACACGGTACAGGCTTTCCAATGTCAAGGTTTTTATCCTTGCCCTTGCCGCCAGTGACCTTTGTTTCTGCCTTACTACCATACCGGTTTTCATGTTTGACACAAGGCGGAATCTGACCTACAGCGCTGACGGGGTTTGTCAAATATCACGCTGGCTGAGTTCAACGTTATTCTTCTCCTCCGTTCTCATTCAGACTCTAGTCGCCGTTGAAAGGTTTAAGAAAGTTTGTCGTCCTTTCAGTGTTCAATGGAAAACAAAAAGAGTCATAAAAGGAACCATTTTCATATTCACCGCGTCAGCCGTCGTCTGTTCGCCTATTCTAGGTCAGTATGGAGACATAGAAAAGAAATGGCCAAATTTTCCACTAGTGAAAGGAGGACGAACATGTGGAGCGACGGACCGATTCCAAAGTATTATTTATCGTATCATCATATTTACTATCATTTCTGTCTGTTTGATCGTGGTCATTGTTTTGTATTGTTTGATCTTGAAGACTATTATCGAAAGAAATATATTGTCTGCGAAACGTAGATCAAACTCGTCTCTCTCGTTTACGCCGAACGACGAAAATTTAGAATCTGTTGTAAGTACAGAAATTTCAGAGGAACTGAAGAGTGCTGATAACCCGAACCTTAGTGTTGATTTAGAATCCTCGGGAAGGAAGAAAATACGAGACAAGAAAATCCGGAAAGCTTGTAAAATTTCCATAATGTTCTTGTTCGTCTTCATATTTTCCTATATAGGAGTGATTCCTATGTTGTCTTTAAGCATCCTGAGAGCAGTGAACAAGGAGCGATTCAGCGAAGTAAGGAAGTCCATTGGACAGATGATGGATATTTTACTGTTCAGTGGTCTGTTTAACTATGTTGTCAACCCTGTCGTGTATGTCGCCGTGGATCAGAAATACAGACAAAATGTTCGATATGTGTACAGAAAACTATGCACAAAAATTACGACCAGGAGATGGTAAATTCCGAAAAATAAAAACGTTGTTATTAGTTTCGCCATTTTCGCGGCAAATCTTTTTTTGGCGGATAGTGCAGATCTCGATGCGATTTTCGCAGTGGATCGCAAAAATAAACGAAATGTTCGTCAAAATGTACGGTACATAATGAAAGAAAAACCTCTGAGCAGAGTGAAATGCTTGTAAGAATTTTCTAGTGTACATTTCTCCCATGAAAATATAATGATAATGTGTGTATAAATCTTGAACTATTTGGATACAAAATGTACTAGTATATGCATGTATCATATTCAATGTCGTTAACATTCCGAATAAAATTCTGAGAAAATTCTTAGCCTTCTCATTATGAAGATACTCGTAAATATGGCGTTATAAGTGACATGTGTACAATCATGAAGGCACTCATAATAATTTTTTAGTTGGCAAAGCCAACTCGCATTGCTATGGCTTTCAACTTTGCACTTGATAACCCTGCACGGACCAAACAGCGCACAATGTTACTGGCGCAGTAAGAAATAGGACCACTACGATTTGACAAAAGAACATATTAGACGCCAGACGTTTAAGTTCAAGTTGTAAATAATGGGTGAAATGCATTATGAGAATGCAAAAAAATGCTACAAGGAACGATGCTACAGGAATAGCGATCACATGTTGATGTCAGTACATTAAAATATGGCGCATCTTTTTTCTTTGTACTTCCCTCCTCTGTATAAGGAGCACCCCATTTTAGATAGATAGGTAAACGTATTGTATTTAGGATAAAAAAGACCTTAGATTAAAAAAAAATTGTGGATGTGTAGAAGACTAAAGACAAGTAGATAAATAAATCAATTAATCAATAATATTTATTCAAAGTCAGACATAATTTATAACAATCAACATTAGCTCTGATGAGCTATATACCGACTAGGAAAAAAGGTTTTTCAGTTTGATACTTAATAAACCTAAGATGTTGGTTTTAAGTTGGTCAAGAAGTTTCAAAAGCAAATATCTCCTAAAGTAAAATAGCAATCCAAGGAATGCTTGTGTCGCCTGCGAAGCGGTTTGATTATCATTCTAGAAAGTGGATCAAAATTCTTGAAAAGTAGGTCTAGATCAAATACTTAGTATCTAGATCAAGGTCAAAAGGTCAAATTTTATGGTCTGTGTAGAAAGGTCTTGTCACAAGGAATACACATGTGAAATACCAAAGCCCTATCACTTACCAATCAAAAGATATATCCATTCTTAATTTTTTCTGAAAAGTAGGTCAAATATGTAGGTCAAGATCAAAAGGTAAAAAAATAATGGTATGTGTAGAATGGCATTGTTACAAGGAAAATACATGCGAAATATCAAAGCCCTATCACCTACCAATCAAAAGATATAGCCCATATTACTTTTCTTGAAAAGTAGGTCAAATATCTAGATCAAGGTCAAAAGGTCAAATTTAATGGTCTGTGTAGAAAGGTCTTGTCAGAAGGAATACACATGTGAAATATCGAAGCCCTATCACTTACCAATCAAAAGATATAGCGAATCTTATCTTTTTTTCAAAAGTAGGTCAAATATCTAGGTCAAGGTCACAAGGTTAAAAAATTATGGTATGTGAAGTAAGGTCTTGCCACAAGGATTGCACATGTGAAATATCAAAGTCCTAACACTTACCAATAAAAAGATATATCCATTCTTAATTTTTTTTTGAAAAGTAGGTCAAATATGTAGGTCAAGGTCACTAGGTCAAAAACTATTGTATGTGTAGGAAGGTCTTGTCACAAGGAATACAGATGTGAAATATCAAAGCCCTATCACTTACCAATCAAAAGATATAGCGAATCTTATCTTTTTTTCAAAAGTAGGTCAAATATCTAGGTGAAGGTCACAAGGTCAAAAATTGTGGTATGCGTAGAAAGGTCTTGCCACAAGGATTGCACATGTGAAATATCAAAGTCCTTACACTCACCAATAAAAACATATATCCATTCTTAATTTTTTTTGAAAAGTAGGTCAAATATGTAGGTCAAGGTCACTAGGTCAAAAATTATTGTATGTGTAGAAAAGTCTTGTCACAAGGAATACAGATGTGAAATATCAAAGTCCTAACACTCACCAATAAAAACATATATCCATTCTTAATTTTTTTTTGAAAAGTAGGTCAAATATGTAGGTCAAGGTCACTAGGTCAAAAATTATTGTATGTGTAGAAAAGTCTTGTCACAAGGAATACACATGTGAAATATCAAAGCCCTATCACTTACCAATCAAAAGATATAGCGAATCTTATCTTTTTTTTCAAAAGTAGGTCAAATATCTAGGTCAAGGTCACAAGGTCAAAAATAATGGTATGTGTAGAAAGGTCTTGCCACAAGGATTGCACATGTGAAATATCAAAGCCCTATCACCTACCAATCAAAAGATATATCCATTCTTAATTTTTTTGAAAAGTAGGTCAAATATGTAGGTCAAGGTCACTAGGTCAAAAATTATGGTATGTGTAGGAAGGTCTTGTCACAAGGAATACACATGTGAAATATCAAAGCCCTATCACTTACCAATCAAAAGTTATGGGCTGTGACACCCAAAGTGTGACAGACAGACAGACAGACGGACGGACAGACGGACGGACGGACAGAAGTGATCCCTAAGTGTCGCTATGCTTCGCAGGCGACACAAAAAGTGATAGGACATTATACTTCATACATACACCCATAACAATTGACCTTGAACTCTGACCTCAAAATCAGTAATTTGGTTAAGAAGTTCTATCATTTTATATATTTATATATTTCCAGACATTTTTTTTTTTTAGATTTGAGACAACTCTTGAATTGTGAGAATCACTCATTCAAGCATTTGAGTCATAGATTTTGAGTTTGATTTGTGCCAGTTTTATACTTGTCTTCTGTAAGTTCGTCTCAATGTTACTTTTTGCCAACTCGCAGGACTTTCAGTCCTTTGATTTTTCTTATAAAATCAAAATGCAATTAATAACTGAACATTTATTTTTGTATTTTCAATCAATTTGGACTATTTTTTTAGTTTGTTAAATTGCCGATCGTGCTCACAAAACGTATGATTTGTAACTCTCGAGAAGTATGTCAAATTTTTCTGTTCGTGTTGTTTTTAGAAAATGAGATGTTTTTTTATTTTCAATTTTTTTTGGTTAACATGGTTAAGTTTAATAGATCTGAAATAAATATCATGGGCTTGTTTTTGGAAATGCAATATTGCAGATACCTGAAAACTAAAAAAAATTAATACTTATACATGCTTGCCGATCATGTGCAGCAAATATTCCTTTTTGAAATATTTGAAATATTCAATTTGCGTTTTTTTTTATCATTTTTAAGTAATTCATCTCTAATTTGAGATTTTCAGAACTGAAATTAGAGTTTGGAGACGAGATTATCTGAAATATTAGCTAGTATTCAATTTGCGTTTTTTATCATTTGTAAATAATTTATCTCTTATTTGAGATTTTCTCAACTGATATTAGAGTTTGGAGACAAGCTTATCTGAAATACTAGCTAGTATTCAATTTGCGTTTTTTATCATTTGTAAATAATTTATCTCTTATTTGAGATTTTCTCAACTGATATTAGAGTTTGGAGACAAGCTTATCTGAAATACTAGCTAGTATTCAATTTGCGTTTTTTATCATTTGTAAATAATTTATCTCTTATTTGAGATTTTCTCAACTGATATTAGAGTTTGGAGACAAGCTTATCTGAAATACTAGCTAGTATTCAATTTGCGTTTTTTATCATTTGTAAATAATTTATCTCTTATTTGAGATTTTCTCAACTGATATTAGAGTTTGGAGACAAGCTTATCGTTTTGAACATTTATTTACTTGAAAATTTGACGAAATCTTTAATTAAAGCACTGCATTCTTCATTTGTACATTATATTTTGTGCCTGATATTAAAAAAATAAAGGAAAACTTAAAGTGATGGATCCGTGCTCTATATAAAGGATACAAGTTTTGTAGTAGTTCACACGCATGCTGGTAATTCTGTGTTAAATAACATAGAGACACCGTCGCCACTGGACTGTGACACCATGACCTATATAAGCAGCAAAATAGGTCACAGCTCCCCTAAAAATGGAAACATTAGACAAATATAAACGGTGAAATCTATTTTGATGTTTGCAAAGAACAAAAATTACGTTTTATTTTACTAAAACTTATTGAGTATACTTGAGTATTTTGAAGACTCGTGACAAGTTTTAGAGAGCTCTGATTGGCTGAATTCAGAAAAAAAGATATAAAAAAATTGAAAATATATATACATGTATACAAGAAATACAGACAGAAAAGCAAAACCCCTTCCCCTGAATGCTTCGCTATATCATAGAGTAATAATCTACATTTTATGCATATACAAACATCACTAGAATGGAAGGAAAAAGTTTCTGGAGATATCAAAATCACTTCATTCATTTTGTACAACGAAAGATATAATACAGCTTTTTTAACATCATAGCAACTGAGCAACCTTTAAAGTCAACTTATCATGTACACTCAAAACTCTCTTACATGTGATTTGGACTTCACATTGAATGAAAACATTATTCCAAACATGGTTTTTTTTTTCATTTATGGTTCTGGCTTTGATGACAGTTATACACAAACATGACAACAATTTGTGCGATTCTGATTTTTGAGGATTTTTTTTCTAAAGGTGCGATTTTTTATGTCTTGTTCTTTATTTACAATTGTTACAGATATTACGCTGAATTTGTAGAAATTGTCCCGAGTTTATTTTCCTGGAAAAAAAAACGAGTTTACAAAAAGATTAATTCAAAAGTATATTTTTGAGCATTGATTTTTCTTCAATTTACTCCTGTTTAATTTTTCAACTCGCTTTGGTTTGTTCCTTTGTTCATTTAATTGTTTTTGTGTAAATAAATATTCTTGGTAACAGATTCTTTGGTCGAATGGTTTAACTAAAGAGCACAGTATTTGATCTCTGCAATATGACACCAAATTTCCCCCTCAATTTCAGGCAAAATGTTGGGAATCACTATAATGGCACTAGCGGGGAATGGTTCTACTCGGTTTAACCAATATTTTATAGAGTGACAGAGGAAGCACTACAATATTGGCTAACTTGTGCTTGGGACAATGTTTATAAATTATGAGGGGTTATAACTAGGATAGATAATAACACAATAAGGGTTCCTCTTCGTATTATAAAAACTCATGTACACAAAATATCAACTTATTAAGAACACGATCAAGTATTTTCCTGTTTATCGTATTTCTAACTTATCTAATTTCCGCTGATAAAAGAGTATAAAAATTCATGCCCGTCCGTCCCTCCCTCCGTGCATGTACATCTATCCGTCTCTATGTATGTGAGGAAATCCAAAATAGAGCGACAATTGTTTTATTTTTTACACCAGCAACTTAAAATTCGACTGGGATCCATCATTTCATTTATACACAGAATTATGTCCCTTGAATCAAACACAGAATTATGTCCCTTGAATCAAACACAGAATTATGTCCCTTGAACTTAACACAGAATTATGTCCTTTGAAGTTAACACAGAATTATGTCCCTTGAACAAAACACAAAATTATGTCCCTTCAACTTAACACAGAATTATGTCCCTTGAACATAACACAGAGTTATGTCCCTTGAACTTAACACAGAATTACGTCTCTAGAACCAAACACAGAATTATGTCCCTTGAACAAAACACAGAATTATGTCAGTTGAACTAAACACAGAATTATGTCCCTTGAACTTACCACAGAGTTTCTAGTATGTCCCTTAAACCAAATACAGAATTTTGTCCCTTGGCCTTAACACAGAATTATGTCCCTTGACCAAATACAGAATTATGTCCTTTGAACTTAACACAGAATTATGTCCCTTGACCAAATACAGAATTATGTCCATTCAACTTAACACAGAACTATGCCCTTGACCAAATACAGAACTATGTCCGTTGAACTTAACACAAAAGTATGTCCCTTGAACCAAAAACAGAATTATGTCCCTTGAACTTACCACAGAGTTTCTAGTATGTCCCTTGAACCAAACACAGAATTATGTCCCTTGAACTTAACACAGAATTATGTCCCTTGAACCAAATACAGAATTATGTCCATTCAACTTAACACAGAATTATGTCCCTTGAACAAAACACAGAAGTATGTCCCTTTAACTTAACACAGAATTATGTCCCTTGAACTTAACACAGAATTATGTCCCTTGAACTTAACACAGAATTATGTCCCTTGAACTTAACACAGAATTATGTCCCTTGAACTTAACACAGAATTACGTCCCTAGAATCAAACACAGAATTATGTCCCTTGAACAAAAGACAGAATTATGTCCCTTGAACCAAACACAGAATTATGTCCCTTGAACTTACCACAGAATTTCTAGTATGTCCCTTGAACCAAACACAGAATTATGTCCCTTGAACCAAACACAGAATTATGTCCCTTGAACTTAACACAGAATTATGTCCCTTGAACCAAACACAGAATTATGTCCATTGAAATGACGAAAGCTAGAAAACCGACCACATTTATGAAAGGGTCCCGCCGCGACGTATCCTTATGATATTTCTGCTTTGTCATAATAGTTTTTGGTAAATTTTGCAAATTAATTTAAATTCAAATTTGCCTCTTATACCTGTATACCGGGTACTTAAAATCCTTCTATCTTGTTTATGAAAGCTTGAACTCATCTTGAACTTTAAAAGTACTAATATTCCCAAAACCTTGGAAAAAATCGAACTCGAAGTTTTAAAATATTGTAGTTTGAGAACTTGATCTTTGACATTGTTCAGCATGATTCCCTCTCTATTCTTTAACTACATGCAGATCTAGAAATTGTTTGATTTTTCTTTTCAGGAATAAAGAATTGATGCCAATTAAAATATCAAATCACGAGAATTTGACCTTGTCATATTGGAGGTATAAATTATAGGCACGTTTCAATGTCATATAAAGTTTTATCTATAAATGAAGTATGAAGCTGATCAATGAAAACTTTTTGGATATATCGCTAAAAAAATGCACTCGATACCCCCAACCCTTGACTGAAAGTGCTTCCACGTGAAAAGTACTCTGACTACGCGCCTGTTAACATACAGACTTCATCCATTAAAAAGAACTATAAAATACCATTTCAAAATGTATTATACGCCATTTGTAATATGAAAATCTTCTTTCTTTTTTAATGATTGTAACACTGTAGCACATACGAGGGTTGTCCTAGAAAACGTAGACATTGCTCACAATTCCTTTATTTAGCGTTAAATCTAAACAAGGTTTTCCCAGATGTAAATTTAAGTATCTGGGAAGCATAAAATGTTAATGGTGTTGAAATCTGCCGTTAATATTGAAAATAAATTAAACTATTAGAAGAGCGGTTGGACCGTACCGGAGCAGTCCGAAATTTTCATGCGCCAAAAAAGAATCGATAATAAAACCTGTTTAATACTTATCAATGTATGTATAAATAGTACTAAAAGTCTAATCAACAGAAAGAACTGATTTTAGCGGAAACATACATGCTATATTTTCGTGAATAACGTTATAAACAATTTAATAATGGAGGAATTTATAAAGCAATCCCTCATCAATCATTCAAAAGACGGCGACGTCAAGTTTATTAGCGGAGCAGTAAATGGTACTAAGATATTGTGTTGATCGTAGATTGACCCCTTTTTAGACAAAGTAAGAGATGAAAACATCAGAAAAATATGGAAATGTTCGCAGGGTATTAATATACAATGTAGATTCTAGGTACAAGAGATTTGTCGACGACTTGACAGACAAAACTAAACAAGGGCACAAGGAGAGGGGCCATATTCAGATTTGGCGAGAACGTCATTAATGAAGACCGGCATCGAACAGTAAAAGAAATAGAAGAGAGGGTCCATATAAGTAAATTTACTGTGCAGAAACTACTGTCAAGTGGATTAAATGTGTATCTCGTTTATGCTCAATGAGTGCCAAAGTCTATTATCAAATATATGAGATGAATTTATGAGTTGCTTCCTTTAGGCATATTCTTAAACGCTATCATGCGCCGGTGAACGTCACCCTACATCTTTATTTCTTCTGTAAAAACTTTACTATTGAAGATAAATTATTGATTTTTCATGTACAGAAGCCGATTTGTATGTCAAATTTATCATGAACTCATCTCTGGACATTGTTGATAATTTTATAAGTTTTTGACAAAATTTCATCCACAGGATTCCTAATAATTAAGTATCAACTACAGTCAATTGGCTAGAAATCTCATTTTTTTAGCGACAGTGTCAACTTTAATTCCAATATCCTGCCAGTAGTGTAAGGATCCCCGATAAGGTAGGTAGTATTTTTAGAACTGGGGAATTCCGGGATTTGTGTATAGGAAAGGGGGAATTCCGAGGGGAATTCCGTGTTTATTTATAGAATGGGGAAGTCCATGGTAAATTCCTAGGGAATTCCCAATTCTATATTTAGGATTTAAGAAAGTCCCAGACCTATATTTAGATGTTGTTCTAGAAAATCATCTATTCGTGGAAGGAATAATTTCCCCCTACAACTAGATGAAAAAGAATAAATAAAGACGAATAGAAAGTTTATACATATTTTATTCAACATTGTACATATTTCAAAAGTCTATGCACTGTACTGTGGTCTCACATTCTGTCTCGCCATAGGTGGACGTCCTCTATTTGTTCCGTAGATGGGTCTGGGGTAATTTGGCCTGTAGCTTCCGTAGTTGTTGGGTCCCGGATACGTGTTGTATTCCTGTTGTACAGGACAGTCTCTGGCCCAGTGTCCCGTGCCTTGGCACTTGTAGCAAATGTCGTTCTGTTTCTTGGGCGGCTGAGGACATTCGGTAGCAAAATGTCCCTCTTCATTGCATTTGTAACATACACTCAGTTGAGACAATTTTTAGAAAATGTCATTGAATAGACTCAAACGCATCCATATTTAAATGTTGGGTCATGTGTTGTATTTTCATTTGTCTATCTGTAATCAGAGTAGTAGGATCATGGATCCTAGAATGAAATATCCTTTCACATGCATTATAGCAGGACCTACTGGTAGCGGAAAGACATACTTTGTGAGACGTCTTTTAGCTCACACAGAAGAAATGATGAAACCTATACCGGATCACATAGTCTGGTACTACGGGGAATGGCAACCCATCTACGCAACTATACGCGGAGTTGAATTTGTAGAGGGACTACCAGACATAGGAGCTCTTGATCCTCAAAAGAGACATTTAGTTATTATTGACGACTTAATGTCAGAAACAGACGAAAGGATAACATCTTTATTCACCAAGAAAAGTCATCACAGAAATATCAGTGTTATCTACATAGTGCAGAATGTGTTTCACAAAGGAAAAGAGAACAGGACGATCAGTTTAAATTCCCATTACATTGTAATGTTCAAAAACCCTAGAGATGCATCCCAGATCACAAACCTCGCCAAGCAGATGTATCCAGGAAATGTTAAATATATGCAGGAGGCTTTTCATGATGCCACCTCGGATCCCTATGGGTACCTTTTAATTGATTTGAAGCAAGACACACCAGAACATCTACGACTTCGTACACGTATATTCCCAGGACAAAACCAATGGGTGTATTTAAGGAAGACGTGAAAAAGGCACTATAAAAACATCAACGGGCCAGTTGTGAGTGCAGTTGAAATAGTGACATCAAAGACTCAACATGTCTTCCTTACAGTGCATGAAATGTCAAAAGAAATTTTCCAGACTCTTTGCATTAAAAAGACACATGAAGAATTTTCACGTCGATGATAGTGAAAACAGTGAAGATGAAGACTTAGTAGAAGAGAAAGATGCTTCCTTTCCTTATTCCTGCAAGCGCCTGCGTGACCATGCGGCTGATTTGAACTATTTGCTTTTTGCGAAACCCACAATGTGCAGAAGCGTCATCCGAGATGCAGATAGGTCATTGATACTTTGCCTCTGTGAATGTGCCAAGAATGTTTTAAAAGGCAATGTCGACCTTACAAAGGACCAGTTTAACACATTAGCTCCTTACAAAGAGGAGCTCCGAGAGCTTGTCAATAAGAAAGTTCCTACTGAGAGAAAGAAAGAAGTATTACAAATTGGTGGTATCTTACCTGCTCTTTTAGGACCCTTGTTGGCACCAGTGATTGCGCCTTTGGCTTCAAAATTATTAGGACTTTGAGATGGAGCACACAAAGAAAATGTTACTGGTAGAACCTAAATTGTTGGAGGGATTGCAGCATCATGATGTAGTGAGAAATCCCACAATTAAATCCATGACAAGACTTGACGACGAGATGCAGTCTATTCTTCAAAGAGATGATCTTTCCATTGGAGAAAAAGTTAAAGCTTACGAGCAGAAACTACAAAGATTTCTCATCTATGATGACAAGTATGAGAACAGACCACCGGTCAAAGTACAAGTTGTCAGGGGTACTACTGCACCAAAAAATGATGCCAGTTTCAATACAGACCAAAGTATTGGAGTTGACCAAGGATCTTACACAACAGACCCGATTGAAAGTGAAATTATAAAATCTGTCCCAAAGACTATGAGAAATAGAGCAGAACTATTATTACACAAAATCAAATCAAAACCCGACATGAAGTGGAATGACCGTGGCGAACTTGTCTATAAGGGTGAACGGATCAAAAACAGTAATATTGTCGATCTTGTCAATGATGTTTTACGTCGAAGAAAACATTTCGAACCACGTGGGTGGCAGGTATTTAGTGCTGGTCTTCGAGAAACTAATGTGCCACAGGATCTCATAGGGCACAAGGAGAGATGGAACTGGATACAATCTGGAAAGGATCCGTTGCAAGACGAGCATGATTCATCAGAATCAGATACGTCATCTAGTAGTTTGGAGACGTTAACAGATGACAAACCCGAGTTCAAGTCATCAATGGCACAAGGTTACGAATCAGATCCGGAAAGTATGAAGCTAAGTTTGAAAACACCAAAGAAGAGCAGCATTTCAAAAACATCCTTCTCTACGCCTCGTTGGTCACCATATTAACACCTATTAATACAATCTATGTCAAGTCCAGTTATCATTCCTCAACATGAAAGCCAAGAAGAAGGTGGAAACATCAAAAATACTTTCCAAAAAGTATTATGATCCAAAACATCCTGGAAGTTACGGCGGAATGAAATCATTCAAAAAAGCACTCGGCAATTTGAAAGTGAAAGAACAAGATGTTTCAGACTGGTTGATGACGCAAGACACCTACACTTTACATAAGCCTGTGCGTCGAAGTTTCAAAAGGAGAAAAGTACTTGTGGCTGGTATCGATCAACGATGGCAAGCAGATCTCGTTGACCTGCAAAGTATTGCAAAATACAATGATGGATACAAATACTTGTTGACCTGCATTGACGTTCTATCCAAATATGCATGGGTCATTCCTTTGCGCGACAAAACAGGCAAAACATTAGTGGAAGCGTTCAAGGCAATATTCAAGTCAGGTAGAAAACCTCGTCAGCTACAAACAGATAAAGGGAGTGAATTTACCAACAGAAATTTTCAGTCTTTCCTGAGAGAGAATGACGTACATTTCTTCACAACAGAGAATGAAGACATTAAAGCCTCCATAGCCGATAGGTTTAATCGAACTCTGAAAACAAAGATGTGGAAATATTTTACACATAGTGATACTTTGAAGTACATTGATGTTTTGGAGGATTTGGTGTATTCATACAACCATACTCATCACAGGAGTATAAAAATGGCTCCAGTACAGGCAACAAAAAAGAATGAAATCATAGTTTGGAAAAATCTCTATGATGACAAAGCTTTGGATGTCAAAAACACCACCCTGAAAATAGGAGATCAGGTTCGAATCAGCAAAGCAAGACGGGCATTTAAGAAAGGTTACTTGCCTAGTTGGAGCGAAGAAATATTTACTGTTAGTGAAGTGCGTGAACGTCAGCCACCTGTGTATCGCATCAATGACTACAATGGAGAACCGTTGAAAGGAACATTTTATCCTCAAGAGTTACAAAAAATCGTTAAATCTGATGACCTATACAGAATTGAAGAGGTGTTACAGAAAAGAAAGAAAGGAAAGCAGATTCAATATCTTGTCAAGTGGCATGGATATCCCGAATCATTCAACAGTTGGATCAACAGAAATCAGTTGACTACATATAAAGGATAGATATTGCTCAAGACTTTAGTTTGCCCAAAACACCAGTACTAGCACACATCGGCCATTCAACATGTTTTACCTGACACTCCCAAGTAATAGTTCGATGTCAACTTATTCTAACAACACTTTGACAAATTATCGTGTCAAGTTACATCATTCCCTGGATTTATCAGGACAGTGGGAAGTGGGATTGACTGAAATTCAGTATCCACATTCGTGGTATAATGTATCAAAAGACCAAGCATGGTTTGAGATAACCGAAAATCCAGATGCTCCAAGAGTTCAATTTGTGCTGAAAAATGGATACTACGTTTCACCTGAAAAGCTCATGAGGACTTTATGGGCTTTGAAAGGTTGCATCGATGGAGGAGATAACGTGAAAATAGAATTTGATGACGTCAGTCACAAAGTTACAATCACAATAGTGAATGAAGCTATTTTGAAACTGTCCAACTCTCTTGCTAAAATCTTAGGTTTTGAACAAGAGGAATTCGACGCTGGTGTGTATATAGCTCCTTGGGTGTGCGACGTGACACAAGGATTTCATTCTCTGTACATCTACAGTAACATCGTAGCGCCTAGTATGGTAGGTGATGCACTTGTACCATTACTGAGAATTGTTCCAATAGAGGGATCGTCTGGCAAAATGGTTTCTCATACTTATCAAAATATTCAGTACCTACCACTACAGCAGAGACAATTTGACACCATAGAAATAGATATGAGACGACACTGGATTACCAGTGCCATTTGAAAGAGGAAAGGTCGTTGTGATACTACACTTCCGGCGACGACAGTCATAATGAGATTCCAAACAGACAAAAGTATTCGCTTTGAAGGAAACAGAGATGCGATTGATGAATATTACATTGATCAAGCAGGAAATGGATTACCAGCTTTTCAAGGAGTAAGAATTCAAAGAGGACGTGGCATCGGTAACATGTTTAGCGTTCTTTTGAAAAGTGCAATGCCTCTCATCAAAAAAGGATCAAAAGCATTGGGTAAACAAGTCTTATCAACGGGACTTGACATTGCTAATGATTTACTTAGTGGAGAAAACATACGCACATCCACAGAACGACGACTGAAAGAAGCGGGAAGAAATATCATGAATCAAGCAAGAGGCAGAATATCAAAACCACCCGGAGAACCTAGCCGAAAGGGCATAAAGCGGCGTGCGAATTCTTCAGTTGTCATTCCTAAGCGAGCAAAGGTACAGAGAACATCTAAACCGAAAAGAGACATCTTCACCTAAACATCAACATGTCTTTGGTCCATCAACATTCCTGTGAATGCATGAAGTCAGAGTTGGACTTGTTTGCTGTTCCACCAACACGAGCAAGCATTGAATATGGACATTGGGTAGAACATCGGCCATTGTCTTCTATTACTGACTCGGGACCTATAGAATTTAATATTTCCGGTTCAGGGGATGATTATCTGGATCTGAATAACACCTTCTTGTATTTGCAAGCCAAAATAGCCGCGGCAAACAATAACGCAAACCTCGACGCTCAGTCAGATGTAGGGCCTGTGAACAATTGGTTGCATTCTCTCTTCAGCCAAGTCAACATTTCTTTAAACGAAAAACTGATATCCATGCCGGCCAACACTTATGCCTACAGAGCTTTCGTGGAGAACCTTCTAAGCTATGGGAAATCCGCTAAGGAATCGCAACTCACCTCCGAGATGTGGTACAAAGATAGCAGTAGTCATATGGAGGCCAGAACAGATGATAATGCTGGTTTTACTAAACGAAAAGCATTAATCGCCCGTAGCAAAATAGTTGATCTGACAGGAAAACTTCATTTGGATATGTTCTTCCAAGAAAGATATCTGCTCAATGGAGTGGATGCAAAGATAAATTTGATCAGGAGCAAAGATGCATTTGCACTTATGGCAGCCAATGATGACTTTAAAATCAAAATCATGGACGCTGCCTTATTTGTGCGGAAAGTTAGGATCAGTAACACGGTCAGAATGGCTCACATCAAAGCTTTGGAGAGAGGGACAGCCAAATATCCCATAAAGCGTATTGAGACAAAAGCATTTTCAGTTGCCAGTGGAAGCATGAGTATCAACAAAGAGAACCTGTTCCTGGGACAAATGCCTAAGCGCATTTTCGTTGGTCTGGTAGACAATGATGCTTACAACGGAGTAGCTACGAAGAATCCTTTCAATTTCAAGCACAACAACATTGAGTTTATGGCACTCTATGTTGATGGACAGCAGATTCCAGCCAAACCTTTGCAACCTAACTTTGGACGCAGTCGTTTTATTCGCAGTTATTCAGGCCTTTTTACGGGGTCTGGGAAGATCTTCCATGATGAAGGAAACGATATCAGTAGGGAAGAATATGGAAATGGCTATACAGTATTTGGTTTTGATCTGACTCCAGACTTATCTGAAGCAGGTCATTTCCACCTTATAAAACATGGTAACCTGAGACTGGAAATTCACTTCTCTCAAGCCTTGGCAGAAACCGTCAGTGTTGTTGTGTATGCTGAATTTGATAACATCATAGAGATTGATCGCAACAGGAATGTAATATTTGATTTTGCAACCTAGAACAATGAACACTAAACAAATACAGACGGTTATGAGACAGAATGTAGGATCATCTTTCCTTGGTGTATTTGCTCGAAATAGGCTCCCCTCAGTGAATACATTACCGTGCTCGCTTGTCTGCAATACCGATCTGGACAGCCAGTTGGGTCAACACTGGATTGCAATCTACTTGGACCAGTGTGGCAATGGAGAATACTACGACAGTTATGGCTTACCACCACTGCATACGGAATTTTCAGACTTTATGCATAAGAATGTAGACTCCTGGATTTGGAACACCAAACAAGTTCAAGACAGACACTCTGTTGTATGCGGACATCACTGCATATTCTATTTGATTCATCGATACAAAGGTTTAGATATGACTGAAATTACCTCCTTGTTCACAGAAAACCTTTTTGAAAACGATGCAATTGTGAGACACTATGTTAACTTATTAGGTTAGTCAAACCATTGTACATAGTTATTGTTCATAAATACTTATATCAATGTTACGTAACATTCATATGACTGTTTTTTCTTGTGTTTCTTGTTCAAATTGAATAGTTCAATAAAATTTGAATTAAAAATCTGTGTTGTGTTTTATTTCATCAAACACTGAAATGTGCTCCACAGATGAGATTTGCACTAGTAATGTGCACCAGCAACAAATATGACCGCTGAGACTGTGCTCGCCATCTGCACTTGAACGTGCTTATACACTTTTGTACACTATTTGTACACTAAATGTGTTCCTCCAGCACCCAAATTGTGTTCTGTGTATGCATATGTGCACTTGAAATGTGCACCTGGACACATATGTGCACCTATGTTGTACATGTTTGCACGTAAGTGCACCTAAATGTGCTCTTTTAGCACCTAAGTGCACCCTAAATGCGCACCATTTGCACCTAATACACCCCATATGTGCACCTTCAGCACATAATTACACCCTAAATGTGTTTTTTAGCACTTAAGTGCACCCTAAATGTGCACCTTCAGTACCTAATGTGCACTTTCAGCACCTAAGTGCGCTCTAAATGTGCTCTTTTAGTAACTAAGTGTACTCTAAATGTGCTCTTTTAGCACCTAAGTGCACCCTAAATGTGCACCTTCAACACCTCAGTGCACCCTACATGTGCACCTTCAACACCTCATTGCACCCAATAGCTGCACTTTCAGCATCTCAATGCACTCAAAATGTGCACCTTAAGCACCTAAGTGCACCCTAAAAGTGCTATTTTAGCACCTAAGTGCACCCTAAATGTGCTCTTTTAACACCTTAGTGCACTCTAAATGTGCACCTTCAACACCTAAGTGCACCCTACATGTGCATCTTCAACACCTCATTGCACCCAATAGCTGCACCTTCAGCACCTCAGTGCACCGAAAATGTGCTTCATAGGAAACACAACTAAGATGACTTCTCAACAAGTTGCTGATATTGATTTAACCAACTTTGACTTTCAATGGCCAAACGGCAATGTACAGCAGCCTGCAGACAACAGAATGGACGACATCCATAGCAATTGTCAGCGCATGACTGCCATGATGGAAGATGTACAGACATCCATTTCCAAGATGCATGCCGACATCCAAACATTGATGGATAGCAAGAGAAATGCAGAAGAAGGAGACAAACAACCCAAGAAGAAAGCCAGATACGTATGTTACAATTGCAATGCAACACTTTGCTACCGAATGTCCTCAGCCGCCCAAGAAACAGAACGACATTTGCTACAAGTGCCAAGGCACGGGACACTGGGCCAAAGACTGTCCTGTACAACAGGAATATAACACGTATCCGGGACCCAACAACTACGGAAGCTACAGGCCAAATTACCCCAGACCCATCTACGGAGCAAATAGAGGACGTCCACCTATGGCGAGACAGAATGTGAGACCACAGTACAGTGCATAGACTTTTGAAATATGTACAATGTTGAATAAAATATGTATAAACTTTCTATTCGTCTTTATTTATTCTTTTTCATCTAGTTGTAGGGGGAAATTATTCCTTCCACGAATAGATGATTTTCTAGAACAACATCTAAATATAGGTCTGGGACTTTCTTAAATCCTAAATATAGAATTGGGAATTCCCTAGGAATTTACCATGGACTTCCCCATTCTATAAATAAACACGGAATTCCCCTCGGAATTCCCACTTTCCTATACACAAATCCCGGAATTCCCCAGTTCTAAAAATACTACCTACCTTATCGGGGATCCTTACACTACTCCTGCCTTTGTTTAAAACACAATTAATCTTATCTTTTCAATATGTAAGTTCAATACATTTATGAAGATTTTGGAAGTTAAATCAAAATTAATTTCCGATAGCTTTACGAGAACTGGGATGATACTTTCAATATTATGACGTCATCAAGAAATTCACGAAAACGTCGATTAATGCATATTTCAAAGTCTCGTAGAAAATTTTCCTGTGGATAGAATCAAATGTAAGTTTGCATGATCAAGGACAGACATGAAATATATAATTTCAGAAATTTTGAGAAAAATTGGATTTGGCGTCCAAGTGTTCAACCTCCTTTAACTGAGATGAAACACAGAGTTATATATATAGGTCCTTCAATAAGACTTAGCTAGAACCATTGCAAAGATGTCCCTTCATATGCTACAGTGAAAAGGTGGATGGCGGAATTTAAGAGCGGCAGACAGAGCCTTGAGAATTATGACCATCCTGGAGGGCCTGCCACTGTTTTAAGTCCATGATATTGTTACGATTGACAGACAATGATGACCATCCTGGAGGGCCTGCCACTGTTGCAACTCCAGAAATTATCAATTAAGTCCATGATATTGTTACGATTGACATACAATGATGACCATCCTGGAGGGCCTGCCACTGTTACAACTCCAGAAATTATCAATTAAGTCCATAATATTGTTACGATTGACAGACAATGATGACCATCCTAGAGGGCCTGCCACTGTTGCAACTCCAGAAATTATCAATCAAGTCCATGATATTGTTACGATTGACAGACAATGATGACCATCCTGGAGGGCCTGCCACTGTTGCAACTCCAGAAATTATCAATTAAGTCCATGATATTGTTACGATTGACATACAATGATGACCATCCTGGAGGGCCTGCCACTGTTACAACTCCAGAAATTATCAATCAAGTCCATGATATTGTTACGATTGACAGACTTTGATGACCATCCTGGAGGGCCTGCCACTGTTGCAACTCCAGAAATTATCAATTAAGTCCATGATATTGTTACGATTGACAGACAATTATGACCATCCTGGAGGGCCTGCCACTGTTGCAACTCCAGAAATTATCAATTAAGTCCATGATATTGTTACGATTGACAGACATTGATGACCATCCTGGAGGGCCTGCCACTGTTGCAACTCCAGAAATTATCAATTAAGTCCATGATATTGTTACGATTGACAGACAAGTTACAGAATGATACAGTTGGCATTTCATAGGAAAAAGTACATTCAATTCTGACCGAAGACCTTGAAATGAGAAAGCTTTTGGCCTGTTGAACTTGGGTACCAAGACTTCTGACACTTGATCAGAAGCACACCAGGCGCACTTTATCGCGTGCTAATCTTAACCATTTTGAGCAAGGTCCTGTCAATTTTCTTCAAAGATTTGTCACTATGGATGAATCATGGGAGTATCGTTCCATCAGGACAATGCTCCTGTTCACAAGTCTGTCACTGCCATGGCTGCCATTCATGATTGTGGCTTTAATTTGATTGAGCATACGCCTTATTCACCTGATCTTGCTCAATCAGACTTTCATCTGTTCCAAAAACTGAAAAAAAGCTAGCTCTGGCACCCACTTTCAGTCCAATGATGACATCATACTTGCAGTGGATGGCTTTCTGACCAGTTAATATAAGGAGTTCTTTAAAAGTGGTATCGCGGCCCTTCAACACCGACTGCAAAAGTGTTTAGATACTGAAGGGGATTATGTAGAAAAATATTGCAAAATGTAATAAAATTCAAATCCTTCAACACAAGGCTCACAACATATCAATCAGCCCTCGTATATGATTCATTAGCTTGTTTATCGCTTTTAAAATTTGATGATTAATTCTTTATGCGTCTTTAACATATGTTTGTATTCAAAATTATTATGCAAAAATGGTTATTTCTTTCATTCTTTTAATTCTCTTGTTTTTGAAAGCAATGCACAAATCTTGTTCATTAAGTCTTAATATAGAAGAGATAAGCATAGAAAATTCAGTAGCAAGACTGAAAAGAACTAGGGAGAGGAAGGATTTCCATTACACAACTTCTTTCTAAGCACTGATTGAGGACGTTGATTAAGCTTTCTGGACATCAGGTATTTTTAAGATTACTTAACAAACTTCCTTTTATATGGGAAAAGACTTTTGCTGTTTGACTTGTAAATTCCTTACAACAAGACCCTATCCTATCTTGACGTTCATCTTGAATTAAGGATCAGAAACAAAAATTTGGTATCGAAACTTGAGTATTTGATTCAGCTGTTACAGATATGAAGTCCAGATGCATCAGACATTCAGAGCTCTTAGCTATGACCTTGCTTGATCGTTTCCGGCAAAAAGATCACATTTACAAAAAATTCCAAGCAGCAGTTGATAAGAGAAGTTGAAAACGTGTAAGCAAATCAGATTAAATAAACACTTCCTTGATTTCTGTACGCTTTTGCAAAATTCAGTGAAGCAGTCGTGGAGAAGCTTGAAAAGCATCAGCCAATCAGATCCAAGGGCCCTCTTGTCTGATGGATCTGGTCAAAGAATACCATCAAGTAAAGGATATTGAGAGAAAAGCAAAAGAATAAACAGATAAAATTCATTCAGTGATTTATGCTTGGTGACTGGTAAAAACTCCTACCTGTGTTGATAGATTTTTGAGTTGGTTTCTCAGATCAAAGAGCTCTGTAGAAGTTAATAGTATTGTGTTGAGTGTCTGTACCATTTTACAGGCAAACCCTACGTCCTGCTCCTCTACGGTTATCTTAGAGAAGGACTGAAATATATCCTCTGCATTCAATAGCTGGCAAAGTTGTCTGAAAATTCAAATTTAAATGCTGTAATATGTTTATAAGTTGAATAGAGCTTGAACTATTCAATAATCATTGAAGTCAAAGTCAATATCCTGGTTGTTTTAAGTGGTGTAACCTGTTGTATGGATAATATTGTGAAGTCAGAGTGACCTTAAGGCATGTCATTTCTGACCTAAGGAATTTCAACGATTTTATGAAAACCATATTAAATCATAGGATTCCTGTCAATTTATCATTTTTAATGAAGAAAAATTAATAGGTCAGTGGTGAAAATCAATACTTTTGCTTATTTGGAAAATACGGTTAAAAATGCTAGAAATTTGTTGCTGAAAATAGCACATTTGTATTGAAAATTCAAAAAGTGCTAAAAAGTGCTTATTATACGATAAAAGTCAGGTTAGAAACTTTGTATAAAACTGAATTTTGATAAAGTTTCACTGTAGGTACCAAATTCACAGATCTTTTAAAATTTTTTCGATTTTACACAAAAATTATGAAAATCATATATAAGAACAGGTCAAAATATCAGAGATACTGAATTTCAACGATTTTGTCGAACACACAGTAAAATGTGATCCCGAGAAAGACTTTTCAAAATATTGAAGAAAAAGTATATGTCCGTGTTGAAATAAGAAAGTACAAATGCTCAAGAACAGTGCCATTTTGTGGTTTTCTTGAGAAAGTGTCAGAGTGGTAAAATTTGCCTTAATTTGGGTTGTATTTAAACAAATTATAATTTTTCGATATCCATCAGCTCTTAGTAACCCTATAAAACAGTTTATGTCAATAATATTCCATTCGTAAAACCACATTCATGGGTTATTACTTGCGCAAGAGAAATCCGATCTGTTCAAAAGAGTACCTCCAGCTCAATTTTCATAGAAATTACCGCGAAGCATTTTCTTATGGATATTCCATTCAGTTTAGATAAAATTTTCAAACTTATCCGCTTTTATGTATGTAATGAATTAAGGTTTTCAACACAGTCAGAAATGATACATTGGCGATAATATATTGAAATATCTATATAATTCTGTATTTCAAGCTCGATTAGTGCTAAAAACAGGAGATGTGCAAGAATGGTCCTAAATTGTGACCAATGACGCACCCTAAAAATAATTAGAATATAAGGTCTTGTCATTGGCAATCCGCAGATTTATCATTATAAGCATAACAACTTTTTATCCACTCAATAGCTGTAACGTACCCTGAACGTACTGTACTCAATTCAACTGTTGGGGATGAATTTGGCCAATAAGGCAATTAAAATTTGAATAAATGTGGTGTTTCAGGCAGGTTTGACTATACTTTTTATGATTTATGTGGAGAGAAAATGCACAATAGATGTATTCATTGAAGAGCCATTTTAAAAGTATAAACATGTACTTGGTGATAATCTACACATTTGGTGATGAAAACCATTATTACAGTGTAGAAACACCTATAAAGAACCTTGAAAAGCATTCTGTATCTTTGAAGGTCTACCTGATATGAGGGCTGATTGATATGTTGTGAGCCTCATATTTAAGGATCTGTCAATTTTATCAGACATTTTGCATTATTTTTCTACATAATCCCCTTCAGTATCTACACACTTTTGCCATCGGTGTTTAAGGGCCTCTGAATACCACTTTAAAAGAACTCCTTATCGATCTTGACTGGTCAGAAAGCCAACAACTGCAAGAATGACGTCATCATCGGCTGAAAGTGGGTGCCAGAAATAGCTGCTTTCAGTTTTGGGAATAGATGAAAGTCTGATGGAGAAAGATCAGGTGAATAAGGTGGATGCTCAATCAAATTAAGCCACAATCATAAATTGCAGCCATGGCAGTGACAGACTTATGAACAGGAGCATTGCCCTGATAGAACAACGCACCTTTAACTAGTGAACTTTCCACAGTGCTTAAGTTTAATATTTTCCGTAACTGTGTCAGAGGTGAAGCATAGTATGTGCCTTTAATTGTTTGTCCTTTTGGAGATAATCGATCAGCAGAATACCTTCTGCAACCCAGAAAACCGAGGCTCACAACATATCAATCAGCCCTCGTAACCCCTTTCATCTTGAAGGCATACCTGATAATAAAGTAACCCCTTTCATCTGGTTCCAGTAATTGTCTGTCTTTTTTAAATAATCCTAATAGCCTAGACATAAACTTTGAAAAATACACATTGAGTCCAACATATGATTTTGTTCTTGCAATAGTTGTCTTCTCTTGAGCGTTTTCTGACAAACTTTGCGTCATTTCCTCTGTAACGAACTGACCAGCAGGATTGGAGGAAATCTCCGCTAACACTTCAAGATCTAGAAGTACAACCTGTAAAATCAATTACGTTCCCGATAGAGAAATTCTCAAAGTTTTATTTCTATTAAAACTTCTAAGACTGAAAACAAATACTCGTAAATTAGATCATCCATGAAATCTAAAAATTATTGTACATTAGGTCCTAAATAAGATCATGAAATATAAAATATTACAAACTCCTTTAAAAATAATGGCATATACAATTTGATTGTTTTAAAATGATATTATCTTTCGGTTGTGTATTCATTTCTTATTGCACAGAATTGTTTAAATATGTGCTTGTGAAAAAACATCAGCCTGTTCGTTCGCTATATACAAATGTACTTTTATCTTCTATTTTGATTTTCTTACCTCCTCAGACTCATCTGACAAGGTGTTGAGTAGAACAGGAAAAAACTTCTCTACATGGCAAAAAGACTGTAAACAAAACATAAACACACGTGGAGAAAATAATGTACTTTATGAAGAAATAATGAATTATCTTAAAATGAATGAAAAAATAATGAAGCATGTTCAAAAACAAATATAACTGGTCCATTTAATCAGCCACTTGGCCTAAAGAACATCATCATTTAGCTATCTACTTTCATTAGGAGATGGCTCAGCCATTCTAGTGCTGCCGCTTTAGTGCCAAAGTCTCCTCTTCTGAGTATATTACATTATAGCCATTTACCTTATGGGGAACATTCATTAAGAGATGACTCAGCCATTCTAGTGCTGCCATTTTAGTACCAGTCTCCTCTACTGAGTATATTACATTATAGCCATTTACCTTATGAGGAACTTTCATTAAGAGATGACTCAGCCATTCTAGTGCTGCCACTTTAGTACCAAAGTCTCCTCTACTGAGTATATTGCATATTACCACTATCACTTCAGCAACATTGAGCTGTATTGCACTGGATCATAAAAAAATACATCATTTATTAATATCATGTATTATTGTAATATTACGTATAAAAGATGATTTTTTTTTCTGAATTGATAAAAATACAATGTTGATCATGTTTTATTTATAGATTCATCATCTACTTAAATCAATGAATATTTGAATCAGGAGTAACCTATATATCTTTTTTCATTCAATATATCACAAGGTTATGTTTTTTTCTCGTTGAGCAGTGACAATTACACAGACAATCAATCTTATTTCCAGACTGATGGATAGAAAGGTGAAATACTATGTGTCACTTGTCTTGCCAACTTGCAAATAAAGCCTAATGTATTACAGGCATGGTCCTGTACATTGATTACATCACATATTCAGTCACATCTAATGGGAAAGTGATGACACTAGAGTGGAGAAAATTGAAACTGAAATTAGATGCACAAACAAGATACTATTTTCTTGCAGGTGATATAAACATACTACTACCTACCTTGCCCTGGTATCACTTGTTTCTGTTATGTTTTCCTGTATGCCCTCATTTTGAGGTTGTTTTGTATTTTCTGACTCCTCCCCCTCCCCTAGCCTGGGGCCATTAAGGAGGGGGGAGGGCAGATCATCATCATCACCTATCAAATTTTTAAGGGACGTATTCAACATTTTTGCTGCATCACTGACGCTGATCATTTCTTAAGGAAAATATATGACAGAAAAATATGTCATTTGGGAACTATTAGGTACATGTGTATCTTTGTCTTAAAACATTTCTTACAATGAACAAGAGCAGGATTATTAAACAAAGGGAGATACGTAGAACAGACTGACAAACAGACAGACAACTAAAACAGCTTATATTTCAGTTTTCTCTTTGTCTGTACATACTGAAAGCCAAAAATATTGAAATAAGATTATATAGTAAAAAATAGAACTGTTCAATAATGTGCATGACACCTATTGCATATTTGACCCATGATATGGAACCTTGACCTTGAAAGTGACCTTGACTAATATTGGGTGCTGAGTCTCATCATGCTGTACCGTCCCTACAAGTTTGAATGATGTATGATGTATGATGTATATTAAGACAGTTATAGCCAAATATGTGAAAGTGTGACTACCAGACAGACACACGGACGGACAGAGAGACGTACAAAGTGATCCCTATATGTTGTTCTTGCAATGCAGGCAATATAAAACTCATCATTATTATAAAGGATACTTTCGTTTGACGAGGTTTTGATTGGACTGTAGACAGGGTAATATAGCGTTTAACATCCCCGGTATATATTGGATCATTACTCTATCAGCCTGCAGGATGAATTCACGTAACCACAACATGGCTGTACACTGAATCAAGTCATCTTCAACAAAAAAAATTTATCATTCATATATATACTTCCAAATTATAACTATACTAACTATAGTTGATTAAACACACAAATATTTTCAGTCTTTCCATTCAATATGACAATATATCAACCGTAACTTACCATCGCTATGACAATGAAGTATCAGTATGTTGGCGATCCCTTCATATCTGACCTCTGACCTGGTTCTTTTAATTTCTTCCAGAAATTCTGACAGCACACCTTGACACCTATAATCAAAATAATACTAATAGATTCTGCTTTCATGAAAAGTTATGCACCAGCTCATGACTAATTACATAAAAATAAACATACTTGTAAACATCGCTACTAGCTTGATTTTTCTGTTCTTCATTCCACATTAGACAATATGCATCTGTTCATATTTTACATTGATAAACCTTTACGAAAAACCGCTCAACCACATCCACAACCCTCAACAATCTCAACAGCTATACAGGTCGTTCATTTCAAATACATTACAATTGTACATGTCTAATATCTTATCATTAAAATTGGGTTGGAAATACTTTAAAAATGTTCAAAATCATAACTACATTGTGGATACTATCCAGTACTCACATTTTTCTGATTTCTGAGTTTTTATCACCTAATATCTGGAATAAGCCATCTATAATGTCTGGCAAGAGAACAAGCATATTTATATCTGGGACGGCATCCAATACGGCAATCTGAAATAACAGAAACAGCACATTTAACTGAGTCTGTGCTTTACAGCACATTAATACAGCACATTTAACTGAGTCTGTGCTTTACAGCACATTAATACAGCACATTTAACTGAGTCTGTGCTTTACAGCACATTAATATAGCACATTTAACTGAGTCTGTGCTTTACAGCACATTAATACAGCACATTTAACTGAGTCTGTGCTTTACAGCACATTAATACAGCACATTTAACTGAGTCTGTGCTTTACAGCACATTAATATAGCACATTTAACTGAGTCTGTGCTTTACAGCACATTAATACAGCACATTTAACTGAGTCTGTGCTTTACAGCACATTAATACAGCACATTTAACTGAGTCTGTGCTTTACAGCACATTAATATAGCACATTTAACTGAGTCTGTGCTTTACAGCACATTAATACAGCACATTTAACTGAGTCTGTGCTTTACAGCACATTAATATAGCACATTTAACTGAGTCTGTGCTTTACAGCACATTAATACAGCACATTATAAAAGTTCTACTTTGACATTGTTCACCAAAATCTTGAATAAGCAATGTCTCTATGTATACAGTTGGTAATAATTCTTCCTTTTTTGAAAACGTTTTTTATTGATAAATAACATCACAGAAATGTATTGACAACACAAACTAGGACCAATTTTGTATACATAACATGTAGCACGTAAGTTACATGTACTCTAAGCGTGGCTCGGACTAGCAACCTAAATGTTACAAGCCTCATACCTTAACTACTAAGGCCAATAATTATGGCATGGACAATAATTTAAAATTCTTTCTAAGTTTCCAGTTTTTAAGGTGTGCCTTATGGTTTTATTTCTATATTCTTCTTTTTTTTATCATTAATTGGATATTTTTTTGGATTGAGTTAGAGATCTATTTTAGTCAAATATGCAGAATAAACAAAAGATTCTGTAAAGATTCAGAACATACCCATGATACTATAAATTGTCGGGACTCTGGATTTTTAGCGTAGACCCTCTCTCTGAGTAATGGAATGAATGCCTTAAGATCAAAGTTTGGACTCTCCGTCACAATGTCCTGAAATTAACAAAATACATGACTAATTTAGTATTGATCAAAGGAAAAAGACAGTTGTATTTAAAATATAGAATTTGCTCAGTTTTTAATTTTGCAAATGAAAATTATAAATATATCATAAAAATATACTATGAAATGAATCAATTTCCATACAATTAAGTAAGTTTGATTACATATGTGTAATCTCATAATTCCAGGAAATGAACCCAAAGAAAATTAAGTAAACAGTATTGTATGTTTCCATTTGAGTTTAAGTAGAATAAGTGTAATACAGATTATAACATACCGGTAAAATAAGAATAAACAAGAGCGCTATTGTTGACAATACTGGTACAAATTTTTGTTCCAGTATTGTTGTACAGATACTGGTATTCCAGTATTGTTGGGATAAAAAATTATTTTGTGAAAGTGACAATACTGGAATTCCAGTATTGTAAATTTTACAATACTGGAAGATACTGGAAAAAATGAAAATACTGGAATATCGATTTTACCAGTATTGTCCATGTCACAATACTGGTAGACTAGTATTGTCCAGTATTTTCCAGTATTGTCATATATACAATACTGGAATACCAGTATCGTAAAAGTAAGAATACTGGAAGACCAGTATCGAAATTGTGTCAATACTAGTCTTCCAGTATTGTTATATTGACAATACTCGTATTCCGGTATTGAAATATGACCATGAATCCTACACTTTATTTACTTTGAAATAAAATAGAGAAATACAGAGTATTGTAAATGTGACAATACTGGAATTCCGGTATTGTTACTTATTCGATACTAGTTTTCCAGTATTGTTCTGACTGTGATGCCCCTGACGAATCTGATGTTGCAGCGAGACTTGGTTCCTGCCATAGCCAAGCACTCTGTGTACTAACCATGAAGCGACCCCAACTCAACTGTGCAATTCAGGACAGTGCTTCATCTTTGTCCGCGTTACAGACTCAGATGGAGGTACCTACCAGGACTGTTGACGAGGCACGTGTGGCTCTTTTGCTTGCAGAACTGCACTCTATATTTTCTTCTCATTGATAATGTTTCATATAGTGCATTTCATGTAGTGCATTTCATGTAGTGCTCTTTGTTTCATTCATTTGATAATTAGTCTTCATTGTCAATTGATCAAAGAATTCTTGGTGCTAAAATTCATGCTACTCGAATCTTTCAGTGCCTCTTAATAAATCATAATTATGTTATTAATCATTCGACTAGATTCTGGTATTGTCCATTCAAATCAACATTTATCAGTATGTTAATCGTATTACTAATCTGACAATACTGGTATTCCGGTATTGTCACAATAACAAGTGATCAAATCAACAATTATTTTGGTAGAACAGAATGATAAGTGAATATCATAGCATACCAGTACTAGTATTACTAATCTGACGATACTGGGATACAAGTATTGTTCCTCTGATAATGCTGGAAAACCAGTATTGTTACTCTAACAATACCGGTATTCCAGTATTGTTAGAGTGACAATACTGGTTTTCCAGTATTATCAGATAAACAATACTGGTGTTCCAGTATTGTTGGATTTACAATACTGGTATTCCAGTATTGTTGAATTTACAATACTGGTATTCCAGTATTGTTGGATTTACAATACTGGTATTCCAGTATTGTTGGATTTACAATACTGGTATTCCAGTATTGTTGGATTTACAATACTGGTATTCCAGTATTCTCAATTCTACAATACTGGAAAACCAGTATCTGCAAAAAAAATATGTTGTTAATTTAACAATACTGGAATACCAGTATCTTCCAGTATTTTACCAGTATTGTACATAACGAACAATACTGGAAGATACTGGTGACAATACTGGAACAAAAATTTATACCAGTATTGTCAACAATACTGGTATACCAGTATTGCAATCGCCAAGTTTATATGATCCATATATACTATTCCACTTATTAAAACGTTACATAACAAACCTTTATAAGTCTGTCTAGTAGCTCCGTTCCATTCTTAACATTCTGATCGGGATCTGCCGTTAACTGTAAACAGGAAATAATATTAAAATAGTCAAAATTTGTAAATTATATCTCCTGCTACATGTACAGCAATTTGTCTTCTGAAAATAACATCTATAAAAGATGTGACCTTGACTTTTTGACCTTAGATACATAAGGAGCTGTTTGAAACATAATTTTGTTTGGATCAATTGAAAGGCTCTGAATAGAATGATAGAATGATGGACTAAATAAATTCTGAATGCCCCTGCTGTTCCAAGACACAGAATAATAAACAGCAGAATATTGATACTGGGAATCCTCTTCATACAAGAACTACAAGTTTATGGTTCAGCTGATCAAACACAAGATTCATAGCAGTCTTTACAAAAACCTTTTGGAACCACTAGCCTGAAGTCAGTTTCTAAAAGCTTTTTGTATACTTTACATTATATAGTGGAAATCAAGTTGCCCAACAAAATTTCTACTAGCCACGGGCATTGGGCTACTTAGTTTTTGTAAACACTGTCATAGTATAGTAATAAAACAATATATAAAATAAATTTAATTATCAGTCATGCAAGCAGTATGTTTTACTTTAACCCAATCATTTTCAACAAGGAATGCATGTGTAGCCTGCGAAAAATAGCAACACTTAGGAATCACATTTATATAGGGTGTGACAGACATCCAAGTGTGACAGACAGACGGACAATGGACAAAGTGATTCCTAAGTGTCACCATGCTTCGCACGTGACACAAAAACAATCTTATTTCAATACATCATATATTAATTTGGTCCTTAATTTTCTCTGGGAATTTGTTGTTCAGTTACATAAATTTGGCTTTACCTTGCTCAACCCATCAAATATCTCATTGAAGTACGGCAGTACAAATCCACGGCAGACTTTGACGATATTGTAGAGGGCTTCGCAGGCGTAGTATCGTACTCGGCTGTCCTGATCAGTAAAGGAGGCGAGTACAGGTTTTACCAACTGGTCTACATAGGAACTGGAGTCCTGTTATATGTGAAAGTATTGTAAACTCATTGAAGCTAGAATACTGTATTTCATACACTGAAATTTACTCAGATACAATAAACTAAAATTAAAATCAGTAGAACTGATGGTTGCTTCCCGAACACAACAAGTTTTATTTTCTGGTCACTTCCCGAACACAGCAAGTTTTATTTTCTGAGTGTCATTGACTTTTCAGAAATAATCATGAATAGCCTATTGTCTGTAAGTCTGCTGCTTACATTGATAACCTTGACCTTCAATCCTAATGTGACCTTGAATCCCATTTTCTGAAAGCCCAAATTCTGCAAAACAGTTTGTGAAGTTTGAAAAAATAATTCCCCAGAATTTGTGTACCCCACTTTCTTTTGGTACATCATTTCTAATCAACAAAATAAAATATGTCAAAGCAGTTACATATATAAAACATAGGGTAATAAAAGATTACATAGATCGCCGTAGCAGGTTTTTGTCAAAAATCAAATAACTTCAAAAATACAAAAAATAGCAATCCAAGGAATGCTTGTGTCGCCTGCGAAGCGGTTTGATTATTATTCTAGAAAGTGGATCAAAATTATTGGTATCAGTAGAAAAGTCTTGTCACAAATGAAATACATTTGAAATATCAGACCTCTTAATTACAAATTAAAAGATATGGTCATTCTCAAATTTTCAGAAAAGAGTGTCAATCATCTAGGTGAAGGTCACTACGTAAAAATTGGTAACAAACATGTTTCATCATAAGAAATATTAAAGACCTATCACCTACCAATTAAAAGATATATACAACCTTAGAAAAGAAGGTCAAACAGCTAGGTTAAGGTCAAAAGGTAAAAAATTATGGTATGTGTAGAATGGCCTTGTTACAAGGTAAATACATGTGAAATATCAAAGACCTATCACCTACCAATCAAAAGATATAGCCAATAATACTTTTCTTGAAAAGTAGGTCAAAAATCTAGGTCAAGGTCAAAAGGTCAAATAATATGGTTTGTGTAGAAAGGTCTTAACACAAGGAATGCACATGTGAAATACCAAAGCCCTATCACTTACCAATCAAAAGATACATCCATTCTTAATTTTTTTTGAAAAGTAGGTCAAATATATAGGTCAAGGTCAATAGGTCAAATAATATGGTATGTATAGAAAGGTCTTGTCACAAGGAATACACATGTGAAATATCAAAGCCCTATCACTTACCAATCAAAAGATATAGCGAGTCTTATCTTTTTTTCAAAAGTGGGTCAAATATCTAGGTCAAGGTCACAAGGTCAAAAATTATGGTATGTGTATAAAAGTCTTGCCACAAGGATTGCACATGTAAAATATTAAAGTCCTAATACTTACCAATCAAAAGCTATATCCATTCTTATTTTTTTTGAAAAGTAGGTCAAATATGTAGGTCAAGGTCACTAGGTCAAAAATTATGGTATGTGTAGGAAGGTCTTGTCACAAGGAATACACATGTGAAATATCAAAGCCCTATCACTCACCAATCAAAAGTTATGGGCTGTGACACCCAAAGTGTGACAGACAGACAGACGGACAGATGGACAGCAGACAAAGTGATCCCTAAGTGTCGCTATGCTTCGCAGGCGACACAAAAATATTGTCATGAGGATTCTATGCATCAAATGTTAGTCTCATCCCTTAGAGAGGTAAAGATACAGTCAAAGTATGAGTAATTAAATATTAGGTTAATGGTTAAGGTCAAAGTCCAAGATCAACGTCACTGGGTCAAAAGGTCATGGTCTCAAATGAAAGGTTCCATTACAAGGAATCTACATGTGAAATATCAAAGCCCTACACCTTATATTTCAAGAGATAATAGCCCAGGTTAAAGTTTTAGAAAATTAGGTCAAGGTCCAAGGTCAAGGTCACTAGGTCAAAGGTCATGGTCTCACATGAAAGGTTTCATCACAAGGTATCTACTTGTGAAATATGAAAGCTGACTGCGTGCGCGTGCCCTATCCCTTATGGTTGTAGAGATATAGCCCAGGTTAAAGTTTTTGAAAAGTACTAAGTAGGTCAAGTCCAAGGTCAAAATCTAAGGTCAAAGGTCATGTTTTCAAATGAAAGGTCTTGTCACAAGGTATCTACATATTCAATATGAAAGCCCTACCCCTTATGGTTGAAGAGATATAGCCGAGGTTAAATTTTTTGGAAAGTAGGTCAAAGTCCAAGGTCAAGGTCACTAGGTCAAAGGTCATGGTCTAAAATGGAAGGTCTCGTCACGTACAAGGTACAGGGCTTTTTCTTTATTTTGGGGAAGGTGCCTCAGTGCCTGTACCATTTGGGAAAATTTGCGACATTTTGATGAAATCAGGAAAAATTTAATACAAAATCTCACCAAAGACTAATCATTTACTAACACTGCTAATCCATTGATTTGCTTGAACTGAACAAATGATGAATAAAAAACTGTAAAATACACTTGGAAATATGACATTTTGTGCTGACTTCAAGGTTTTGAGTCTTATTTTCTCGTGTGATTTCATACAGTCAAACCTGTCTTAAAGTGACCCTCTTTTTAGCGACTTCCTGCTTTATGTGACCTTTATTATTCCTCCCGAGAAATTTTCCTATCAAATAAACCTGTATATAGCGACAACCTGTCTAACGCGACAACGACCGTGATTTTTCTGTCCCGTACCCAATTTCGAACCTGTATATTACGACTTTTAGTGTTGCAGAGGACCCAAACTACATAATATTTTACATTAAATATCTTCATCAGTGTCTTTCATAATTAAATCTTCTATGATCAATAAAATCTTATGTGATTTTATATGTGCAATACGATTCATCAATAAATACACGAATTGATAGATGCTGGGATTCATTTTATGGTATTGCTCTTATACTACAGAAATTTTGTTGGTTAAAGTCAGATAAGCTTGAACCTGTATTCAGTGACCACCTGTCTTATGTGACCTATTTTCTGTCGGCCCTTGCAAAGTCACATAAGACAGTGTTGTGGGTCATGTATTGTTTTGGTTTTACTTTATATGTAGGTACACATGTACTTAGTCATGTTATTTAATGATTTCATAATAATTCTTTCTAGATTTTACTATGTCATGTTTATTTCATTAGAGAATATTCCAGTATGTTCTTTGTTACATCATTATCATCACATGACTGTGATTTCTAGAATTTACTCTATTGTTAATCATTTGTAATGAGTCATTGTTCTAGAAGCTTCTGGTTAATTCATTGTTATTAAGTATATATACCTCTGAGGAACTGTGTTGAGGGGACATTCGTACACATTCGTAGACACGATTCATTCATCTATTCTGATATACTGGGACACTTTATTTGTTGAGACTTTAATCCATTTAACAACGTTTGGACACCGATCTTTCGAGAACGTTTGTGATTACCGGAAACCATACATTCGATAGACTTTGTGGACCGTAACGGACACTTTGATCCGGACATTGTATTGTAAGTTGTAATCATTTCAAATATATATATATTTTGTACATAATTAAACTTGTTAATTTATATTCTGTCTTTGTCTGATTTTTGCTGGCGTTTTGGGGTATTCTGACCCATAACAGAATTGGGGGCTCGTCCGGGATAGTAATCTCTGCATATTTGCATTTTACGTAAAGTTCGTTTTTTGAAAAAAGGAAAATTCTCAAAACTTTTGCCAGCAGAAATCAATCATGGTATTTTCGGTCACTGAATTTTTGAAATCGCCGACTGTAGATGAGTTCGAATCATTGAAAAAAGATGATTTGATTGGTTTAGGCCTTCACTTGAAGTTAGATGTAAATCTTCTATGAGAAAACAAGAAATTAGAAATATTGTGGCTAAAAAGCTTTTAGCTGAGGAAATCTTTTCGTCATACGATTTTCCTGTTCAACCTGTTTCAAGCGAAACCAAAATGTCAAAATATGAGTTTGAATTAGAGAAAATGAAAATACAATTACAATTTGAAAAAGAAGAAAAAGAAAGACATTTACAATTTGAAAGAGAAAAAGAAGAAAGAGAGAAACAGGAACGTATGCACGAGAAAGAACTCCAGTTTGAGTTAGAAAAGTTAAAGTTAGGGAAAAGCACTAAGGAAAATCCTGTTCCTTCGCCTGTCAAGTCTGAATTCGATGCCGCCAAAAACATCAGATTAGTACCAAAATTTCAAGAAAAGTCCGTGGACAAATATTTTCCACATTTTGAGAAAATCGCAGCCAATCTGAAGTGGCCACGTGATTTTTGGCCAACTTTGTTACAAAGCGTACTTATTGGCAAAGCGGCTGAAGTGTACTCGGCGCTCAGTATTGCTGAGAGTTCAGACTATGACAAGGTCAAGGACACGATTTTGAGAGCATATCAGTTAGTACCTGAGGCGTACAGACAAAAGTTTAGAAAGTACAAAAAGTTTGAAAATCAAACATATGTTGAATTTGCTCGAGAAAAAGAAGATTTATTTGATCAGTGGTTTCGATCTAAGAAAATTCCCAATTCATTTGACAATTTGCGTCAGATCATTCTGATAGAAGAGTTCAAAGAGTGTGTGCATCAAGATTTAAGAACTCATTTGGAAGACAAAAATGTTAAAACTCTTGAAGAAGCCGCTGTTTTGTCTGATACGTATGCTCTCACTCATAAGAAAAATTTTGTGTCAAAAACTCAATCTAGCGATAGCGCAAAAACGTCAGATGTTCCAAAGAAAAATGTACAAGAGTCTCAGTCGTCCATTAGTTCCCAGTCACCATCTCAAGGTGGTTCTACGTCCGGACCTAGGTCCGAGCGTTCTGAGGCATCCCCAGGGGTGGGATCGCTTCCTACATGCAATTATTGTAAGAAAAAAGGTCATGTTATTGGTGAGTGTTTGAAGCTTAAGAAGAAAAAAGAACTTAAGTCACAGGCCTGTGCGTCTGTTAGAAATGATAGGAAAGCCTTAGATTCGATTTGTTCTGACACTCCTGAGATTCAGGGTTCTAAGTCCAGTTCTGATGATTTTGTGGAGGATCATTATAAGCCCTTTTTGTCACAGGGATTTGTTTCACTCAGTGATTCTAGCGAAGCGTTGCCTGTTCAGATTTTGAGAGATACTGGTGCTGCCCAGACTTTATTGTTAGAGGGTTCATTGCCTTTGTCTGAGCACACTTTTACTGGTAGGTCAGTTTTATTACAGGGTGTGGAGCTAGGCGTCATTGATGTTCCCCTTCATAAAATTTATTTGAAGTCAGACTTAATTACTGGACCTGTTATCGTAGGTGTTCGACCTACTCTTCCCGTTCAAGGCGTTTCCTTGTTGCTTGGCAACGATTTAGCTGGCGGCAAAGTTGTAGCCGATCCGATTGTTTGTGAGAAAATCACGTCCGATGTCGTGTCCGATGATGAAGACGACGACTTGTACCCAGCCTGCGCAGTTACCAGGGCGATGGCCAGGAACAGACTAAAAGAGGCTGAGAGTACTTCTGCACTTAACGAGGACCATCCCTCCAAAAATATAGACCTTTCTGACACATTCATGTCTACCATTGATGACAGCGTACCTGAGACGTCAGTACGACTTCATGTTGACAAGTCTCCGGCAGTACCTGGTGATGATTCCCATCCGCCTTCAGACAGGGGTACAGATGCCTTAAGCCGTGAGCAGCTCCTCTCCGAGCAAACTAAAGATCCGGAGATCATCCGACTAAGTAAGAGGGCCCTTCCCCGAGAAGAAGCGGACAAAGTCGGAGAGTGCTTCTACATACAAGATGGCATCCTTATGCGGAAATGGAGACCACCCGATGCACCCCCTAATGACGTGTGGCGGGTCGTTCACCAGATAGTTGTTCCAGTAGCGTATCGCGGGGACATCATGAGTTTAGCTCACGACACACCCATGGCAGGTCATTTAGGTGTCAATAAGACTTATAATAGGATTTTAAGTCACTTTTACTGGCCTAAGTTGAGAAAAGATGTGTCTGAGTTTTGTAAGTCTTGTCATAGTTGTCAGATGGTAGGTAAACCCAATCAAGTTATACCACCTGCTCCCCTCCAACCCATTCCAGCCTTTGAGGAACCTTTTAGTAGGGTGTTAGTTGATTGTGTAGGTCCTTTGCCTAGGACTAGGTCAGGTAATCAGTACTTACTGACAATTATGTGTACTTCGACTAGGTTTCCTGAAGCCATACCTCTTAGGAATATTAAGGCAAAGACCATAGTTAAGGCCCTTACAAAGTTTTTCAGTTTCGTAGGTGCTCCCAAGGCTATTCAGTCAGATCAGGGTTCGAATTTTATGTCAGGATTGTTTCAGCAGGTTATGCATGAGCTAGGTATCAGGCAGTATAAGTCTTCTGCGTACCATCCTGAGTCCCAGGGGGCACTTGAACGCTTTCATCAAACCCTTAAAACTATGATGAAAACATATTGTCACCAGTATGGAAAAGACTGGGATGAAGGGGTTCACCTCGTGTTGTTTGCGGCACGAGAAGCGGTTCAGGAGTCCCTGGGGTTCAGTCCCTTTGAGCTAGTTTTTGGGCATATGGTCAGGGGGCCATTGAAGTTGTTGAAGGAAAAATGGTTGACTGAGACTAGCGATTTGAATCTCTTAGACTACGTGTCTAATTTCAAAGAGAAATTATATAATGCTTGCAAATTAGCTCAAGAAAATCTCAAAACCTCACAAATGAAAATGAAATCATGGTATGACAAAGATGCTAGAAACAGAGTTTTTAAACCAGGCGATAAAGTTCTTGTATTTTTGCCAATCCCTGGTCATCCTTTGCAAGCTAGATATTTCGGTCCTTATGAGATTGAGAGTAAAATTAGTGATGTTAACTATGTGGTTAAGACACCAGGTCGGCGAAAAGAAAAAAGAGTGTGTCATGTTAACATGTTGAAAGAGTATTTTGATAGAAGTGACCGAAATTTTGTAAAACCAGTTTCCACTTTGGCCAATTTAATACATTTAAAAATTGTGTTGAATCTGAATGTAATGAAGAGACTGTCGAAAAAGACTTCACTCAAAGTGTCCGTTTGAAGAATTCCGAAATTCTGACAAGTCCGGAAGTGAAAGCTCGGACATTTGACTGTGCATCAAAAAGAGGAAGTGCAACAATTAATGCGGGAATATACGACCATCTTTCCGGACGTTCCAAAAAAGACGAATGCATCTCATCATGACGTCATTGTGGGTGATGCGTCACCTATCAAACAGCATCCCTATCGGTTAAACCCGATAAAGCTTCAATACATGCGGAAAGAAATTCAATACATGCTTGAAAATGACATTATTGAACCCAGCAATAGTGATTGGAGTTCCCCATGTATTCTTGTTCCGAAGCCAGACGGAACTTACCGATTGTGTACGGACTTTAGAAAAGTCAATTCAGTCACCAAAACTGACTCTTATCCGATCCCAAGAATCGATGACTGTATCGATAAAATTGGCAGTGCAAAATTTGTCAGTAAATTTGACTTGCTTAAAGGCTATTGGCAGGTCCCGCTTACCGAGAGAGCCAGAGAAATATCGGCATTTGCGACTCCAGATGGGCTATACCAATATAAAGTAATGCCCTTTGGTATGAAAAACGCACCAGCCACATTCCAGAGGATGATTCATTCGCTCCTAAATCATCTCGAAGGATGCGAGGCGTACATCGATGATGTCATCATCTACAGCAACACCTGGGATGATCATCTCCGAATCATGCGTACTTTCTTCGACATACTGGCGAAAGCAAACCTCACAGTGAACCTTGCGAAAAGTGAATTTTGTCATGCGACTGTAGAATATTTGGGTCACAAAGTAGGTCAAGGTTTTGTTACTCCTATCATGGCCAAGGTGGAAGCTATTTCAAAGTTCCCGATTCCTACCAATAAGAAAGAGATAATGAGATTTTTGGGAATGGCAGGATTTTACAGAAAATTTTGTCCAAATTTCTCGTCGGTTGTTGGTCCACTTACCAATCTGTTACAGAAGAGAGTGAATTTTGCATGGACCAATGACTGTGACGAATCTTTTAAGAAAATCAAATGTGTTCTTATGAATAGTCCTGTCCTGTCAGCTCCAAATTTTGATAAGCAATTTAAGCTTACTGTTGATGCCAGTGATGTAGGAATCGGGGCTGCTTTGTTTCAAGAAAATGATGATGGTGTAGATAGAGTTGTTTGTTATTTTTCAAAGAAATTGACAAAATGTCAAAAGAATTACTCTACTATTGAAAAAGAGTGTCTTGCATTATTGTTAGCTTTACAACATTTTGATGTTTATTTGAACGTTACTTTACATCCCATTCTTGTGTTTACTGACCACAACCCTCTCACATTTTTGCACAAAATGTCAAACAAGAATCAAAGACTTACAAGGTGGAGTTTATTGTTGCAAGAGTACAATATCATTATTAACCATATCAAGGGCAAAGACAATGTGATTGCAGATGCACTATCGAGAGTTTCATGAGTGATTTTTGAAGAATTTACCACCTAAGTTTTCATAGACATTCAAACTTTTTTTAAGGGGGGAGGTGTTGTGGGTCATGTATTGTTTTGGTTTTACTTTATATGTAGGTACACATGTACTTAGTCATGTTATTTAATGATTTCATAATAATTCTTTCTAGATTTTACTATGTCATGTTTATTTCATTAGAGAATATTCCAGTATGTTCTTTGTTACATCATTATCATCACATGACTGTGATTTCTAGAATTTACTCTATTGTTAATCATTTGTAATGAGTCATTGTTCTAGAAGCTTCTGGTTAATTCATTGTTATTAAGTATATATACCTCTGAGGAACTGTGTTGAGGGGACATTCGTACACATTCGTAGACACGATTCATTCATCTATTCTGATATACTGGGACACTTTATTTGTTGAGACTTTAATCCATTTAACAACGTTTGGACACCGATCTTTCGAGAACGTTTGTGATTACCGGAAACCATACATTCGATAGACTTTGTGGACCGTAACGGACACTTTGATCCGGACATTGTATTGTAAGTTGTAATCATTTCAAATATATATATATATTTTGTACATAATTAAACTTGTTAATTTATATTTCTGTCTTTGTCTGATTTTTGCTGGCGTTTTGGGGTATTCTGACCCATAACAACAGGTTTGACTGTAATTCCTCCTTGGGAATTTCAGTGTGATATTTTGGGAAAAATAGAGGAAAGTTGGCCCAAAATAAGGGGAAAAAACCCTGAGGTATCTACATGTGAAATACAAAAGCCCTACCCTTTATGGTTGAAAAGATGTAGCCCAGGTTAAAGTTTTGTCTATACGGTCAACAACAACGACGCCAAGGGTATGACATTAGCTCTTCGGACTTTGTCCTGGCAAGCTAAAAATATGCAATTTGCAGCATTTAATTGTCAAAATCTCAGACCATTTGGACTAGAAGTACATTTTTAATTAATAACCTTGACCTTTGATCAAGGGCCTTTGTACTGAAGGGGCTATCAGTATCTGTGAAATATGATAAAAAAATCATAAGCAGTCTGTATCTGTACATCTCCCTGAAGTTATGTGTACCCTCCAGCCCCCATTTTTGTATGTGGAAAAAAGATGATACTTCTAATTACCTTTCCCAAGGCAATTGCAGTAGCTGCAAGGCCAATAACTCCTCCTTTTCTAGCATTGGGATACTGTGAAAGGGCAAAATCATCGCCTAATATCTTCAATACATGCTTTATTTTACTTGGTTGTTTAGCTATAGCATACTCTCGAATCAATCTGGAAATAAAACAATAAAGCAAATGTATTCAAATGTATCATGTTTGAGAAATCATGGCCACCTATAGGTATTAAACTTACCGGTAGTTCATCAATGAAATAGGTTAATTAATGCAAATCAGAAAATAATGGTTACGTGTTCTTGTTGATGCTTTTTGTTGATGCTTCTTATTCTGATACTAATGTAATTTAATAGCGAGTGGGCCTTTGCAAGCGAAGCTCGCATTTATGGTAACGCGTATACGTAAGTATGGGAAAATGCACCAGCGAAAGATATACATACTTGGAGCTGAAAAAGTATGGTAACAGTACCGCGGATACGGGTAAAAGTGACTCGATTCCCTTAAACGACAGAGCAGGAGAACATACCTTGACAAATTCGCAATGGATAGAATTCTTCTATCTTATGGCGCAATTGAACTAAGTGAAACTCGCCGAATTGTTCGTCTGAAAATCAGAAATTCAGCAGCAACTAATCCGCCATCTTTATCACTAATGACGACACAACGGTATGTAACTCTGCAGTATACTTGACGTCATTATTCCTCTATATGCGACGTCATTGTAGCAGTGCACCCATTTTCACGTGCAAGAATGGTACACTATTGTAGTAATGCAAGAGGGAAAAGTTACACAAAACAGCCGCGATTTTCTAACGCTTTTCAGTGTATCATACAAACAAGATAGATATGATCAAAATAATTATTTGGTAAAGAAGAAAGATTTTATTTTTTTCAATTGATTTCAAGGTCATTAGAGAGGAAAGGGGAGGGATTTCAGACTCCCTCGCTAATGATCTACGTCTGTGTAAAGTATGGGACGGATCCAGAATTTTTTTTTTTTTTTGGCAGCGGGAAGGGGAGGTCCAGCTTGACCGGCGGTGAGGGATTCCTGCAGTCCCAAGGTTATGATTTTGAAAATTTAGTTTTGGATTTTGAGATCAAGGTTTTTAAGGTTTTACAAAATTTTTGGTGTCTTTTTCCTCCGCTCGCACATAAGACTTTGCCTTGATTCATATTAATCCAAAGACTCAAAAGAGAGTAATTTCTGTATAAGCCTTAAAGCTTTCCTTAAAATCACAAAACATCTCCTGAAATATTTTATGATCAAAGCTTGTCCTTTACAGTTCATGAGATGTAGCCCAAGTTGAAGTTTTCAAAATTAAGTCAAACTTACAGGTCACTAGGTCAAAAGTCAAGGAACCTAAATGAAAGGTCTGGTCAAGTAAAATATCAAAGCAATACGCCTAATAAAATGACAATAAAATTCAGAACTTCAGAAATAAATGGCAAAATTTCATTTTTGCTCAGTCAGTCTGCAAGTGGAGGCACAAGTTCAACTGGAACAGAATTTAAGCTAGTCTGACTTGCGGACCTGGGATGGTGTTATCTGTTTTTCCGACTTGCAGACCTGCGAAGGTGTTATCTGATTTTTCGAAGAAGAAAAAACAGGTAACACCGTCGCAGGTCTACAAGTCGGACTAAATTTAAGCTTAAGTTGAACCTCTGCATGTGTGTATAACTCCATTTTAGTCCGACTTGCAGACCTACGACGGTGTTATCTGTTTTTTCGAAGATGAAAAAACAGATAACACCGTCGTAGGTCTGCAAGTCGGACTAAACTCCATTTATAAGCTGATTTTTTTCTGAAAAGCAACGTTACAATATGCGTAGGGCCGAATAGAAAGCGAAAGTCAAAACACAGGTAAAATATGAAAATAAATGAAACGAACTTTTCGACTTCAAGCGCCCCGGCTTTTCTTTTTTCATACAGCTTGTCATTGAGGTTTCTAACACAAACGGCACTCAACGGAGCAAAATCTTTCTCATTCATTCTCAAGTTGTTAAAATTTATCGATTTTCACATCCTAACGACTTCTCCGGCAAGGGCGCTGCCATTTTGTAAATCACGTGGCTTCATTACCAGCCGCTTACGACAAGTTACGTAAATTTCCTTTTAAATTATGCAAGTGGTTTAATGTTTGCGTTTATCTTATCTAACGGTGTTGTGCGGAATGTTACAAGGGCAACTCCAATGTAATGAATATTGTAAATCTGTAATGATAAACACCTATCACAAAGAAAGATGGGGAAGGAGGTTAGCATCTTTTTCCGATGATGTAAGCGGCAGTATTTGTCTGCTTCAGAGGCTGACACAGTGTCTAAACGATGCGATGATACTTTCCGATAAGTTGACAGCTTTTGACCTTGACTTATTGTTTATGGAATGGATTTTCAGGTCTTCTAGACAAATAAACTTTAAGTGAATAAATGTTCCTTAACTCCTATTTTATTTGATTAATACGACCTGATGCTGAATCAGACAGTCGGAATATTCTTCTAAATATGGACTCGACAGAGTCGGTTATAAGTGATGGTATCAAACAAATTGGAGGTATTGAAATAGATGAAATTGATGCCACATGTTTAGAAGATGGATCAAGTCAATGTGACTCTGAATCGGCTGTCTCAATAACAAATTTGAACTACTGTGGACCCTCTGCAACTTCATTGAAAATCAGTGGTGCTAGTGGGAAAAGAAACTCATCAAAAAGAGGGAAGTCAAAGGGAAAACAGCCAATTCACGAATCAAGGGAACTAGTTGTCATCTTTTGTAATACGTCTTATTTATTTTCGTGCAATGGAATGCTCAGATTACTTCATATGGTAAGGCTATGTGGAAATTAAATTCTGCAATCAGTGTAGAGTTGCTATATGATATAACACCAGAGATAAATTGAATATACCCCCTTCCTTCCTGCCTGCCTGCTTTCTCCCCTTTCCCATTCCTTCCTTCCTTCCATCCATCCGTCCGTCAATTGTTATAACTCTACCCCTTCAAAGTTGTCTATATTATAGCCTTAATCGACTCCCTACACCTTTCCTTTATTTTTTTGGCAAACCCTTCTTACACCTGTTTTTTTTTTCTACTTTTCCTCGATCAATTTATGATATTTCGTTTTAGTGGCTACACCTACAATTAAGTAGTTTCATCTTCCCTTTTTTCAAGCTCCCCGACCCCCTTCAAGTTTCAATCCCTCACATCTGGAATATTTTCGTCAAAGCCAACCTTATACCAGTATTGACAATATTATCGTCTAAAAGAGAAAATTGCAATGACCACATCGGGATAGTCGTTCATAACCCGGTAGCACTTATAGAATTAAACTGTTCTGAGTAAGAGTATCACCCGAACAAGTATCTATCAGAGAGAACTAGTCGACCTAAAAATTAAAGTTCTAGAACAAGTGGAGATGGCTTCACAATCAGGAATACTGTACTAGTATTTTCCATAGCTCGCGCTCATACCTCCAACCCTCTAAATAAACTCAAAATATACTTTCAACCCTTTCCCCTGTTTCAACTCTTCTTTTTTCTCAATCTCTAATTATTACTATTCGAACATCACTGCTATAGAACTTATCTCCACACATTTCCTTTACGAAAGCTCCAGTACTTCCTTAAACTCTCCACTGATTTAAAGTGACCATACTTACATGTAATATTAAATCAAAGTGTACATCCTCAAATTGACTTTCTCCATCTCAAATCTTATTAATCTAACCTTAACTTTTCCTCAACGTCCCCCGAAAACCCATCATCACCCACAATCCTCCGTCTAATTGTCCCCAATCAACTCTCATTCGTTCTGACCTTCCCAACCTCTTTCTCTTACTCAGTAACTGTCCACAATCACTATCGACTGTCCCCAAACCCCTCCATCAATATATATCTCCTTGATTATCCATCTCCCAGCAACCTCAGTGTGATCGCCCATTGTAGTGACGTTCAATTTCTTGATTGCCGAAATAGAATCTTCAATGGTGTCAATCACGACTTATAATTTATATACTTAGAATTTGAAACCATCCACCCCAGCTTTCTCACTTCATTTATCCCTTTATTTCCTTCCCTGTCTTGTAATTCAACTCTTTATACCGAATCAGTGAACGAGGGTCAAACACAAAGCCCTTGATCAGATTCCAAAAATCACGATCAATAGGCATACAAATTCTTGAAAACATAAGCTCACGAGAAAAGGAAATATTACAAACAGTCGGAGACACTAACTCACCACGACAGAAACTCGAACGGATAACTTAATCTGATAAACACTATCCAGAGTCCAGTGCAAGTACGGAATACATTGTAGATAGGGATTTTTAAACGCAATGCCGTGCTAACTAGTACAATTATAACATATTCAAATATTACACGAATCATGCTACACATATGTATGAGGTGCCGTTTTACTATTTATTCCCTATTTTTTGATATCACAAATTTGATTTTTTGATATCAGAAATTCCGTCATATTTTGTGATATCAAAAAGTCGGTTATTTGATATCACAAATTCTATTTTGTGATATCAAAAAAATCGATTTTTTGATATCACAAAATATGACGGAATTTGTGATAATCTTATTTGTGATATCAAAAAAATCGAATTTGTAATATCACAAATTCAATTTTTCGATATCAAAAAATAGGGAATAAATAGTAAAACGGCTAATACAAATTGATATTTTGATATCACAAAATCGATTTTTTGATATCACAAATTCTATTTTGTGATATCACAAAATCGAATTTTTGATATCACACAAATTCGAATTTGTGATATCACAAATTCGATTATTTGATATCAAAAATCTATTTTGTGATATCACAAATTGTAATTTTTGATATCACAAAATCTTATCGAATTTTTGATATCACAAATTCCCTTTTTTTATATCAAATAATCGATTTTGTGATATCAAAAAATAAATTTGTGATATCAAAAAATAGGGAATAAATAGTAAAACGGCGCCCCATACATATGATGCAAATAATTATAATAGGGATTACCTTCTTTCAAGAAGAAAACTTAAACCCTTTAACAAATTTTAATGCAACAGACACGTTTTTTTTTTTGGATTGTAAATCCTCATCACTGGTATTTAATAATGCCGAATTGATTTTCACACACAGCTAAATGTATTTTAGAAGCACCTTCTATTTTTATTTTTTGAATTTAAATTTGTGCATTCATTTTGCAAAGAGTGCGCGGCTCCAAATTTCCTGTACAGGATCCATTAAGAAGCAAAGTTAAATAAAATCTATGAACAAAATAGCATTAGAGGGATGGTGCTTGGATGTTACCCTCCTTTAATTTCGATGATGTTTTTGGATGAAATGACAAGTTACCGAAATAGTTAAAGAATATATGTTGTCAAATTGATAATGCATACAAGTTTTTACATCTTACCAGAAAATTTTTTGTACTTTTGTAGAAAGTTAAACATGTTTATAAAGAAAAAGTTTAAATATTTCACCAAACATGTTCGTTAAGAAAAAGATTAAATATTTCACCAGACCGAGGCAAAGTTCACCAGATTTTTCTGGGGAGTCTGGATACTTCCGGATTGTCCGATAAAGGGTCAAAACAAAGCTTCTTTCAGGCGAAAGGACTGGAAACAAGTACCGTCATTATTCAAACACGGGTAACGAGTTTCACTGCTCCGTACTGGTCAATGCTCGGACACTACCAGTGCTCCGACACCTAGTGTATTTGACTCTATGGGTTGACCGAGAGTCACGACATTTCTACCCAACAAATTGCTAGGATGTTTTAAGATTATTAAATACAAGATTCACAACTGATACATTTTTATCAACAAATTTCTTACTTTTTTTTTTCGCTTCCACTTGAATTTTCACGTGTTCAGAAGGCTATGTCAACCATCTTCTATTCAAACAATGAAATCAAAGAACTGGATGAACTATGTGTGAATGTCTCTAAATGTTGCATTAGATATTGAATAATTTTCCGTGAAAATTACTTTTGTTTCTCATTTGCTTGATTAAATGTGCAATGAGGCCAAGTGTCCGAGCATTGGTACAGATTTTGTCAAAAATCCATCTTTTTGGTACTCCAATTGAAAGTTTCCCAAACTTTAACAGCTGATCTCAGTTTCAAAAAGTTAATTAAAAAGTTTTCTTGTTTTTAAATCAAATTATTGGCATTTTGCTAATTTATTCTATTAAAATTGAGAAAAACACAAAAATGTCCGACTATTGGTGCGTCCAGTATATAATTAATTATAATTATAATAGGGAAGTGTTCCAACTCTCTAACTTCTTGAGGAAAATTCCAACCAATTTTAAGTTCAGTTACGTGTTTTGAATAATAAATCGTCATCAGTGGTACTTCTTAATGCCGAATTGATATTCACACAAAGCCAAATGTATTTTAGTAGCGCGTTCTAGTTTAATTTTTTATGCCCCCGGAATCAAAGATTCGGGGGCATATAGTTTTTGGCCTGTCCGTCTGTTTGTCTGTTTATCTGTTTGTCTGTTTATCTGTTTGTCTGTTTGTTTGTTTGTCTGTTTGTCTGTTTGTCTGTTTGTCTGTTTGTCCGAAAAACTTTAACATTGGACATAACTTTTGAATGGGAAGTGATAGGGCTTTCATATTTCACATGTGTATTCCTTGTGACAAGACCTTTCCATTGATACCAAAATTTTTGACCTCGTGACCTTGACCTTGACCTTTGACCTACTTTTCAAAAACTTTAACATTGGGCATAACTTTTGAATGGTAAGTGATAGGGCTTTCATATTTCACATGTGTATTCCTTGTGACAAGACCTTTCCATTGATACCAAAAGTTTTGACCTCGTGACCTTGACCTTGACCTTTGACCTACTTTTCAAAAACTTTAACATTGGGCATAACTTTTGAATGGTAAGTGATAGGGCTTTCATATTTCACATGTGTATTCCTTGTGACAAGACCTTTCCATTGATACCAAAAGTTTTGACCTCGTGACCTTGACCTTGACATTTGACCTACTTTTCAAAAACTTTAACATTGGGCATAACTTTTGAATGGTAAGTGATAGGGCTTTCATATTTCACATGTGTATTCCTTGTGACAAGACCTTTCCATTGATACCAACAGTTTTGACCTCGTGACCTTGACCTTGACATTTGACCTACTTTTCAAAAACTTTAACATTGGGCATAACTTTTGAATGGTAAGTGATAGGGCTTTCATATTTCACATGTGTATTCCTTGTGACAAGACCTTTCCATTGATACAAAAATTTCTGACCTCGTGACTTTGACCTTTGACCTTTTAACCCAGTGACCTCACATACATGTACTTATCAGAAAATAGTGTTCATACTAACAAAGATGCCACCGGGGGCATTCGTGTTTCACAAACACAGGCTTTATTTAATATTAATTTGTGCATTTACTTTGCAAAGAGTGCGCGGCTTCAAACTTCCAGTAGGATAGATTAAGTAGCAAAGATAAATAAAATATATGACCCAAATAGCATTGAAATGATAGTGTTAAGATGATAACCTCCTTGAATTTCGCTTATATTTTTGGATGAAATGACAAGTTTCCGAAATATGTCGTCAAATTGATAATGCAGGCAATATTTACACCATGTTTCCTCACGACAAAATTAATGATCAATTGTCCAAACTAATCAAATGGTGCTTTAATTGAGAGGGGAAAACTTATATATATTTGTACATCTGAGACAAAGGGTTTCTTTTCCGCTACAGGCAAATCATGGACATGTAGCGACCTGTGTAGTGCCTTGTCCTTCCTCTTGGACGACATTTATGTAAAGGTTTGGTGAGAATCTCTACAATTAGGTTGTAGGGATCCCGATTGTGCGCCTCTTGTTGATTTATTTTTATACACGCATGAAAAAGAATTTATCCAAAATCTTCAAAAAAAAAAAAAAAAAAAAAAAATGATGATGTGAAATGGTTCATTGGTACTTCTTGGTACCTGGTTGATATTTTTACTATCGGCAATCCTGTTTTTGAAAAGTATAAAAATGTTATTTATCCACAAGAATTGACTCTAAACAAGGTAAACGTTACAAACACGGAAACATCTTTTTTGGACCTAAGTATCAAAATTGTTTATGGAGAGATTCATACAAGTGTGTATGACAAAAAAAGATGATAATTTTTGATTCAACATAGAAATTTTTCCCTGGCTTGACGGTGATGTTCCTAGATTACCGTCAAACGGTATCTAAATTTCAAAGCTCATCCGGTATGCTAGAGCATGTACTGATGTTTTGGATTTTAATAGTAGAAATTTACAAATTACGAAGAAACTTTAAGGATTTTCTACAAAAAAATTGTCAACTTCTTTTGAAATTCGGACCCATACAAGCAACAGAGTATATTACTTTGGGTATTTCACAACCTGCATTTTATGGTGACATAATTAACAAATTAAGAAGGATCAAAGGTAGACAGCATAACCATAAAAAATGCGTCAGAATCATCAAAAGCCTTTTATACCGTGGATATAATCCTAACGTCACCAGAAGGACACTAAGCTTGGTACTTGACATTGTTGTACCAGTGCATTCTTAAGACTTGTACTCTGACTGTGACGACGGGACTCCATGACGGCCCCTGTCCAAACCTCTTTAGAGAGGACAGGGCCCCGACCACCTTTCCTCTCTGAATTTCAGTCGGACTCCTCGGGTGATAAAATACATGAAATCGATACAGCCGAAAGAGCACGGACTGTATTACGTACGCCCTCTTTTTATATCCATTTACATATTCATCTGTGCTGCTTTGGCCCCTGCGTTTCGCGTTCTTGTTTATGTGTGGTCATCAGACAATGAATAGGTTGTTTTACACCACAAATGTACGTTCATCGAGACCTCTGGGTAATCGGAGAAGTAGGAGGGTTGTGGGCACATAATCCAGGATAACCACACCGTCTGCTACTGACGTGGCAGATGGCCGTCCTAAGTCGGCACCGATTGCCCATTGGTCTCGTTGGTTTATGTGTAGTCATTTATGTTTGATGTTTCTATGTGATGTGGCGTTTATTGTACCATTTGCGTCTCATTATGTGCGTGTCTGCTTTGTGTTTTTGTTTTGGGGTTTTGCTGTTGGTGCTGCAACCGAGTGTTGTTGTAGATCCCCTCCTGTCTTCAGCATACACTATTTTTCTACTGTGTAATAGCAGATTCTACAATAATTATATAGTGTACGTCTTAGTTCTTTGACTTTGTTCAAGGTTCAAGGTGGCGTCACTTACAATGACTTTTGGGGTATTTTTCTTGTCCTAGTTCTGATCGACCCCTATATTTTTTTAAAACAATAAAGGGAGAAGAGTTTAAATAAGCATAAATCTTCCTTTTCCGTCCTACGTAATCAGAATAGATACTATATCATGCATAAAACATGTTACGTACGTTTTAATATATTTAACCTTTAGTTACATTTCTAACTAAAACATTGCGTTGTTTAACAGCGCCACCTATAATACTTTCCGTATTTTCACTGGATTCTGGAGATTATTCAATAGATTAATTTGTCCTTCGTGTTTTATATTACTGAGTTATTGTCTCCGTTTATTTTTCCAATGTTTCTTGTCTCGTGAGAAAATTTGTTTTATATATATATTTTTCAAGACTTTGTAAGCAATCTGATTGTGATTTCTGGAATCTAAGTCCGTACTTCCAACGGACTCTTGAGATTATTCATTAGATTAATGAGTTAAAGAAGATTCTGACGATAATCTCAACAACACTCACAATAGAGCACCAAATTGAGCATCGACGGATTAAGTTTTTCCTCATATTTGTGTGAAGCTGTATATCCTATTTCTTTTCTCGTGAGAAAATTGTTTTACATTTTCAGGGATTAATCTACCTCTGCGTCCTGCGTCTCTGACGCATAAAAATCGCCCAGGACCCATTGATTTCCGATCGTTGCGTCCCACAGTGCGCATTGTTCACTTTCGTATAATGCGTCCGTTTTAGTTCATGTTTACGTACATGTATATTAAACATTCAAATCGAGAAAGTGTTTTTACAGTATTCTACTTAGCTGTATAACATGTAAATGTCTCTAGTTTATATTTTGACAGCTCTTTTAAACCTAACAATTCTGTGGTATCGTCATGATCGTATGAGAAATCATTGCGGAGCATCTTTTTTTTTATTGATTAAAAGTAATATGCAGTCCGAGGCGACGCGAGTCTAACTTATTTATATCATTCGGATACAGATATATATATATATATATTTATGAAAAATTCCTCCACTGTAAACTTTACATGACATTATGAATCAATTAATCTGTTGAAATCGTTTAATTCAAACCATCATTGTACCATCTTTGTAAAGCGTATAGAATTAGTTTGTTTGGATAACGTTTTACTTTATAAACACATGTACGAAGTCTCGACAACTAAAAAACAATCAATATACTTAATTCGGCAAAATTAAATTGAAGTTTAAGAGTTAGACGTTTTTTTTAAGGAACATATTACGATCTCAAGGACATAAAATGCCGCGAGCAGGTCAGATCACTTGTATTCCCGAACTTAAAACGCTGCGAAAAAAGAAGGTTTGTAGAAATCGGGACGCATTAATTTCTGCTGGGACCCATTGTTTTGGCTGGGGACCCATTGGCCAAGTTTCATTGCGTCCAGGGGACCCTTTAAGATCAAATTGTAGATTAATCTCTGCATTTTTATCAGGAATTTGTAAGCCTTTTGATTGTGATTTTTGGAATCTAAATTCGGGTTTTGTGTTCATTCACTGATCGAAAATTGTCACCTTAATGCTTCAATATCATCGTGTGTAACTCACCTTGTCGGATACGAACTTCCAGGTGGGTTACACACGATGCTTCAATAAATGACAAACTTGACGACTTCAACTTCAATATTACAAAAAAACCCTTTCCTTTATTTGAAGGACACCTCTCTTTATGACAAACGTGACGATTTTAATTTCTATCACAAACTCCCCCTTCATGTCTAGAAACATTCCCTCTTCGCCTGCCTATGGCATATTCCTTTAACAACAGAGCATGTATAAAGTACGAGAACTTCATATTGAGGACAAAGAGGCTCACTAGTAAACTGCTAGCTAAAGGTTATTTGCGGGTCACTGAGTAAGTTAGAACTACGGTCGCTACAATGGACTGATTGCACATTTCGATATTTGCCTTTCAGGAATGATTCGGGGCATTCTTCAATACGACCTTCTTAATTGACCGTGCTCTATCTACATGTATTTCTATTTGGCATTCGACTGTGTTGCATGTAGCTAGAGGATGCTCGCTCCTCCCGGGCACTTGGTCCTGCCTCCGTTTGGAGTTTCGCGATTGCCTTGTTAATGGCATATTCTCGAGACAAGTGTATGTAATACCTTACTGAGTAAGGTATTACGTACGCTTGTCTTGAGAAGATATGTTAATGGAGACTTACACAATTTTGCCATATTCCCCTGGATCTTTGATTCCTGAACTATGATTGGTACTTCTTCGTTGGTATACTTGAAAATGTTCAAACTTTTCTAAGTAGTACAACGCTTTATTTTTAAGCTCCGCCTACAATGAATTCTGTTCTTGCACTGTACTATGGAGATTGAATATATATAAGACCTGTCCTTCGTGTCTCTAGGGTGCTTGTTATTGTCCCCATCTTTTCTCGCGAGAGAGCTCTGTTTTATATTTTTCAAGAATTTGTACGTCTTTAGATGATTATTTTTGGATTCTGATTTCGGCTTGTGTGTTTGACTTTCATTCACAGATTGAAATTTGAAACCTCAGAGAACAGCTTTCAAGAACGTCTGACTGCTCTGAAACACTTAGGATTGTATTTTGTCAATGAGATACAACTAAGCATTTAGATAATATATATGTATAAAGGGCTTTCAAAAGAACGTTACTGAAAGAGGAATGGTATGTGAAATTAGAAGGCTTAATTTATCAGCATGGTTGATTTTTTCTTCAACGTATTCGAAAATTTCTGTCATCAAAATTTCTTGGAATTTCTAAAACGTGGGTCCTGTAGCACCATATCCCACCCATCTAGCTACGCTTTTCGGTACTTTTTTTGACATTATAAATTTCACACTTTTTGGTCATATTACTTTGTTAAGATTGAGGATCACTGACGAGGGTTAAGTACCCGAAACGTGTACATGTCTGTTCCGTGCTGCAAATATATCTGTTCTTAAATGATGATATTGAGTTTGAAGACGTTTTACTTTAGATTTCTAAAACATGGGCCCTGTAGCATCATATCCCACCCACTCTGCTACGTCTTTCAGTTCATTTTGGACATAATTGAACTTTCTCGACATTTGGTCATATCACATTGTTTAGATTGAGGATCACTGACGAGGGTTTAGTACCCGAAACGTACATGTCTGGTCCGTACTGCAAATATATCTGTTCTTAAATAATGCTATTTAAGTTGAAGACGTTTAACACATTCAAATTAATTACAGGCTAATATAACGGTCAAAATAGAAACTTCATATCTCTAGCTACGAGGAGAGTAAAAGGAAGGGGCGTTGTGTTGAAACTTAAGTGTTCTCGGAGTACTACTTTAAAGAAACTGATACCTTAATCAATAATTCCCTGACTGAAACAAAGTAGTAAAGAGTAATATAATGTCTGAAGGCTTGATTACCGAAGCTCTTACTGCGCTAATACCTTATGTGGTATTATACCGAGTAAACTGACTGTAAGCGTGATTGTCCATAAAGTCATTCGTTGATGGGTTTGCTCTATTTGTTGATTTTTTTTACTTCGAGTTAAGTGTAATATGTTAGACAGATTTGACCATAAAAGACAACTTTATTTGTTATCATTACCAAAATATATAACACGAAAATCGAAATTGCATCAGTATTTATCTGTTCTTAATTCCTGCAAGGTCAGCAGCGGTATGGAACAATGTTTCATGTTGGTTTTGTAAAATTGCATTGCTAAGATTATGACTGAAGAAAATATAATACTTGTATTTCGACAGAAACCAAGTAAACATCGATGAATTACCCATCAGTTATTGTCCCCCGCTTTCGCGAAAGCGCGGGGACATAAAAACCGGTTCGTCCGTCTGTCCGTCTGTCCGTCCGTCCGTCTGTCCGTCAGTCACAAAAACTTTAACCTTGTGCATAACTTTTGAATGGAAAGTGATAGGGCTTTGATATTTCACATGTGTATTCCTTGTGACAAGACCTTTCCATGGATACCAAAATTTTTGACCTTGTGACCTTGACCTTGGACTTTGACCTACTTATTAAAAACTTTAACCTTGACCATAACTTTTGAATGGAAAGTGATAGGGCTTTGATATTTCACATGTGTATTCCTTGGGACAAGACCTTTCCATGGATACCAAAATTTTTGACCTTGTGACCTTGACCTTGGACTTTGACCTACTTATTAAAAACTTTAACCTTGACCATAACTTTTGAATGGAAAGTTATAGGGCTTTGATATTTCACATGTGTATTCCTTGTGACAAGACCTTTCCATGGATACCAAAAATTTTGACCTTGTGACCTTGACCTTGGACTTTGACCTACTTATCAAAAACTTTAACCTTGACCATAACTTTTGAATGGAAAGTGATAGGGCTTTGATATTTCACATGTGTATTCCTTGTGACAAGACCTTTCCATGGATACTAAAATTTTTGACCTTGTGACCTTTGACTTTGACCTACTTATTAAAAACTTTAACCTTGTGCAGAACTTTTGAATGGAAAGTGATAGGGCTTTGATATTTCACATGTGTATTCCTTGTGACAAGACCTTTCCATGGATACCAAAATTTTTGACCTTGTGACCTTGACCTTGGACTTTGACCTACTTATTAAAACTTTAACCTTGACCATAACTTTTGAATGGAAAGTGATAGGGCTTTGATATTTCACATGTGTATTTCTTGTGACAAGACCTTTCCATGGATACCAAAATTTTTGACCTTGTGACCTTGACCTTGGACTTTGACCTACTTATTAAAAACTTTAACCTTGACCATAACTTTTGAATGGAAAGTGATAGGGCTTTGATATTTCACATGTGTATTTCTTGTGACAAGACCTTTCCATGGATACCAAAATTTTTGACCTTGTGACCTTGACCTTGGACTTTGACCTACTTATTAAAAACTATAACCTTGACCATAACTTTTGAATGGAAAGTGATAGGGCTTTGATATTTCACATGTGTATTCCTTGTGACAAGACCTTTCCATTGATACCAAAATTTTTGACCTTTTGACCTTGACCTTGGACTTTGACCTTCTTATTAAAAACTTAAACCTTGACCATAACTTTTGAATGGAAAGTGATAGGGCTTTGATATTTCACATGTGTATTCCTTGTGACAAGACCTTTCCATGGATACCAAATATTTTGACCTTGTGACCTTGACCTTTTGAGTTCGACCTACTTTTCAAAAAACTATAACCTTGTCCATAACTTTTTAATGGAAAATGATAGGGCTTTCACATTTTACATGTGTATTCCTTGTGATGAGACCTTTCTGTTGGTAACAACATTCTGACCTTGTGACCTTGTCCATGGAGGTTGACCCACATTTAAAAACTTCAACCTCGACCAAAAGTTTTTGATTTTAATTTAAATCATAGGTCTTAAATATTTCACATGTGCATACCTTTTCATAAGCCCTGTCCCTTGGAAACAAAACAAAAGTTTGTACCTTTTGACCTTTTCTTGGAGTTAATCTTTCATATTTAGAATGTTGATAATATATGAGATATATTATTAAAACTTAAGAATGGGGGGATGTCTGTAAGGATTTCTTTAAAGACAAACACCCAAAAGCGGGGGACCACAATTCCTTGAATTTGATTTTTCAATCTTAGAGTCGAGAAGGTATGGCAATCCGTAGCGATCGAAGCACTTCGTCAGTGATGATTTCAGCCGTTGAGTAGTATACCTCGTCTAGCCCTAGCGATGAAATCGTCATATTTGGAACATGCCCTGGCGTACCAATTTCGCTGAGTAAAAAAAAAACCGCATAAGCAGGGGAAGACGGAATGTTGCTACTTATGAAAGGTAAATTAGTCATGTGGAAGTTGAATCCATCACGCTTGTCTTACAGTTAGGTGTTCAAATGGCCGTTTGCGTCGAACGATAGAATGATATCCAAGTACGATGCGGATCTGTCGCTCTCGGTTGTTTCCTTGATAAAAAATTTTATGTAGGCGATCCTTGAAGTTCGGATTATCTTTGGATAACACGTCATCTATCTCTGTAGGTAAAACTGAACTGAAGTGCGAGATGCTTTTGTCTGGATGAAGTCACTTTCGTATGAATATTGAAATATGTTCGCAAGAAGCGGGGTTCAATTGGTAAACATGGGGATGTCAACTATTTGCTTGAATATGGTTTCTCCAAACAACAGAAAATTGTTGTCAATCAAAAACTCAAGCATTCTGATGATATCGTCTAGCTTCTGTATACCCTTTGTCTGAATCAGAACGTTCTCTCGCGAAATGAGTATCATCCCGCCCCGTGACAAGGAATTTCGATCTACTGTTCCCATTTTTTTGCCAAGGTATTTGTATCTCCTGTTCTCATTGCAAAAGAGCATAAAGTAAAACTCGAAGAAAAATATAGAAACCTTATTTGTCGAAGATGCCTTAAAGATGCATTGCTTTGGGATTATTAGTTCTCTAAACCTTAATTAAACGTTGAACCGGTTTCAAATGAAAGCTTACCGAAAAGATTCATGTTGACGTACTTAAGCAATGTTATAACTGAAAAAAAAAAATCAATATTTGGTAAAGGCAGCCAGTGATTAGGTAAGTTTATACAACTATCTGACTGAACTCTCTACAGATTAATTTGAACTTTTGTTTTGGTTTTTCAAATAGACGAGATTTCAAACTCTGCCGCCATAGGGCTGCCTTCTGGACAAAAAATTCTAGATTCAATACACTAGAGATGCTTGTTTCGGATTAGGAAATATCATAAGTAATACCATGAAAAGTCAAATGGCTCAAAGTTGAAACACCCCCTCCCCCCAAAAAAAACATGGCATTTCTTAATTTCAGATATCTACATATTGGTAAGAGTGAGAGGGTTCAATTTTCCTGTAAGATCTTTTCAGAAGCTTTATTCAATGAAACATCTGGGTAAAACAAATGAAGAATGGCATACGGATGGCGCAAGGGTGTGAACCTCCTATATTTCGATAATTTAGAGAAATAGATATTTGAGACGGATTAAAATTAAAATAGAGATATTTAACGTGAAACTGATTTGTCGCCACAGAAAAGCTTCAATCTTATACTTTATAAGCGTTGAAAATTAGAAATAAAATATAGAAAAATCCATTGCAACAACTTAAAACAGGCGTGGACTTCGCTGTCTGAAGCAGATGATAGTTGTAAATAAACAAAACCCCCTAATACATGCCCGGGTCAATAGGGGGGACCGGACCCCCCTCCTGAGATTTGGTCCCCACCTCTGACAGATCACAGGATGGGTCCATATACGACAAAGGTTAGATTTTTTCGTATGGATTTTTTCGCTCGCCAAATACATAAAACTCTTGTATGAAAGGATACATAAACTAAATGAGTTAAAGAAGATCCTGACTATAATCTCAACAGCACTCACAATAGAGCACAAAATTAAACATCGACGGACCCCTAGCAAGCCAGAGGTGGGATCAGGTGCCCGGGAGGAGTAAGCATCCCCTGTTGGCTAGCCGCACCCGCCGTCGATGATATAAGATACATATTAAATTGATATTAATAATAACACGATTTTTTTATCAGTTGCGTTAATTACCCTACTTTCCTTATGCTTGGTTCAAAACATGTTTATACAGAGAGCAGAAAGACAGAATCATAAATGGATAGAGTAATACAAACTTAGTGTCCGTGTCCAGCGATGCTTAGATTGGCTTCACTTCTATCAGTACGAAGTTCTATATTCAAAATATTATCGAAATTAAAGGAGTTTAACATCTTAACACCATCCCTCCAATGCTACTTTGAACATAGATTTTATTTGGATATACTACTGAATCGACCATACAAGAAATTCAGAGCCGCGCACACTCTGTAAAAGTAAATGTATAAATTTAAATTTTAAAAATAAAAGAAGAGGGCGCTACTCAAATGAATTATGGCGGCTCCGCTGCAGGCATCACTGTTGAGAATTTGATATTCGAAACACGTGTCTGGTGCAGAAAAATGATTTGAAATTTTCTTCATGAAGGAATAGAGTTGGAGCACTTCCGCATAATTCTATTCTTTATTAATCATATTTACTCCTCGGGTGATTATATACATGAGCTCGCTACAGCCGGCAGAGCACGGACTGTATTACGCATACCCTCTTTTTATATCCATTTACATATTCATCTGTGTCTCTGGGGCCTCTGCGTTTCGCGGTCTTGTTTGTGTGATGTCATCTTACAGTGGGGAGGTTGTTTTGCACCACAATTGTACGCTCTTCGAGACCTCTGGGTAATTGGAGAAGTGAGAGGGTTGTGCGCACGTAATCCAGGATAACCACACCATTTGCTACTTGCGTGACAGATGACCGTCCAAAGTCGGCACCGGTTACCAATTGGTCTCGTCGGTTTATGTGTAGTCTTTTGTGTTTGATGTTTACATGTCGTGTGTCTCTTTTCCGTATCGTGCTGTACTCGTCTTTTGTGTTTTTGCATCGGGTGTTTTGGTGTTTTACTGTTGATGCTGCAACGGGGTCTTGTTGGAGATCTCCTCCCTTCTTTTTTACCCTTGTTGGTCATGTCATTTAAGACCTCCTGAGCAATAAAAGAATGAATATTACTTTGATAGCACGATTGTTATATATGATATAACAAATAGAAAACAAAGGAGGGGATCTCCAACAACATCAGGTTGCCGCACAAACAGCAAAACCCAAAACACCCAGTGCAGAAACACAGAGCAGACACACACAGAAAGAGATGCAAAGGGACAAGAAAACAGAAACATCAAACAAAAAGGACTACACATAAAATCACATACATTTTATAGAATATTTCAAGTTCTGTCCCTAGTAGCCCTTGTCAGTGTGTCCGTCTGTCGCACCCAGCCCAATGAAGTCTTCCTATCTCTACCTCCGGAGTGGCACCTTACTAGCATCATGGTGTTACAGAGATACATAACATAGATTTTATGAAATATTTCAAATTTGATCTGTCCCTTGTTGAACTTGTCAATGTGTCCGTCTGCCATACTCATGAAATTACATATGCTATAATGTTAAACGTCTTTAAATTCAATAGCATCATTTAAAACCTGATAAATTTTCAGCATGGACCAGACATGCACGTTTCGCTTACTTAACCTTCGTCAGTGATCCTTAGTCTAAAAGTGTGACTATTATGTCCAAAAATGTACCAAAAGACGTAACAGAATTGGTGGGATATGATGCTACAGGACCCACGTTTTAGAAATTTCAAGAAATTTTGTAACAGAAAATTTCAAATGCTTTGAAGAGACAGACGATCAACCGAAGTTGATCGAACTTGGCTACATGTGCCCTCGGGGACTCTTGGTCCACCAGCAGTGACACTCACCAAGTAGTGCAAATGTTAAACGTCTTTAAATTCAATAGCATCATTCAAAACCTGATAAATTTTCAGCATGGACCAGACATGCACGTTTCGGGTACTTAACCCTCGTCAGTGATCCTTAGTCTAAACAAAGTAATATGGCCAAAAAGTATGACAATTATGTCCAAAATGTACCAAAAGACGTAGCAGAATTGGTGGGATATGATGCTACAGGTTCTACGTTTTAGAAATTTCAAGAAATTTTGTAACAGAAAAACTATTTCGGTTCTGTCCTTGGCAATGTTTCCGTCTGTCGCACCCATGAAATAACAGACTGCTATTTACTATTTCAGATTCTGTCACTTGTTGCCCTTGTCAGTGTGTCCGTCTGTCGCACCCAGTCCAATGAAGACTTCCTATCTCTACCTCTGGATTGGCACCTTAGGATCATGGTGTTTGTGGCAGTTCTAGCTTTTCTAGTCAGTACGTCTGTGTGGATTATCAACATCACAGGGATTATATCAGCTCTACCAGTCAACTGGTTCCTCATTGTAAGCTTGAAATTAAAAAAAAAATAAAACTACTAACATACATTTGGCTGTGTCTGAAAATCACTTCTGTATTATTAAGTACCACAGATGAGGATTTACTATCCGAGACACGTGTCTGGTGTATTATTAAGTACCACAGATGAGGATTTACTATCCGAGACACGTGTCTGGTGTATTATTAAGTACCACAGATGAGGATTTACTATCCGAAACACGTGTCTGGTGTATTATTAAGTACCACAGATGATGATTCACAATCCAAACACGTGTATGGTGCATTAAAATTGGTTTGAAATTTTCGTCGAGAAGGCAAAGAGTTGGAACCCTTCCATAATGTTACAAAACCAACACACAGAACAAATATCATATTTCCCAACATTGATATGTCGCATTTATAAGACCAAAACAAAGAACAAATATAATATTTCCCAATATTGATATGTCGCACTTATTAAGACCAAAACAAAGACGGAGCTTCACACAAACCAACTAAATCTGCAAACAGCTAACATATCGTTATGCACTTAATCAATACATGAAATAAAAGCATTTAGAGATTTATTTCATTGGAGGATCTTTACAAATTCAGACATATTCAAAATGGAATATAAAAAGATTGAACAATTTTTGCTGAAAATGATTTGTTTGAGATTGTATTTGATAGTTTCATTTTGTCTTTCCTTTCATTCGATGTAAATTCTCAATGCATGGAGACAGAATAAAACAAAAAAACTGGTCTCCACATCTATGTAAGGGAAATAACTATTGAAATGTCATTTTGTCATTCCCTTTACAGGATATGTATGTGTACTCAGTCCTCTCCTTTCTGTTCCTTATTAGTGCTTCCCTCGTAGCTAATACGTTTGATTTCTACCAGAAGATGAGCCTTGGTGTCCCATTCATAACAATTCATAAACTTATCGTCTCAACTGTAAGTAAATTTCATTGTAAATGTTATAAGTTGATATTTACGGAAGCGTCCTAATGCCACATTCTGAATTTTTTTTATCTCCTAATTAGGAGATACTATCACCTAATTAGGACTTAGCTATCTCCTAATTAGGAGATACTATTTACCTATTAATGCCCGTTTGTGTGGGTACTATTCTCTCATAGTTTGCTTTTGGAAGGAATAGTGCCCGAGCGTTAGCGAGGGCACTATTTACCTTCTAAAAGCAACACTATGAGAGATTATTATGCTTCCAGTGAGTTTCTTCTGTGATAGGTTCTACTCTACCATATTGTAACAGAGAACGGTTCAGGTGTACACTATCATTTTCCACAGTAGTGTTCTTAACATTAGTGATGCTGACCTGTTTATATATACAGACTTGTCGTTTTCATACAAGATATTTAATTAAATTTGTTTGCATACCCAAGCAAATGTTCCTAGATATTTATTTTTTCCTTTAAAATTAATGCCAAATTTATGTTGCTATATTTTTCTTGTTAAATAATGCCTGTACTTATCGACCAGACTATAGATCTTTTACAGTCACTGAGGGGTAAATCCAGAATATGCACATGGTTTTTTGAAAGAGAGGTAACTCGTACAATCAATATTCATAACATATATCTTGAAAACGTTTTCTATGAAGGGAGTACACTATCAAAAACAAATGTTCCTAGATAGTTATTTTTTCCTTTAAAATTAATGCCAAATTTATGTTGCTATATTTTTTCTTGTTCAATTATGCCTATACTAAACGACCCCACTATTGATCTTTTACAGTCAAATAGGGGTAAATCCAGAATATGTTTGTCTGTAACACAGGGTTTTTGAAAGAGAGGCAACTCGTGCAATCAATGTTCATAAACATTTTCTATGAAGGGAACAGTCAGCATAATAATAACAATAGTGTTAGGTTTAGTGTTCACTATGCCGAAATAGTAGTCAGGGTTCTGGCACATAGTGCACTCCCCTTCGGGTCGTGCACTATGTGCCAGAACCCTGACTACTATTTCGGCATAGTGAACACTAAACCTAACACTATTATATAAATAGTACCCACACAAACGGGTATTAATGGGTTTAGAGCATCACATGACTGTAGCATTAATTAATAAATGAATTAATTGCAATTTACTTGATATATCTAAAGTTTTATTGATCACCCTCGCTTATTGCTATTTACATTCATGCATTGTTCATTACGTCATAATACTTGCTGAGGGACGTAACTCTGTAAAGCAAAAAGCAATAGTGCCCGGGTGCCGGGCACTATTCTCTCATAGTCCCCGCGTGCTTAACCAATGAAATTCCGAGGATTTATCATATGATGCACTAACACCTAATAAGGACTTCGCTATCACCTAATTAGGACTTAGCTATCACCTAATTAGGAGATACTATCTCCTAATTAGGAGATACTATCACCTAATTAGGACTTAGCTATCACCTAATTAGGACTTAGCTATCACCTAATTAGGAGTTCCTATCATCTAATAATGAGATACTATCTCCTTATTAGGAGATACTATCACCTAATTAGGACTTAGCTATCACCTAATTAGGACTTAGCTATCACCTAATTAGGAGTTACTATCACCTAATTAGGAGATACTATCTCCTAATTAGGACTTAGCTATCTCCTAATTAGGAGATTCCTAATTAGTCCTAATTAGGTTATAGCTCAGTCCTAATTAGGTTATAGTATCTCCTAATTAGGAGATATTAACTCCTAATTAGGAGATTTTAACTCCTAATTAGGAGATAGCTAAGTCCTAATTAGGTGATAGTATTTCCTAATTAGGAGATAGTATCTTCTTATTAGGAGAGAAAAAAATTTCAGAATGTGGCATTAGGACGCTTTCGTAGATATTAATTCAGGTCACATAAAAGTTGCAATTTTCTGTGAAATAAAAATGCTATGTTTCGACAAATATCAAAATGAAGAGGCAAGTAATAATAATTAAAAAACCCAGCTGCAGATGAAAGTTTACTATGCAGAATAAATGAGATTGTATGTTTAAGAAATGTTTGCACAAACTTTTTAAAGTAATATAAAGGAAATGAACTCTAGCAGGATTCGGTTGAGCACCAACAGCAATAAAAAATAATGTTTATAAAAAGTAAAATGCGAAAACAAAGAGTGGATAAGCGCAACAATAATACAGTAAACCAAATCTCCTGTATTGATTCAATAGCATAGTTAAAAAAAATCTACGTCCAAAATAGAATTGGAGGGATGGTACGTACTAGGATGTCAACCTCCTTTTATTTCGATGGTATTTTTGGATTAAATGGCAGGTTTACGAAATAGGAAAATAGCTAGTATATGATGTGATTTTAATAAAGGGCTAAAGCAAAGCTTCTTACAGGTGAAAGAAGTAATTATTACACTTAAAACACACAGGAACGGGGAACAAGTTTAACTGCTCCACAAAGAGACACAGAGACACAAAAGGGACAAGGAAGGCCAACATACGAAGACGGCATCAAAATTTAAAAGACTACAAATAAAGCAACGAGACCATTTGTTAAACCCTAAGTAGCAATATGAAATGGTGTAGGAATCGGGATTACGTGCCTACAATTTTCCACTTGTCTGATTACCCAGCGGTCTAGGAGAAAGCACATTTAAGGGTGTATAATAGTCTCCTCACTGTAAGATGGGGTGTTTTTATGTTTTGTTGTGGGTGCTGCAACCGGGTCTTGTTGTTTTTTCCTTTAATTAATAGTTTAAACATATTCACATTTGACATGAATCATGTTACATATATGATTCAAGTTAAAGTATTTAAAAGTAAGTAGGACCTAAAAGGAAGCTTAAAGCTTAATAAATATTTAAATTGTCTCTCTTCTATATAGAAACAAGGGTATAAGAAAATGTTGAATTGTAATAATTGTATTCAACTTTTCAGATATCAGGATACGTGTGCATGGTTGTGCATGGAATAACGGCTTTTATAGGCTACAGACGTTGGTATTATCAACGAGCACTGTTCAAGAGGAGGAAATTAATAGAAGAACAGGACGATTATCTGGATATCTGATGTACACTCTAATCGAAATTCAAATCAGAGAATGGAGGAACTCTTGAACGTAATTTATGAGTTAACAATTCTGTAATACTCGATTAATTATTTCAGACACATTTTGTCGTCTTCAATTCGTGATGCTGTTCAAATATAGTTAGGAGAGGATTTTGTATTAATAGGAAGCGATCTAACTCGTTATCTTCTAGAAGAAAATAAAAACCAATTTAAATGATCCAGACACGTGCTTCGGATAGTATATCCTCAACGATGATACTTAATGCCAAATGGATTTTCAGATACAGCCAAATTGATTTTAGGAGCGCCCTCTAGTTGATGTGTTGTATATCTTATTCGCAGTTCGCCCATGGAATTGAACAAGAGTTACTTCTCTTTGACTAAGCATTTAATGATCTCATCTTGATTTCAATTATAAATTGAATTTTGCATAAATATCATAAAACACTACTGCTGATCTTCGTTTTATCTAAACTTGATCTATCATAGTACCTGGGAATCATTTATGCATTTATGCTTTTCTAGTGTCATTAGTTGTTTTAATGATATTTTTATGATATATTTATACCGAGTGCCAACAAACTACAAGGTGTGTGTGGGGGTAAGGGGGAAGATAAGCAGGTTTTATCATTTGGGCATGTCGTATTGCTTCCCCAAAACACACATTTCAATTCCACAAGATCACATATTGTACGTATGTCTCAACCAGCAAGGTACAACTTTGGAATCGTCTTTCCTGAAAGGGTGTCAATTTCAGGGGAAAGGAGGGGATCAAAGAAAGGAGGGGACCTCTAACATGACTCACAACACTCACAGCAAAACACCAGTGCAACCGAACAAGGACACATTTTGTCAATATATAGCATAAATACATTTATGTTTGTACATGACAAGAAAACACAGAAACATGTACATAAGACACCAAGACCTTGAGCGTTTAAAATCAAAGACGTCATCAAACGAACCTCGGAATGATAACGAATTTTCGATAAATATTCAGTCTTTTTAAACCTCCTTATAATGCCCCTGTAATAGGAGATTTGGGGGCATATAGTTTTTGGCGTATCCGTTCGTCACCCTGTTTGTCTGTTTATCTCTTTGTCCGCAAAAACTTAAACCTTGGCCATAACTTTTGAATGGTAAGCGGCTTCCATATTTCACATGTGTATTCCTTGTGACAAGACCTTTCCATACTAATTTTTTTTTACCTTGACCTCGGAAATTGACCTACTTTTGAAATGACAAATATGGATAATGACCATATCCCTGTATACAGCACAAAATCGATAATTCAAAAATCAGAACCCGAAGGCATACAAAATCAGGACAAAACAGGAACCAAAGCAAACAAACAAAAACCTCCACCATATGAAAAGAAGCGAACTCCCGATATGGGAGTGAGACCAGGTGCCCACTAAAGAGTAAGTATCTCCTGCTTGCATGCAACACCCGCTGCTTCAATTCGGTAGAACTGTCACATCCGGTAACTTCCATTTCGGAAGACATAGAGTACAATCTTTGGTTGGATGGTTCAAATGGTCTATGACAGAATATCACCCACCATTCTGGAGAGTGGGACATCATAGTGAATGACGAGTTCCCCGTATCGACCGTAGAACTTCCGTAGAAGATCTTTAACCTTGGTCATATCTTTTGAGAACTTTGGTCGATATGGAGAAATGGTAGCACACTTTGACATCCCCTTGTCCAGAGTCATAAATGATATTCTGACGAAGACCTTTATGCCATGACATACCAATTTATACGTTTGTCATCCTTTGTGGAGTTACCGATTGTAACCTTTCCACCTAATTGTGGTATTTACCGATTGCGACCTTTCTACCGAATTGAAGTGGCGGATGTTGCATGCAAGCAGGAGGTGCTCACTCTTCATGGTTACCTGATCTCATTCCTTCGCAGGGAGTTCACTTCTCTCCATATTGTAGATTTTTAAAATGTCTGTTCCTTTGCCTTAGTTCTGGTTTTATCCTGTAGCATCATATCCCACCCATCCTGTTATTTCTTTCGGTAAATTTTTGTACATAATATTTTTCACACTCTTTGGCAATATTTCATTGTTCAGATTGAGGATCACTGACGAGGGTTAAATATCCAAAACGTGCATGTCTGGTCCATGCTGAAAATTATGAAATGATGTTATTGAATCTGAAGATGTTTAACATCTTCAGATGTATGCCCTTGGTTATATAATTTTCGATGAACGATTTTGTACATCTTGATAGGGATATTATTTTTTCCATATTTGTCATGATAGCAATAGTCATTGTAGTCGACGGTACCGAAATGAATTATTAAGGTACATCTTTATAAAAGATCAAACGCTGGATAACGATGTATTATGATGCATCAAAAACGAACAACCTTTATCAAATATAAAAACGAAAGCTATAATTTATTAATTGTATTGACATTCTTAAAAAATTAATAGTGCAATACCGCGATGTACATTGATTTGTAGTAACTTACATATTCGGACTACAACTAATTTTTAAAACTCAGCTGCATACACAAATAATAGCAATGTTCCATGTCGTCATATTTAAAGTCTTCATTGTAATTGAATAACCAGAGTTCAAATAAGTTGTGAACGATTTGTAAAGCATGCAAAATATCATTATCAGATGTTTATTATCATTTGTTTGAAGTCAATGATAATGGAGACTATTGATACGCTCTAGAGTTGCCATTTTAAAGTCATTGTGTTCATCATATAAAGCATGTATGTATGATTGTAGAGCACCATGATAGTCACCACAGATCTGCTGACAGATTCCTAGTATCTCCCTTGTTATAGAGCATGTGTGTATGATTGTAGAGCACCATGACGGTCACCACAGATCTGCTGACAGAGTCCTAGTATCTCCCATGTTATAGAGCTTGTATGTATGAGTGTAGAGCACCATGACGGTCACCACAGATCTGCTGACAGAGTCCTAGTATCTCCCATGTTATAGAGCATGTATGTATGATTGTAGAGCACCATGACGGTCACCACAGATCTGCTGACAGATTCCTAGTATCTCCCTGGATATAGAGCATGTATGTATGATTGTAGAGCACCATGACGGTCACCACAGATCTGCTGACAGATTCCTAGTATCTCCTATGATATAGAGTATGTATGTATGATTGTAGAGTACCATGACAGTCACCACAGATCTGCTGACAGATTCCTAGTATCTCCCATGATATAAAGCATGTATGTATGATTGTAGAGCACCATGATAGTCACCACAGATCTGCTGACAGATTCCTAGTATCTCCCATGTTATAGAGCATGTATGTATGATTGTAGAGCACCATGACATCACCACAGATCTGCTGACAGATTCCTAGTATCTCCCATGTTATAGAGCATGTATGTATGATTGTAGAGCACCATGACGGTCACCACAGATCTGCTGACAGATTCCTAGTATCTCCCATGTTATAGAGCATGTTTGTATGATTGTAGAGCACCATGACGGTCACCACAGATCTGCTGACAGATTCCTAGTATCTCCCATGTTATAGAGCATGTATGTATGATTGTAGAGCACCATGGCGGTCACCACAGATCTGCTGACAGATTCCTAGTATCTCCCATGTTATAGAGCATGTTTGTATGATTGTAGAGCACCATGACGGTCACCACAGATCTGCTGACAGATTCCTAGTATCTCCCATGATGTAGAGCATGTATGTATGATTGTAGAGCACCATGACGGTCACCACAGATCTGCTGACAGATTCCTAGTATCTCCTATGTTTTAGAGCATGTATGTATGATTGTAGAGCACCATGACGGTCACCACAGATCTGCTGACAGATTCCTAGTATCTCCCATGATATAGAGCATGTATGTACGATTGTAGAGCACCATGACGGTCACCACAGATCTGCTGACAGATTCCTAGTATCTCCCTGGATATAGAGCATGTATGTATGATTGTAGAGCACCATGACGGTCACCACAGATCTGCTGACAGATTCCTAGTATCTCCCATGATATAGCTTTATGGATAGGTAACATATGATATCCAGTTAATAATATCCAACACTATTAAAACGCTCTAGAGTTGCCATTTTAAAGTCATTGTATTCATCATTTAGAGCCTGTATGTATGATTGTAGAGCACCGTGACGGTCACCACAGATCTGCTGACAGATTCCTAGTATCTCCCATGATATAGCTTTATGTGTTATCTTTATATGGTAACCATCATCATAACAAACTAATGTTTGTAGTTCATCTAAGATATCAATCCGTCTATGATTTTCACTGAGTCTTGTATTACTCAGGATCAGTAGGAAGTTTAAGAACACCAGAGGAGGTATATGAAGTAAACTTGATCCAGTGGTTTCACTTCTAGCCCAACATTCTAATCTCAGTTCTTCTATTATATTCAGATCACTTACTTTTAAATCAGACACAATATACGATTTAATCACAGTATCATGCGGCATCCCTTGTTGTAATAACGTCATAATGATATCAGTATCCAGTATCAATCTGTACATGTAAGATTGGGACTGTAGTTTGTGTTTAACATAATGTATCATTTCTATTGTCCTCTGATAATTCCCCGCCATGTACAAATGTTTTATCAGAATAATATAGTTCATACAAAAGGATGTCTTTGTCCTGCTTATTATTCTCAGGGCTTTTATCATGTCTTCATATCGGTTCTTATTCCGAGGATAAGTAGGCCATACTGAGTATGATGACAATAATAGGATTTCTGCATAATGTTGTAAAACAAGGTTTACCTTTATATGTACTGCATATAACATCTCCATTGTCTCTGGTTTCAGCATTAATATATTATGTAATGTTTTCAATATTCTTACTGTTGTTTCATCAGCACAAGGAATATCAATCGCGCATATAGTAAGAGATCTTTCACGTTCTATCATAGACACGGGCACGCATTCCTCCTCGTTACATGATAAAAGGTAAGCAATTTGAGGTTGATAGATAATACGTGATAAATTCCGATATAGAGATGAGCATCGAAGCAGGCTATAATATCCCTCTGAGTATAATTCACATAATGTTCCCAACAAAGCTGTTTGTGTATGTCCACATATTTTACCATAGAACATGTTGTTTTCTGGTATGAAAAAATTTGGACAGTATCCAATATAAACCCATTTTATCAAACGACGAAATACATTCCAAAACTTTTGTAAAAAGTTGAAAGGTGTCAATTCTCTTGCGTTATTCGATATTTCCCAAAAAACAGCGGTTTTCATAAAATAGGAACACAGTATATCTTTATCCCTAAGTTTGGTTTTTATTACTTCATTTAAGAACACTTTGAATAATCCATAACAGAGAAACTGACAATGATTCATAGAGTGAACCAGTTTCTTCTCTGCTAAAGAGAAAGATATCCTCCATTCTAGGTCAATCATATCACTACATTGTTGTTGTTTACTGTTGATAGGAACCAAGAGACATCCGTCCTTACATATGTCTGTCAATACGTCATATGATGGCCAACTCCGATCTAGTGATCTTCTGATGAATGGAATCGCTTGTTTTGGCCATGTAGGACAATTCAGTGTAAATGCGCGATCACCCTCTATACCATACTCAGAAAATGTTTGACAAGGACCATGACAGGATGATATACTTCTAGACATAAATGTTTCTCTGATTTGTTTACTGCTGACATAAATATCACGTCCTCTGAGTTCTAAAGAATTTTTCAATTCTATGTTGGTATTGTCATATTTTAAACACTTCACAAACGCGAATCCTGGAGCAGTGTTGTCGGTTTCCATGATAAGTAATGATGGTATATTCCTGTATGATACAGTTAGTATAGTAGGATCGAACATAACAATGGCATTTTTATCGACAAACATCATATCGACGTCTGATGATTTAAATTCAAATCCCTCTCCTCTACTTCCGCTTATTATGAAAAGTTTGTCGTTAGAACTATTACAATTGACTAACGTGTCATATATCTCATGTCCTTGTCGACGTAGTTTAACAATACATTCTGGTCCTACAACATCACTCACTATCCTGTAAAGTCCTTTAGAAACCAAACCTTCACCATCATACCCAGACGATGTAGCCATTTTTTTGTTCTTCCATCAGATTTGTACTCTATCTATCTGGTAAGTAAAACATGATATGTACGAGGACTTTTGAACTCATTTTCCAATTTTCTGCCGTATACCATCATGTAACTTTCTATATTCGCTTATTTTTCTTCAGATTTGTACTCTGTCTATCTAGCAAGTCAAACATGATATGAACTAGAACTTTTACGTCATTTCCAAATTTCTGCCGTTGAATAAAATAGATTCTGGTCCTTCAATATCACTTACTATCCTGTAAAATCCATACATCCTCATACTCAGGCATTGTATTAGTCTAGTTTCGTTCTAAATTTCCCGTGATGTGTACTCTATTTATAAATATATGTCGATTGTATTCAATGCAATGACCAAACATTTACATATCAATATTGATTTTCCAATTCAGAGTAACGCGACAGGTGTATTAATTGAAATAAAAATTATCTTGAAATCTTATACAGGGAACGCATTCTAAAAATAAATAAGCATAATAAAAAATGAATTAACTATCTTTCATTAATTCTTATACTTTGTCTACAAATAATCAAAAAATCGACATATAAGGATTTGTCTAAGAAATATGATAAGAAGAAAATTTCCATCAAATTCAAATTGTAATGATTACAGCGGAACACACACGTATGAGAAGGTTTCGATCAAAATACATTGTAATGATGACAGCAAAAAACGCACGTATGAGAAGATCTCCTTATAATCAATACTGTAATGATAAAAGCGGAACAGACACGTATGAGAAAATCCCAATCAAACAACATTGTAATGATCACAGCGGAACACACACGTATAAGAAGATCCTAATCGTGTTAACATTGTAATAATAAAAGCGGAACAAATACGTATGAGAAGATCCCAATCAAAACAACATTGTAATGATAAAAGCGGAACACACACGTATGAGAAGATCCCCATCAAATCAACATTGTAATGATCACAGTGAAATACACACGTATGAGAAGATCCCCATCAAAATAACATTATAATGATCACAGTGGAACACACACGTTTGAGAAGATCCCTATCAAAACAACATTGTTCAACATTGTTATGATAACAGCGGAACACACACGTATGAGAAGATCCCCATCAAAACAACATTCTAATGATTACAGTGAAACACTCACGTATGAGAAAATTCCCATCAAATTAACATTATAATGATCACAGTGGAAAACACTCGTATGAGAAGATTTCCATCAATCCCCATAAAAACATCATTGTAATAATCACAGTAGAACACACACGTATGAGAAGATCCCGATAAAAACAACATTGCAATGATCACAGTATAACACACAGGTATGAGAAAATCCCCATCAAAACAACATTGTAATGATCACAGTAGAACACACACGTATGAGAAGATCTCCATCAAAACAACATTGCAATGATCACAGTTGAACACACACGTATGAGAAGATCCCCATCAAAACTTCATTGTAATGATCACAGTTGAACACACACGTATGAGAAAATCCCCATCAAAATAACATTATAATGATCACAGTGGAACACACACGTATGAGAAGATCTCCATCAAAACAACATTGCAATGATCACAGAGGAACACACACGTATGAGAAGATCCCCATCAAAACAACATTGTAATGATCACAGTGGAACACACACGTATGACAAGATCCCCATCAAAATAACATTATAATGATCATAGTGGAAAACACAAGTATTAGAAGATCTCCATCAAAACAACATTGTAATGATCACAGCGGAACACACACGTATGACAAGATCCCCATCAAAACAACATTCTAATGATCACAGTGGATCACACACGTATGAGAAAATCCCCATCAAAACAACATTGTAATTATCACAGTGGAACACACACGTATGAGAAGATCCCCATCAAAACAACATTGTAATGATCCCAGTGGAATACACACGTATGAGAAAATCCTCATAAAAACAACATTGTAATAATCACAGTAGAACACACACGTATGAGAAAATCCCCATCAAAACAACATTGCAATGATCACAGTAGAACACACACGTATAAGAAGATCCCCATCAAAACTACATTGATCAACATTGTTATAATAACAGCGGAACACACTCGTATGAGAAGATCCTAATCAACACAACATTGTAATGATCATAGTAGAACACACACGTATGAGAAGATCCCCATCAAAACAATATTGTAATGACTACAGTGGAACACTTACGTACAAGAAAATCCCCATCAAATTAACATTATAATGATCACAGTGGAAAACACTCGTATGAGAAGATTTCCATCAAAACAACATTGTAATGATCACAGTGGAACACACACGTATGAGAAGATCCCCATCAAAATCACATTATAATGATCACATTGGAACACACACGTATGAGAAAATCCCCTATATATCTTACGAGAAAATTCTTCCTGTTTCATAATCACCACTATCTTAACTTTTTATGTATTTACCTATTCAGGTATACAATGTATCTTAGCACCTCTACAGAAAGATGATTATAACACGGGAAGAAACTTCTCTTAACTTACCTTTTTTCCATTCACCTATTCAGATCACAAAGCTCCTTTAAGGTATCAGTTGTACAATATAGTGTCATTTGACATGGCTAATTAATCATTGTTAATCATTGTAAAGTATGGTAAATGTTATGCCTTGTACGGTGCTATAAGCTGTATATTTTTCTGAAAGTTAATGATTGTTCGATTCCGAGGACTTGAAATCTAAGGGGGAAAATCTTTGGTATTTGTATAATTATGTTATTAAGAAATAATACAATTCATGCTTTGAAAGTTATTCCCCTTTGCTTTTCTATCCCCAAAACTATTATTTCTGAGCCATGGGCAATACTACCTTTCAGAAAATATCAGATATCTTTTCAAATTGTTCAGCTTTTCTATAATTATTGACTGTTAAAATATACATAAGAGAGGAAACATTTCCTTTGCATAGCAAAGTTTAATTATTCTATGATCATAAATTTCAATCAACTACATTTTGTAGTGTGATCACTACATATGAATTCATATAATATTCATACTTATAGTATGGAAAATGTTAAAGTAACTCTCCACAATCAAAGAAAAAGGAGTAGGGTCACGAAGCCCCTAAATCGGCCCTGTTTCTTAACATTTGAATTGATTAAATATTTTTTGTGATTTCATACTTTGTCAAGTCCTTCACTAAATTATGTGTTGAGATTTTGTAAATAATGCATTTATCAGTAGCTTTAAGCCCTATGAAAACCCAGATATCGGCAATTTTCCGTGAAATTGCTGCAAAACCTACATGTTTCTTTAAAGTTAGCATCGGCCACATGTATCGAGAAGCATGAAATTTTTACAAATGAAAGATAATCATCAAATCTTCTTGTCATAAAAGTTTTATGTTTCTCGACGCATGTGGCCACATCGAAATACTCAACTTAAGACATATTTTCGAGCATTTTTGACCATGATTTGTCAATTACGTCAAAATGACGTCATTTGTTGACGTCACAATACCTCCTACGGTGCTTCAGTAGATGATATGCTCCTTTCATTAACAGTGGGAAACATTCACTGTATTTTATGCGATATATGAAGTATTTCTCATAAAGTTTAATTTTCAGGAAAATTGCAGGGCCGTTTTGGGGGCTTCGTGGCCCTACCCCTTTCCTGACAATGATTCATGTGAAATGTTTAACGCCTTCCAATTCATTAGCATCATTTTAGAGCAGATAAGTTTACAGCATGGACCAGACATGCACGTTTCAGGTAATAAACCCTCTTCAGTGATCCTCAATCTAAACCATGTAACATGACCAAAATATGTGAAAATTACGTCCTAAATATACCAAAAGACAGCAAAATGGCTGGGATATGATGCTACAAGACCCAGGTTTTAGAAATTTGAGACAATTTTGTAAACAGAAATTGTCAAATGCGTTTGAAGAAACGACCGACCGAAATTGATCATACTTGGCTACATGTGCCCTCGGGGACTCTTGGTCCAACAGCAGTGTCCTTCTCTAAATAAAGAACAAAAGAATGAAGTTCTTTTTCAAATCAATTTACACAATCATGATTTTGTTGTGTTTTAAGCCTTGTATGGTACTATTAGCTATATATTTTCTGAAAGTTAATAATTATCTGAGAACAGATGGAAAATTCCAAAGGCTTGAATTCTAAGGGGGGAAATCTTTTAAAATTTTGGTGTTTGTAGATGGTTTATGGAAAAAATATATAACTTCAGGCTTTGAACGTTATTCCCCTTTGCTTTTCTATTCCCAAAATTATTATTTCTATGCTATGGGCTTACTACCTTCAGAAAATACACATGTATAATAAAAATATGCCCTATTGTCTATCAGATACGTTTTAAACTTGTTCAGCTTTTCTATAATTATTGACTGTCAAAATATAAATAAGAGAGAACACATTTACCTTTGCACAGCAAAGTTTTATTATTCTATGATCATGAATTTCACTACATTTTGTGATGACATGGTCACTACAGATAAATTCATATAATATTCATACTTATAGTATTGAAAATCTTAAAGGAACTCTCCACAAGGTATAAGCATCCATTCACATAAATTACTGAATGCTACAATACATGTAGGTACATTATAACAGATAAACAATAAAGAAACATTTATCAAGGGTCATACCTTTGTAAGAATGTCTAGATTTAAAGTTTCCGGACAATGATTCATGTGAAAGTACTTCTCTAAAAAAGAAGAAAAGAATGACATTTGTTTTAAATCAATTTCTATAACCATAATTGGGTTGTGTTTATTAACGGTTACCTTCGGCATCAGTTTTCATCTCTTTCTTTATTAATGGCAGTTAAGGCTAGTTTCAGGATAATCAATGTATCATTAACGTTGACAACTTCCAAATAAAGATTAAAATCTTGCTTCAGATTCTAAATTACATATCAAGATATCAAAAGAAATGGCAACCTTAATTAAGACATTTTCACTATTATTTTTAGAACGTATTTAACTGATCATTTGATTCATACTTACACATTCTTAGAAATTTCATCATGATATATTTCATAGAGATATGAAGAACTTTGGTACAGTACCATAAAAGACAACAAAGTAATTTATGCACAATGAACACAAATTAAAGTTGTTTAATTAGGAATAGACCTGACTTCTAAATTAGGGGATCACACGTTTTTCAGTTTGTTTGCTTGATTTGCCAATTTACCCTGATTTCATGAGTTCTTCGGCTCATTGTATTTTGATTAACAATTTTGATTTTGAAGGCAGTTTAATATTTTTCCCCATGATTTAATGATTTAATAAAAAGGTAATAGCAAAGAGTTGGAACCCATCAATATTGTTACAAAACCAAAACAAAAACGCATCTTGGAATTGTCTTAGACAACAAGGGTAAAAAATTGAACTGATAAATAATGCATGTGATAAGGGACGCAAATCTTTCTTTGCTCTAAAAGACATCGGTTCAGACTACCTTAATCCCTTGACAATGGTGCACCTGTACAAAACTGTAGTATTACCCTCTGTACTATACGGCTGTGAACTTTGGGGTCAACTCAGCCAAACGAACATACATCGTCTCAATGTTTTTCAGCATTTTGTTTGTAAAAGAATACCAGATTTACCACATTTGACAAGGTCAGACATCGCGGAGAGTCTTCTAGCATTACTTCCGATAGAAGCTGAAATAGAAGCTCGCAAATTATTGTTCCTAGGTCGGCTTTGTCGTATGAATTATCGTCTGCTTCCAAAACAGATTTTCCTCACACGCTTATTTTCGTTTCAAGAGCACTTAGCCGATACACAATATGGTTTTATACCAGACATTTTCCCTCTACTAGAGAAATTTGACCTTTTGGAATATGTCCGAACTTGGCAAACAGATGGTTCATTTCCCTCCAAACTTATGTGGAAAAATTTGGTTCGGAATACCGTTAAGCAATACTTTACTGAAACGAGAACTCGGCGCATGCTGAATGACATTGACTTTTCGAGATTTATAGATATTTTTCAAAATGATGCAACTGCTTTTTGGAAAAATGCGAATAACTGCTATGAGATTTCTTTATGCAAATTCATTGCAAAGTTGTGCTCTACGCGTCCTGCAAACGAAGCACAAACATGCGTGCTTTGTCAGAACACTTATTATGACATTTTTGTACACGCGGTTTGCGCATGCGCAATTACCGAATGTTTGAGAGAAGAATGGTGGAATACGACTTTTGATCATTTTGATGTAAATTTGCGCGCCGAATTGTGTGCATTACAAGAGGATAATTTATTTCATGTTTTGCTCGGTAGGCCCATTGGTCAACTGCCCGCTAGTGAAACGCGGGATTTTCAAATGTGTTCATATAGGCTAGTGCGCGATGCCATGTCAGTATATAACTTTAACCTCAAAGGGGTCATCGGTTAATAATTCGTATGAATGTGGTGTATGACAACATTTGATGTGATGTATGTTATTCCTTATTGAACACTTGATTTTCTAACCTTTTTTTTCTTGTATTGATTTGTTTTCCTTTTCTTTTTTGTCCTCTTGTTTGCACTTTGTACATATGTTTTGTCATTGTAATCTTTCATAATCTCTATGCATAGAGGAATTAAGAATGAAATGAAATGAAATAATAGATACATGAAATAAAATCTTTGATAGATTTTTTTATTGGAGGATCTTTACAAATTCAGACATATTCAAAATGATATATAATAAATATTGAACAATTTTTGCTGAAAATGATTTGTTTGAGAATGTTATTAATAGTTTCATTTTGTCTTTCCTTTCATTAAATGTAAATTCTCAATGCATGGAGACAGAATAAAACAAAGAAATTGTCTCCATATACTTGTAAGGGAAACACTATTAAAATGTCATTTTACCATTCCCTTTACAGGACATGTTGGTGTACTCAGTCCTCTCCTTTCTGTTCCTTATCAGTGCTTCCCTCGTAGCTCATACGTTTGATTTCTACCAGAAGATGAGCCTTGGTGTCCAATCCATAACCATTCATAAACTTATTGTCTCCACTGTAAGTAAATTTCATTGTAAATGAAATGTTTTTACTCTTGTAGAATATGTATATCAAGTTAATATCAATTCAGGTCACATAAAGGTTGCAATTTTCTGTTCAGTAATAATGCTATGTTTCGACAAATATAAAAATGAAGAGGCAAATAATAATAAAAAAAACCCCAGCTGCAGATGAAAATTTACTATGCAGAATTAAAAATAAATGAGATTGTATGTTTAAGAATTATTTACACAAAACTTTTTAAAGTACTGCTCAAGCAGGACATGGTTGAGCACCAACAGCAATAAAAAAAAAAAATAATGATAATAAGAAATAAAATGCGAAAACATAGAGTGGATAAGCGCAACAATAATACAAATTCCAAAAATCACAATCAAACGGCTTAGAAAATCTTGATAAAATATAAATCGCACGAGAAAAGAAACGAGGACAAACTGTCGGAGACAATGTACAAGTTCATAGATTCACGAAGGACATCTTAATGTAATGAACAATTTCCAGAGCCAACAAATAAAGGGAGCTCCAACAAGACTCTGTTGCAGCACCAGCAGCAACACACCAAAACTACCAAAGTAAAACACAGAGAAGACACAACAAGATACACCAAAGGGACAAGGAACAGCAATTCTAATGCACTCCGTTTGTAACGCGCATTCTGATTGGCTGAGCGATTAAAAAACTACAAGGGGATTCACGTTTCACTGCAGTTTTTGCCATGACGTCATGCGTTGCTATGGCGACGTCGTTAAAAGCAGACGTTTTCTAGCTTCTAACTGACTAAAGCATTAGAATAGGGTTACCATACTGATGTTTTACAAAAACTGACAGGGTATCGGCGAATCCCCTGTCAGGAATATCCGTTTTACCGCTCGGCTAACGCCTCGCGGTAAAACTCAATTTCTGACAGGGGATTCGCCGATACCCTGTCAGTTTTTGTAAAACACACGCATGGTAACCCCTAAATTCGACATAAAACATCGAAAAGTTCAAGACATCAAACATCAAACAAATGAGTTAAAGAAGATTCTGACGAAAATCTCAACTTCACTCACAATAACAAGACATCAAACATTAAACATCGCCAAGTACAAGTACGGAATTAATTGTAGGTGGCGCTCTAACAGCATGGCCGTACTTATTGCACCATTTGCAACTAACATAGCAGATGGTCGTCCTAAGTTGGCACCGATTGTTCATTGGTCTTGATTGTTTATGTGTAGTCTTTTGATGTTTTATTTACAGTTCCTTTTGCGTCACTTGCTGCATATATTTACTCCATGTTTTCACTTGGGGTATTTTGATGTTTGCCTGTTGGTACAGCAACCGTGTCTTGTTGGAGATCTCTTCCTTTCCTTTGATTAATACAGTTTAAACATACTCAAATTTGAAATGAATCAAGTTACATATATGATGCAAGTTAAAGTATTTAAGTAAGTAGGACCTAAAGGAATCTTAAAGCTTATTTAAATTGTCTCTCTTCGTATTATTTAAAAACAAGGATATGCGAAAAATGTTGAATTGTAATAATTTTACTAAACTTTTCAGATATCAGGTTACGTGTGCATGGTTGTACATGGAATAACGGCTTTTATCGGCTACAGACGTTGGTATTATCAACGAGCACTGTTCAAGAGGAGGAAATTAATAGAAGAACAGGACGATTATCTGGATATCTGATGTACACCGAATCTTAGCAAAATTCAAATCAGAGAATGGAGGAGTTCTTGAACGTTATTTGTGAATTAACAATCCAGTTATGCTCGATTATTTATTTTAGGCACTCTTTGTAGTCTTCAATTCATGATGATGTTTAAATATAGTTAGAAGAGGATTTTGTATTAATAAGATGGAAGCGATCCAACTCGTTATCTTCTTGAAGCAAATTCAAAACCAATTTAAATGATCCAGACACGTGCTTCGGATAGTATATCCTCAACGATGATACTTAATGCCAAATGGATTTTCAGATACAGCCAAATTGATTTTAGGAGCGCCCTCTAGTTGATGTGTTGTATATCTACTTCTCAAAGAGCGCAATTCCGCATGCGTAAAAACAAGGTTCCTGCGGAATTGAACAAGAGTTACTTCTCTTTGACTAAGCATTTAATGATCTCATCTTGATTTCAATTATAAATTGAATTTTGCATAAATATCATAAAACATTGCTTCTGATCTTCGTTTTATTTAAATAATGTCGAAGTGTTCCAACTCTATACCTTCTTGAATTAAAATTCCAAACAAATTTCCATGCACCAGACACGTGTTTCGAATATTAAATTTTCATCAGTGATGGTTCTAGCAGAGGCACCAAAATCATTTCAGTAGCGTCCTCTTTCATATTTTTATTTAGATTTGTACATTTTCATTACAGAGAGTGCGCGGCTCCAAATTTCCTGTAGGGTCGACTCAGTAGCATATCCAAATAAAATCTATGTTCAAAATAGCATTGGAGAGATGGTACGAAGATGTTAAACTCCTTAAACTTCGATGATATTTATCGGTGATATGGCTAGTTTCCGAAATAGCAAAATAAATATATATGATGTCACATTGATAAAAGGCAAAATCAAAGCTTATCGCAGGTTACAGAGCTGGAAAGAATAAATACACATGACAAACATCAGGTCACGGGGAACGATAACTTGATCTATTTTAGTACCTTGGAATCATTTATGCATTTATGCTTTTCTAATGTCACTAGTTGTTTTAAAGGTATTTTTATGAAATATTTATACCGAGTGCCAACAAACTACGAGGTGTGTGTGTGTGTGAAGGGATGGGATGGGTGGATAGCTAAGCAGGTTTCATCATTAGGGCATGACATATTGCTTCAGCAAAACACACATTTCAATTCAACAACATCATATATTGTGTACCAGCAAGGAACAACTTTGAAATCGTCTTTCCTGAAAGGGTGTCAATTTCAGGGGGAAAAGGAGGGGATCAAAGAAAGGAGGGGATCAAAGAAAGGAGGGGATCTCTAACATGACTCACAACACACACAGGAAAACACCAGTGCAACCGAACACGAAAACACAGAGGCATGTACATAAGACACCAAAACCTTCAGCGTGTAACATCAAAGACGTCATTAAAAGACTTTCTTGAAAAGTCAAAATCTGCCATAGGACAGCCTTCTGGGCGAGCATTTCTAAATTCAGTACACTAGAGATGCTTGTTTCGGATGAGGATATCTCATAAGTGATACATTAAAAAATCAAATGACTCAAAGTTAAAACCAAAATAGAATGATACTCCATACTTATTCTAAATTCCAGCTATTTATGTGAGAGGGTTCCAATTTTCATGTAAGATCTCCTCAGCAGCGTTATTAAATGCAACGGCGTAGCTCTGCCTGAAAAGTGGAGAGGCCAACATGCCAAAATTTCTAACAAAACAAAGGGGGGTTTCATGTTCTGTATGCCCAAATTTTAATATTTCTGGTGCAATTCTAAATTTTAAGTACATGAATAAATGTTTGGCGAGCGGTAGCGAGCTAGGAAATCTTGTTAGCAAAATATTAACTTATCAGAAAATACTTTCTATACCCTCTATCAATAACAAGAACATGTGAAAATATTCTATATAGTTTGAGTTAAATGTCTTCATGTACATTGATAAAGTAAAATGTATAACGGATGGATCAAAATAGGTAAATTATTCAGAAAGTCTATAAAGAACTGGCGAGCGGTAGCGAGCCAAAGAAAAATGTTGAAAAGTGATCGGCACAAACATGGCTGCCCCCCCCCCCCTTCTCCTACGCCCTTTAAATGAAACATATTGGTGAACCAAATGAAGGATGACGAAGAGATGGTGCACGGGTTTCAACCTCCTATATTTTGATGATAATTTAGAGAAATAGGTCAATATAGACGGATTTAATTAAAATATACATTTAATGTAAACCAGCGAGAGCAATGGAGAAATGATTTTACTTAGGACGGCCACATGCTACAAAGGTGTGGTTATCTGGATTGCGGGCGCATAACCCTCTCACTTTTCTGAAAACCTAGTCTCAAAGGGCTGTATATAGTCGCCTTTTCAATGTTAGGTGACGACACAAACCAAACAGAAAAACACAGGGGACCAAAGTTACACACAGATGAACCGGATAACCACACCTTCTGCTACTTGCCTGACAGATGTTGTGAGTTGGTGTTCCTTATCCCTTTTGCGTCTCTTTCTGTGCATGTCTCCTCCGCGTTTTTACATTGGGTGTTTTAGAGTTTTGTTGTGGGTGCTGCAACCTAGTGTTGTTGAAGATGCCCTCCTTTCTGGAAATTTTACAAAAATTATTGTCAACGTTCTTCTGAAATTCGGACCAATACAGGCAACAGAGTATATTACTTTGGGTATTTCACAACCTGCATTTTATGGTGACATTATTAACAAGATAAAAAGGATCAAAGATAGACAACATCACTATCGAAAATGCGTCAGAATCATCAAACGTCATTTATACCATGGGTATGATCCTAATGTCACCAGACGGACACTAGGCTTGATACTTGACCAATCTACAGTCTTGTACAAGCGCATTCTTAAAACTTGCACTCTGACTGACTGTGACGACGGGACTCCATGACGGGCCCTGTCCAAACCTCTTTAGAGAAGACAGGGCCCCGACCACCTGACCTCTCTGAATGTCAGTCGGACTCCTCGGGTGATAACATACATGAGCTCGCGGCGGCAGAGCACGGATTGTATTACGTACGCCCTCTTTTTATATCCATTTACATATTCATCTGTGTTGCTTGGGCCCCTGCGTTTTGCGGGCTTGTTTGTGTGTGGTCATCTGACAGTGAGGGGGTTGTTTTACACCACAATTGTACGTTCTTCGAGGCCTCTGGATAATCGGAAAAGTGGGAGGGTTGTGCGCACGTAATCAAAGATAACCACACCTTCTGCTATTTCCGTGGCAGATGGCCGTCCTTAGTCGGCACCGGTTGCCCATTGGCCTCGTTGGTTTATGTGTAGTCCTTTGTGTTTGATGTTTCTGTGTTTTGCGTTGACGTTCCTTGTCCCTTATGCGTCTCTTTCCGTGCTTGTCTGCTTTGTGTTTTTGCATTGGGTGTTTTGGGGTTTTGCTGTGGGTGCTACAACCGGGTGTTGTTGGAGATCCCCTCCTTTGTTTCGTTTATTGAAATATTTACAGTACGTGTACTTATTTTAACGGGATTAATATCCTACGAGATTAAGCGCCGTTAAGACCACGTACGCTTATTCAAGACTACTCTAAATTTGATCATGGCAACTCTATCAGAGCTAAATGTTCATGTAAGAGTCAATTGAGCTTATTCATAGTTAGGCTTATTCGTCAATTTACCGAATTGTGTCCTGATTTCGCGAAAAAGAAATACGCGCCAATGTTAGTGTACTTAAAGTTTTCTGTATCTGTCGACTGAATTCCAAAACAAGTGTGCCTTCCTTGTGAGGAATGTCCGGTTAAATCATGTCATCGACTAGTACGAGTATTGTTATCGCCAGCAGCGGCGTCGGTTGCGTGGACAACGGCTGTTTGACAAAAATTCTTACGAAACATTATAGGAATTTTCGTAACTTTTATCATCAAATAAAACTTTGAAATCCTTTTCAATTTAGATTATGTAATTCTTTCTTATAGCATTTCTACATACTAAATACAAATCCAGAAACAAAAGATCGGGATCTTTAGTGTATGAGAAGTATTAAGTGATCAAAAAGTTACGAAAAATCCTAAGTTTCTTAAGTTTTTTAAAATGCTCCTGGGCTACATCTAAGAATGTATAAGGGGTTGGGCTTTAGTATTTTCATTTGTAGATTCCCCGTGAAAAGACATTTCATTTGAGACATTGACCTTTGACATAATGACTTTGAACTTAAAATTTGAACTAATTTACAAACACGTTGACCTCTCATGGACTGTAAGGAGTAAGGCCATTACATTTTGAAATAATAGATTTCTCATAAGCAGATATTTTATTTTGAACCTAGACCTTTTACATAGTGACCTTGACAACTGAGTTTGACATCTTTTTAGAAAGTCATATAAGTAAGTATATTTTTTGTTACAGTTTGGACCTTGACCTAGTGACCTTGACCTCGGACTTTGACCAACTTTTATTCAAACTTTAACCTGGGCTATATTTGATCAGCTATCAGCGATAGGTCAGATCACTATTAAGCATAAAACTAATCGAAATTACATGGTTTACCTCCATTGATTCCTGTTAACATAAAGTCCAAACCTCTTTAGAGAAGACAGGGCCCCGACCACTTGTCTTCTCAGAATGTTGGACTCCTTTGGTGATCACCTGCATGAGCTCGCTACAGCCGGAAGAGCACGGATTGTATTTCGTATGCCTTTAGTTTTTTATATCCATTTACATATCCATCTATGGGCCCCTACGTCATGCTGTCTGTTTGGATGTTCATCTTTCAGTGAGGAGGTTATTTTACACCACAATCGTGCGTCCTTCGAGATCTCTGGGTAATCGGAGTTGTGGGAGGGTTGTGCGCACGTAATCCAGGATAACCACGCAGTCTGCTACTGTATGTCAGATGGCCGTCCTAAGTCGGCACCGATTGCCCATATTGGTCTCGTTGGTTTATGTGTAGTCATTTGTGTTTGATGTTACTTTGTGATTTGGCGTTCCTTGTACCATTGCGTCTCTTTCTGTGCGTGTCTGCTTTGTGTTACAGTGGTTGTTTTTGGGGGTATGCTAGTGTTGCTGCAAATAGGTGTTGTTGGAGATCCCCTCCTTTCTCTTAAACAAAGGACAGAGACCAATTATTCAGCGTCCTATTTGGATATCATGTTGTCTTCTTACGCCCATGGTAATATGAATACCTCACTCTATGACAAATAGGACGACTTCAATTTCAATATCACAAATTTCCTTCTCTGAGTAGCAACATCCCGTCGTCACCAGCATATGGCGTTTTCATTTCTCAATTAATACGTTATGATTGGGCAAGCTCGAAGTACTCAAATTTTGTTCTAAGAGCTAGACGGCTTTCAGTTAACCTTCTCAGTCAAGGATACATTTGTGACTGACTAGTTAACATTGTCAATGAGGAAGTTAAAACTATGACAAATATGGATAATGACCATATCCCTGTATACAGCACAAAATCGATAATTCAGAAAATCAGAAACCGAACGCATAAAAAATCAGGATAAAACAGAAACCAAATAGTCTAGGTGCCATTCATGAAACCCAAAAATTTCTTACGCACAAAATGTTTTTGGATGAAAGTGTTGTCAATACCCTCTTATTTGATAATCCGGCGGATGCCACTCTGGCATCCTTGGGCATTTCAAAATTTGGGGTAAAATGGTATTTTTCGAAGAAAAACCATTGAAAATAGGATAAATTCAGTTACTTTTCCCATGCTGCAGCTAGATCAACAAAATTGGTACCAAAAGAACGACAATATAATTGTCTTTAAGTCTCAAGCTCAATTTACCAATCTACTTGTCAATAAAATGGGGTAAACTATGGATTTTCGATGAAAAATCGTTGAAAATTGGGAAAATACAATATCTTTTTTTATTCTGTAGCTAAATAAACAATTTTGGTACCAAACGCACAATAAATGTATTGCCTTTCATTTTAAATAATGCAGAAGTCAGATTCGCAATTTGCTGGTACGAAAAATCGGGAAAAACACTACTCTTGGATGTAAAAACGCTGAAAATGTGCAAAATGCAATGAACTTTTTCAAACTGTAGTTAGTATGAGGTACAGCAATTATGGTACCAAAAAAGAATTTTTTTTATTGTCTTTTATTCTGAATTCGTATTAAGCAACTTGCTCATAAATAAAATGGGAGAAGACCAATGAGGGAGAAAACTTTGATTTTTGAAGGGTATTTTCCATAAAAGTTGGGACTGTGAAAAATGCAAAACGTTTACAGAAAATCTAGAACAAAGATATGTGTATTCAAGTCAACACTTTTTTAAAACAATTTACTGGTACATGGAGTCTTGTAGCGAGCTTTTGAAAGACGTGGGTGAAATAAGAGACATTGTTCAAAAGAAAGCGGCTACTGTCTATGATACATAATGTGCATGTCTGGTCCACGCTGTTAATTAATCTGCTTTTAAATTATGCTAATTGGAAGACATTTAACATTTGTACCACTTTGTGAGTGTCACTGCTGGTGGACCAGGAGTCCCCAAGGGCACATGTAGCTAAGATCGATCAATTTCGGTTGGTCGTTTCTTCGCATTCGAAAAGGAGCTGTTAAGGTAAGGGCCGGATTTAGCCCTGAAAGCACTCGATTATTTCTCGGGCGCTGTCCTTCCAATTTAGGTAAAAGTTGGTCAGGATAAAAATATTAAGTATTATAAGATTCCTAGTAGGTGTTTTATTTAAATAAATTCGATGGAAGATGTTATAATTACGGGTTGAGGAGGTAGGGGTACAGATGACGGAAAACGTTGAATTTCGCTCGAAAATGCACAAAAAATGCATTATTTTAAACATTTTTACGTTTATTATGCTTCTGTTACCTTTTAATGTCAAAATTGGATAAGCAAAATTAACTTTGAGGTTATTATATCAATATAATCGGCAAATTCTGCAATCCGGAAACTGAAAAACGGTTTTATTTCGTTCTTCTCAGCCATTTATGTAGCTTTCTGGCGCGAAATACACACGGTGTAGAAATAGACAACTTTCTCGTTTATTTCCTTCCAAACGGTTAAATATTTGATCGGAACACACTCTGAATAGATTGTTCCGTGATATAAAAAGAAAAAGACGACAATATTACGTACTTTAACGCTCTAGAGGCAAATTTAAAAATAGTCAGCCATCCCCCCTTTTTTTGTTTTTCGCCTGTGGGACATTGTTCCCCCCCCCTCGCTTCAGAACCCCACTTGGCCAGAAAATGTGTTTTATTGATATACACCTTTGGTGAAAGTGGCATTGTAAAGCGAGGGGGGAACGATGTTGTATAAAACTTTTCCGTTTTCCATTGATTTCTGTGTTAAAAACGCTTATTTTGACCCAAATATCGGTCTTATTTTGCATAAATTATCCCATCTGAAAGCAGATTCATATGCAGACCAAGTAACTTCAAATTTCAACCGAAGAAGATTCTCAATTTTTGCATTTTGAAATTTCGTCTTTTCAGGGCAGATTCTACGCCTTATCTTAACAGCTCCTTTCTGTTTACAAAATTGTCACAAATTTCTGAAACCTGGGTCCTGTAGCATCATATTTCAGTCATCTTGCTACGTCTTTCGGTATATTTTGGACATAATTATCACACATTTTGGCCATATTTCATTGTTTGGATTGAGGATCACTGACGAGGGTTAAATACCCGAAACGTGCATGTCTGGTACACGCTATTAATTAATCTGCTGTTAAATGATGCTAATGAATTTGAAGACGTTTTTAAAACATAGAAGATTTCTGCCAGGGTTGTGTAGTGTTTTTCAATGATTGAAGTGAATCTTAAAGACCTGCTTAGTCATGACGTTGTTCTAGTCCCTACGTCGATGTTGAAAAGATCACTTCGGTTTTGCAACTTCCAAACTTTGCAATGTATTCTTTTTTAAATAGTGCATGTATTTTATACATTCTTTTCATTTTCGTTCGTGAACATCGACGGCGAGTGCGGCTAGCCAACAGGGGATGCTTAATCCTCCCGGGCACCTGGTCCCACCTCTGGCTTGCCAGGGGTCCGTCGATGCTCAATTTTGTGCTCTATTGTGAGTGCTGTTGAGATTATCGTCAGGATCTTCTTTAACTCATTCGAAATATGTTCTTAAAATAAGCTCCAGGTTATTCATTCGACAAGAATTAATACCTTGAATGTTTCTGGTCGTATATTTCTAAAAAAAGCTAAACACTTCAGATGTTCAATGATAAGTGTTCCAACTATTTACCTTCTTGAAGAAAGTTTTAAACCAATTTTGATGCACCAGACACGTGTTTCGGATAGAAAAATCCTCATCGGTGATGCTTTCAATTAAAGTGACTTCATGGCACAGCCAAAATCCTCTCCAGCAGCGCCCCTGGCCATATTTTCTGAACTTAAAATTGCTATCACTTTGCAGAGAGCAAATTTAAATTATATTCAATTGACTTACCATCACAATGACATAAAAGATTCAGTCAGGAAAGCTACATCTCAGGAAATGAAGTGCAACTGATTGATATTACATGTACTTGCAATCAGTTGATCGAGTGAGCAATCCGACTGATTAAGAACTCACATTCTACACATTCTGAAGAGGTATTGAGAACAGATAATGATGATGGGTATCATCAACATATGATGGTATTGGAGAGACAAAGGTTGTTCTGTGAGAAGTTTTTGAAGTGGTGTTCCGTGTCAAATTTCAGAGAAGTTAATTCAGATATTGAAAAGATGGTGACTGAGGCCATGATATTCATAAAGAATTACTATGGTTTAGAGAATCAAGACAGTATATCTGATGTTAAAGGTCTTCAAATTCAATAGCATCAATTTAGAACAGGTAAATTGTCAGCATGGACCAGACATGCACGTTTCGGGTACTTAACCCTCGTCAGTGATCCTCAATCTAAACAATGTAATATTGCCAAAGAGTGTGAAAATTAGTGATTTCAATTCCAGTGTACGATTGAATGGAATGCGCTATAACAGTTCAAAACTCCAAGATGACCATTGTCACCAACAGTTAATTGAATAATTTCGATAACATGTCAAGAAAAACTAAGTATTTTTAGCCATGCATAAGAAAACATTCTTAAGATGCAGTTCAATCAAACCTGGATCTGCTGAAAGAATTGTTGAGACCAATTGTGATAATATTTTGCCAATCGCGTCTGTACCTCTATCTGTTATCCTGTTGATTTGTTGCAGTCGCACATGAAATCTGAGTTGTGTAAAAACAGATGTGACAAATTCTGTGCTCATATTTCTTTAATTCTGTACATGTTTTGGAGTAGAGAATTGTCAGAGTACGATGCAAAGGAGGCATTTTGATCAACCATGTAAGAGGGGTTCTTTGTTGTTAGAAGTAGGTGCACACAAGTATTACAATTGCATGTTGATGGAACAACAAGGCAATAAGAAAGGAGGTGATCTCCAACAAAACTGGGCTGCAGCACCAATATCAACACATCAAAACACCCAAAGTAAAAACACAGAGAAGACACACACAGCAAGAGAAACCAGATAATCTAGAGTAGAAAAAAGGGTAATAAGAGAGTGCAGATCTAAAACTATCAATATGCAATCATTTTGATACGAAAATTGTTGTTCTAGAATCTCTTTAAACCGATTATATTTTTACGATTTAAAACCTTTTTCAGAAAAAATGAAAACAACAACAAAACAAAACAAGAAGATTCAATTTGCTTGAGTGGAATTCTGAATTTAAATCAACGAAATAATTTTTCTTGTCGTTGTTCTACCTACAGCATGAAAGAAAGCATTGCAATATCCCAATTTTCAGCGGTTTTTCATTCAAAATGCATTCTTTTCCCCATTTTCGTACTTGCAGATTGCTAATCTAATATTTAAAATGAAAAGCAATACATTTATTGTGCGTTTGGTACCAAAATTGTTATTTTATCTACAGTATGAAAAATGATATGACATTTTCCCAATTTTCGACGATTTTTCATCGAAAATCCATAATTTTCCCCATTTTATGGACGAGTGAATTGATAAACTGAGCTTGAGACTTAAAAGCAATGGCATTGTTGTTCTTTAGATACCAAATCTGTTGTTCTAGCTACAACATGGACAAAGTAATTGCGTTTTTCCAATTTTCAACGGTTTTTCTTTGAAAAATCACACTTTCCCCCCAAAATTTCGAAATGCCCAAGGATGCCAGAGTGGCATCCGCCGGATTATCAAAGTAGAGGGTATGAACATAACTTTCATGCAAAAATATTTTGTGTGTAACATTTTTTGGGGTTCCCCCCAAAATAGCCATTTGGCAACTAGACTAAAAGCAAACAAACAAAAACCTCCACCACATGAATAGAAGCGAACTCCCGATATGGGAGTGAGACCAGGTGCCCAGGAAGAGTAAGCATCTCCTGCTTGCATGCAACACCCGCCGCTTCAATTCGGTAGAACTGTCACCCGGTTACTTCCATTTCGGAAGACATAGAGTACAATCTTTGGTTGGATGGTTCAAATGGTCTATGACAGAATACCATCCACCATTCTGGAGAGTGGGATATCATAGTGTATGACGAGTTCCCCATATCGACCGTAGAACTTCCTCATTGAAGATGTGAGTCGGTCACAAACATATCCCTGACTGAGAAGCTTATCTGAAAGACGCCTAGCTCTCAGAACAAAATCCGTATATTTGGTACTTGCTCTGGCTTAGCGTATCAACTGAGATATAAACATACCACAAGCAGGCGATGAAGAGATGTTGCTACCAAGAAAACGAAAGTTGGTAATGCTGATGTGTTCATGTGATAATCGATATGGTCGATATGGGGAAATGGTAGCACACTTTGACATCCTCTTGTTTAGAGTCATAAATGATATTGTTTTATGCCATGACATACCAGTTTATAATTTGTAATCCTTTGTGGAGTTACCGATTGTGACCTGTCTACCGAATTGTGGGATTTACCGATTATGACCTTTTTTACTGAATTGAAATGGCGGTTGTTGTATGCAAGCAGGAGATGCTCACTCTTCCTGGGCACCTGATCTCACTTCGCAGGGAGTTCACTTCTCTTCATATGGTAGATTTTCTAAACATTACTGTTCCTTTGCCTTAGTCCTGGTTTTGTATGCCCTTGGTCAGATAATTTTCGATTAACGATTCTGTACATCTTGATAGGGATATGTTTTCCCATATTTGTCAACAATAGTCATTGTAGTCTACGCTACCGAAATGAATTATTAACGTACATCTTTAAAAAAGAGCAAACGCTGGATAACGATGCATTATAATGTATCAAAGATAAAAAACCTTCATTAAATATAAAAGCTATAATATATTGATTTAATTGACATTCTCAAAACATAACAGTGCAATACAGCGATGTACATTGATTTTAAGTAACTTACGTATGATTTTTTAAGGTGGTTTACAACTAATTCTTATAAAACTCACAAATAATATCAATGTTCCATGTCGTCATGTTTAAAGTCTTCATTCTAAAATCACCAGTTTAAATAAGTTGTGAACGATTTATAAAGCATGCTAAATATAATTTTGAAATGTTTTTTTATCATCTGATTCAAGTCAATGATAATGAAGACTATTAGTACGCTCTAGAGTTTCAATTTTAAAGTTATTGTTATTGTGAGATCCCCTCCTTTGTTATTTCATCTAGAGCATGTATGTATGACTGTAGAGCACCATGACGGTCACCACAGATCTGCTGACAGATTCCTAGTATCTCCAATGATATCCAGTTAATAATATCCAAGACTATTAATACGCTCTAGAGTTGCTATTTTAAAGTTATTGTATTCATCATCTAGAGCATGTATGTATGATTGTAGAGCACCATGACGGTCACCACAGATCTGCTGACATATTCCTAGCATCTTCCATGATATAGCTTTACAGATAGTTCTAATGTGAAGATCATCGTCACAGTTAACTAATGTTTGTAGTTCATCTAAGACATCAATACGCCTATGATTCTCACCGAGTCTTGTATAACTCAGGATCAGTAGGAAGTTTAAGAACATCAGAGGAGGTATAAAAAGTAAACTTCCTCCAGTGGTTTGAAGAGTAGCCCAACATTCTAATCTCAGTTCTTCTATCATATTCAGATCACGTATCATTAAATTACACACAATATATGATTTAATCAGTGTATCATGCGGCATCCCTTGCTGTAATAACGTCATAATGATATCAGGATCCAGATTCCATAGATACATGTAAGGTTGTGACTGTAGTTTGTGTTTAACATAATGTATCATTTCTATTGTCCTCTGATAATTCCCCGCCATGTACATATGTTTTATCAGAATGAAATAGTTCATACAATAGAATGTCTTTGTCCTGCTTAATATTCTAAGGGCTTTTATCCTGTCTTCATATCGCTTCTTATTCCGAGGATAAGAAGGCCATCCTGAGTATGATGACAATAATAAATGTTCTGCATAATGTTGTAAAACATGGTTTACCATTATATGTACTGCACATAACATCTCCATTGTCTCTGGTTTCAGCATTAATATATTCTGTAATGTTTTCAATATTTTAACTGTTGTTTTATCAAAACAAAGAATACCAAACACGCATATAACATGAATTCTTACACTTTCTATCATAGACATGGGCACGCATTCCTCCTCGTTACACGATAAAAGGTAAGCAATTTGAGGTTGATAGATAATAATTGATATGTTCTGATTTAGAGATGAGCATCGAAGTAGGCTATCATATCCCTCTGAGTATAATTCACGCAATGTTCCTAACAAAGCTGTTTGAGTTTGTCCACATATTTTACCATAGAACATGTTGTTTTCTGGTATGAAAAAGTTTGGACAGTATCCTATACTAACCCATTCTATCAAACGACGAAATACATTCCAAAACTTTTGTAAAAAGTTGAAAGGTGTCCATTCACTTGCGTTATCAGATATTTCCCAGAACACTGCGGTTTTCATAAAATAGGAACACAGTAAATCTTTATCACTAAGTTTGGTTTTTATCGCTTCATTTAAGAACACTTTGAATAATCCATAACAGAGAAACTGACAATGATTCATAGAGTGTACCAATTTCTTCTCTGCTAATGAGAAAGATATCCTCCATTCTAGGTCAATCATATCACTACATTGTTGTTGTTTACTGTTGATAGGAACCAGGAGACATCCGTCCTTACATAAGTCTGTCAATACGTCATATGAAGGCCAACTCCGATCTAGTGATCTTCTGATGAATGGAATCGCTTGTTTCGGCCATGTAGGACAATTTAGTGTATATGCATTATCATTCTCTATACCTAACTGAGTAGATGTTTGACAAGGACCATGACAAGATGATATACTTCTAGACATAAATGTTTCTCTGATTTGTTTACTGTTGACATAAATATCACGTCCTCTGAGTTCTAAAGAATTTTTCAATTCAATGTTGGTATTGTCATATTTTAAACACTTGACAAACGCAAATCCTGGAGCAGTGCTGTCGGTTTCCATGATAAGTAATGATGGTATACTCGTGTATGCTGCAGTTAGTACAGAAGGATCTGGCATAACAATGGCATTTTTATCGACAAACATAATATCGAAGTCTGATGATTTAAATTCAAATCCCTCTGCTTTACTTCCGCTTGTTATGATAAGTGAAACAGCAGAACTGTTACAATTTACTACTTCCGTAGAAAATCTTTAACCTTGGTCATATCTTTTGAGAACTTTGGTCGATATGGAGAAATGGTAGCACACTTTGACATCCCCTTGTCCAGAGTCATAAATGATATTCTGACGAAGACCTTTATGCCATGACATACCAATGTATACGTTTGTCATCCTTTGTGGAGTTACCGATTGTAACCTTTCCACCTAATTGTGGGATTTACCGATTGCGACCTTTCTACAGAATTGAAGTGGCGGATGTTGCATGCAAGCAGGAGATGCTCACTCTTCATGGTTACCTGATCTCACTCCTTCGCAGGGAGTTCACTTCTCTCCATATTGTAGATTTTTAAAATGTCTGTTCCTTTGCCTTAGTTCTGGTTTTATGCCGTAGCATCATATCCCATCCATCCTGCTATTTCTTTCGGTAAATTTTTGTACATAATATTTTTCACACTCTTTGGCAATATTTCATTGTTCAGATTGAGGATCACTGACGAGGGTTAAATATTCAAAACGTGCATGTCTGGTCCATGCTGAAAATTATGAAATGATGTTATTGATTCTGAAGATGTTTAACATTTGTATGCCCTTGGTTATATAATTTTCGATTAACGATTTTGTACATCTTGATAGGGATATTATTTTTTCCATATTTGTCATGATAGCAATAGTCATTGTAGTCGACGGTACCGAAATGAATAATTAAGGTACATCTTTATAAAAGATCAAACGCTGGATAACGATGTATTATGATGTATCAAAAACGAACAACCTTTATCAAATATAAAAACGAAAAGCTATAATTTATTAATTTTATTGACATTCTTAAAGAAGTAACAGTGCAATACAGAGTTGTACATTGATTTTAGTAACTTTAACGGTTAGGTACTTCTTTGATGTTTACATATGTGACTACAACTACTTCTCATAAAACTCAGCTGTGTGTATACACAAATAATATCAATGTTCCATGTCGTCATGTTTAAAGTCTTCATTCTAAAATCACAAGTGCAAGTAAGTTGTGAAAGATTTATAAAGCATGCAAATTATCATTATCAAATGTTTATTATCATTTGTATCAAGTCAGTGATAATGGAGACTATTGATACGCTCTAGAGTTGCTATTTTAAAGTCATTGTATTCATCATTTAGAGCATGTATGTATGATTGTAGAGCACCATGACGGTCACCACAGATCTGCTGACAGATTCCTAGTATCTCCCATGTTATAGAGCATGTATGTATGATTGTAGAGCACCATGACGGTCACCACAGATCTGCTGACAGATTCCTAGTATCTCCCATGATATAGAGCATGTATGTATGATTGTAGAGCACCATGACGGTCACCACAGATCTGCTGACAGATTGCTAGTATCTCCCATGTTATAGAGCATGTATGTATGATTGTAGAGCACCATGACGGTCACCACAGATCTGATGACAGATTCCTAGTATCTCCCATGATATAGAGCCTGTATGTATGATTGTAGAGTACCATGACGGTCACCACAGATATGCTGACAGATTCCTAGTATCTCCCATGTTATAGAGCCTGTATGTATGATTGTAGAGCACCATGGCGGTCACCACAGATCTGCTGACATATTCCTAGTATCTACCATGATATAGAGCATGTATGTATGATTGTAGAGCACCATGACGGTCACCACAGATCTGCTGACAGATTCCTAGTATCTCCTATGATATCCAGTTTATAATATCCAAGACTATTGATACGCTCTAGAGTTGCTATTTTAAAGTCATTGTATTCATCATTTAGAGCATGTATGTATGATTGTAGAGCACCATGACGGTCACCACAGATCTGCTGACAGATTCCTAGTATCTCCTATGATATCCAGTTAATAATATCCAAGACTATTGATACGCTCTAGAGTTGCTATTTTAAAGTCATTGTATTCATCATTTAGAGCATGTATGTATGATTGTAGAGCACCATGACGGTCACCACAGATCTGCTGACAGATTCCTAGTATCTCCCATGTTATAGAGCATGTATGTATGATTGTAGAGCACCATGACGGTCACCACAGATCTGCTGACAGATTCCTAGTATCTCCCATGATATAGAGCATGTATGTATGATTGTAGAGCACCATGACGGTCACCACAGATCTGCTGACAGATTCCTAGTATCTCCCATGTTATAGAGCATGTATGTATGATTGTAGAGCACCATGACGGTCACAACAGATCTTCTGACAGATTCCTAGTATCTCCCATGTTATAGAGCATGTATGTATGATTGTAGAGCACCATGACGGTCACCACAGATCTGCTGACAGATTCCTAGTATCTCCCATGATATAGAGCATGTATGTATGATTGTAGAGCACCATGACGGTCACCACAGATCTGCTGACAGATTCCTAGTATCTCCCATGTTATAGAGCATGTATGTATGATTGTAGAGCACCATGACGGCCACCACAGATCTGCTGACAGATTCCTAGTATCTCCCATGATATAGAGCATGTATGTATGATTGTAGAGCACCATGACGGTCACCACAGATCTGCTGACATATTCCTAGTACATGTATCTTCCATGATATAGAGCATGTATGTATGATTGTAGAGCACCATGACGGTCACCACAGATCTGCTGACAGATTCCTAGTATCTCCTATGATATCCAGTTAATAATATCCAAGACTATTGATACGCTCTAGAGTTGCTATTTTAAAGTCATTGTATTCATCATCTAGAGCATGTACGTATGATTGTAGAGCACCATGACGGTCACCACAGATCTGCTGACAGATTCCTAGTATCTCCCATGATATAGCTTTCAAGACAGTTTTTATATGATAACCATCATCGTAGAAGACTAATGTTTGTACTTCATCTAAGACATCAATACGTCTGTGATTCTCACCGAGTCGTGTATAACTCAGGATCAGTAGGAAGTTTAAGAACACCAGAGGAGGTATAATAAGTAAACCTGCTCCAGTGGTTTGACGTGTAGCCCAACATTCTAATCTCAGTTCTTCTATTATATACAGATCAAGTGCGTTTACATCAGACACAATATATGATTTAATCAGTGTATCATGCAACATCCCTTGTTGTAATAACGTCATCATGATATCAGTATTCCATCTGTACATGTAAGGTTGGGACTGTAGTTTATGTTTAACATAATGTATCATTTCTATTGTCCTCTGATAATTCCCCGCCATGTACATATGTTTTATCAGAATAAAATAGTTCTTACAATAGAATGTTTTAGACCTGCTTATTATTCTAAAGGCTTTGATCATGTCTTCATATCGCTTCTTATACCGAGGATGAGTAGGACATCCTGAGTATGATGACAATAATAGATCTTCTGCATAATGTTGTAAAACAAGGTTTACCTTTATATGTACTGCATATAACATCTCCATAGTCTCTGGTTTTAGCATTAATACATTCTGTAATGTTTTCAATATTCCAACTGTTGTTTCTTCAATACAACCTGTATCAAACATGTATATAACATGAAATCTTTCACGTTCTATCATAGACTTGGACACGTATTCCTCCTCGTTACATGATAAAAAGTAAGCAATTTGAGGTTGAGAAATAAGAAGTGATAAATTCGAATTTAGGGATGAGCAGCGAAGTAGGCTATCATATCCTTCTGAGTACAATTCACGTAATAATATCAACAAGGAAGTCTGTTTCTGCCCACATATTTTACCAAAGAACATGTTGTTTTCTGGTATGAAAAAGTTTGGACAGTACCCTATACTAACCCATTCTGTCAAACGACGAAATACATTCCAAAACTTCTGTAAAAAGTTGAAAGGTGTCCAATCACTTGAGTTATCAGATATTGCCCAAAACACGGCGGTTTTCATAAAATAGGAACACAGTAGATCTTTATCACTAAGTTTGGTTTTTATAACTTCATTTAAGAACACTTTGAATAATCCATAACAGAGGAACTGACAATGATTCATAGAGTGTACTAATTTCTTCTCTGCTAATGAAAATGATATTCTCCATTCTAGGTCAATCATATTACTGCATTGTTGTTGTTTACTGTTGATAGGAACCAGGAGACATCCGTCCTTACATATGTCCGTCAATACGTCAAATGATGGCCAACTCCGATCTAGTGATCTTCTGATGAATGGTACTGCTTGTTTTGGCCATATTGGACAATTTAGTGTATATGCATTATCATTCTCTATACCTAACTGAGTAGATGTTTGACAAGGACCATGACAAGATGATATACTTTCAGACATAAATGTTTCTCTGATTTGTTTACTGCTGACATAAATATCACGTCCTCTGAGTTCTAAAGAATTTTTCAATTCAATGTTGGTATTGTCATATTTTAAACACTTGACAAACGCAAATCCTGGAGCAGTGCTGTCGGTTTCCATGATAAGTAATGATGGTATACTCGTGTATGCTGCAGTTAGTACAGAAGGATCTGGCATAACAATGGCATTTTTATCGACAAACATAATATCGAAGTCTGATGATTTAAATTCAAATCCCTCTGCTTTACTTCCGCTTGTTATGATAAGTGAAACAGCAGAACTGTTACAATTTACTAATATGTCAAGCATTTCCCATCTCTGTCGACGTAGTTTAACAATACATTCTGGTCCTACAACATCACTCACTATCTTGTAAAGTTCTTTAGAAATCAAACGTTCTTCATCATACCCAGACGATGTAGCCATTTTATCGTTCTACTTTCGTTTATTTTTCTTCAGATTTGTACTCTATCTAACATAATTTATGAACTAGAACGTTTACTGACATATCCAAATTTACTGCCGTTGTTGAATACAATAAATTCTGGTCCTTCAATACCACTTACTATCCTGTAAAATCCATACATCGTTATACTCAGACATTGTATTAGTCTAGTTTTGTTTTAAATATCCCGTGATGTGTACTCTATTTATAAATATATGGCTAATTAACGACATTTGAATGTATTTCAGCAGGTATTCAATGCAATGACCAAGCATTTATTTATCAAAATTGATTTTCTAACGACAGAGTCACGCGACAGGCGTATATATTAAAATCAAAATTTGAATTATCTTGAAATCTTATCCAGGGAACGCAATCTGAAAATAAATAAGCATAAATAAAAATTAATTATATATCTTTCATTCATCCTTATACTTTGTTGCGAGTCCTTACAACACTAGAAGGAAACGAGTAATTAAATGAGATAAAGAACTTAAGAATTTATTGCCTATCTTTACAGTAAATATCGTATCTGTATCGGATTTGGGAACTAACTTTTCAACTTACGTACACAAATAATCAACAAAATCGACATATATGGATATTGTCGAAGAAATCTGATAAGAAGAAGATCTCCATCAAATACAAATTATAATGAACAGCGGAACACACGTATGAGAAAATCCCCATTAAAATACATTGTAATGATCACAGCAGAACACTCTTTTGAGAGAAGATCTCCCTATAATCAATATTGTAATGATCACAGCGGAACACACACGCATGAGAAGATCCCAATCGTATCAACATTGTAATGATCACAGCAGAACACGCACGTATGAAAAGATCTCCCTATAATTGATATTGTAATGATAAAAGCGGAACAAACGCGTATTTGAAGATCCCCATCAAAACAACATTGTAATGATCACAGTGGAACACACACGTATGAGAAGATCCCCATCAAAACAACATTGTAATGATCATAATTGAACACTCACGTATGAGTAGATCTCCATCAAAACAGCGTTATAATGATATTTCATTAAAGAAACTAAAATGTTATAACTTTCATGAAAACACAATAGAGTGGTTTGAACTTTGAATCCTATCTTAATTAAAGAACACAAAAAGTTATTGTAGGGAATATGTTCTCAAATTCTGAAAAAGTTAATGCTGGTGCACCGCACGGCTCTGTCTTAAGGCCACTTTTATTCTTGATTTTTATGAATGACCTTCATCTTGTTTCGGAAAAATCAAAAACAGACCTATTTGCAGATGATGCAACACTTTGTTCCATTCCACAAATGCAGCTACTATTGAAGAAAACCTAATCTCAGATTTACGTAAAATAGCAGAATGGTGTGAAGATAATAACATACTCCTTAATGTCTCCAAAACAAAATGTATGTTAGTAGGTTACTCCCAGATACTCTCTAAACTTCCGGAAAAAGATATTAATTTATTCATAAACAGTGAAAAAATTGAAAATGTAAATTTTCACAAAGTTTTAGGTGTCCATATTGATAGTTCACTTTCATCGAATAATCAAATTGATTATATTGTTAAAAGGATAAACTCCAAAGCTAACTTATTTTTAACAATAAAGAAGTACATTTCAAAAGAAACCCGAATTTTATACTTCAATACATATATACAGCCATTATTTGATTATTGTGTGACTGTATGGGGAAATTGTTCAAAACAAAACATCGAACGTTTAACAAAGTTACAAAAAAGAATTGCAAGAAGCATATAAGACAAGCCCTATGACTCTCCAAGTGAACCTCTTTTTAAAGAACTAAATTGGCTAAAATTTGAAGATAGAGTCAATTGCCAGAAAAGTGTTTTGATGTATAAATGTATAAACGGCATTTCGCCCTCATATCTTCAAGATCTATATCATCCAGCTTCAAGTGACTTTTACCAACTACGTTCTGAAACACAAACCCTTCTTAAAGTTCCAAAGCCAAGCAAAGAAATTTTTTTTTTAAATTCTTGCAATACTCGGGTTCTACTCTATGGATGCAATTCCCCAAATGGTCAGATGCTCAAATTCTCTAAATTCTTTCAAATCGAATTGTTTTCTCACTTTTTCAAGATGCAATGATAAATATCTTTATTCATATACATGTATATATATAGTGCTTACATGTTGGTTCGTGCTGAGAAGGCCTCAGGGGAGAGTAGTCTTGTACAAATTGAGTAACCTTCCTTAAATAAAGAATTTATCATTATTATTATTATTATTATAATGATCATAGCGGAACACACATTATTATGATCAAAGTGGATCACACACGTATGAGAAGATCCCAATCAAAACAACATTGTAATGATCAAAGTGGGACACCCACACACATGAGAAGATCTCCATCAAAATTACATTATAATGATCACAGCGGAACACACACGTATGAGAAGATCCCCATCAAAACAACATCGTAATGATCACAGCGGAACACACACGTATGAGAAGATCCCCATCAAACAACATTGTAATGATCACAGTGAAACACACACTTATTAGAAGATCCCCATCAAAACAACATTGTAATACCGGTAATCATAGTGCAACACACACGTATGAGGAGATCCCCATCAAATCAACATTGTAATGATCTCAGCGGAACATATACGTAGGAGAAGATCCCCATCAAAACAACATTGTAAGGATCACAGCGGAGCGTACACGTATGAGTTGATTTCCATTAAAACAACATTGTAATGATCACAGTGGAGCACACACGTATGAGAAGATTCTCATCAAAACTACAATGTTATGATCACAGCGAAGCACACACGTATGAGAAGATCCCCATCAAAACAACATTGTAATGATCTCAGCGTAACACACACGTATGAGAAGATTCTCATCAAAACTACATTGTGATGATCACAGCGAAGCACACACGTATGAGAAGATTCCCATCAAAACAACATTGTAATGATCACAGCGAAGCACACACGTATGAGAAGATTCTCATCAAAACTACATTGTAATGATCACAGTGGAACTTACACGTATGGGAAGATTCCCATCAAAACAACATTGTAATGATCACAGCGAAGCACACACGTATGAGAAGATTCTCATCAAAACTACATTGTAATGATCACAGTGGAACACACACGTATGAGAAGATTCCCATCAAAACAACATCGTAATGATCTCAGCGTAACACACATGTTTGAGAAGATCCCCATCAAAGCAACAATGTAATGCTCACAGCGGAGCACACACGTATGAGGAGATTCCCTTCAATACAACATTGTAAATTATCTCAGCGGAACATGCACGTATGAGATAAGAAAAAGGTAACAGCGCGTAAAACCACCGCGTCATTATATAAATGGACGCGGATAGAACAAGCTCATATAATATCACCATTAAGAAAAAGACAACATAACCGAATGAAGGAGACTTATATTACAGACTTAAAACGGTAATTTATAACCCTCCCGCATTATTGATATAACCACTTATTTCTTGTTGCAGTGTGGAACAGCTTAATCGTTCCCCGTGACTTGATGTTTGTCAAGTGTATTAATGACTTCTTTCCAGCTCTGTCACCTGAAAGAAGCAGAAGCATTGTTTTGGCCTTTTGTCAATGTGGCATCATTTATATATATTTTGCTATTTCGGTAACGAGCCATTTCACCGAAAAAAATATCATCGAAATTAAAGGAGGTCAAATCTTAGCACTATCCCTGCAATGCTATTTTGAACCTAGATTTTATTTGGATATGCTACTGAATCGACCCTACAGGAAATCTGCAGTCGCGCACTCTCTGTAAAGTAAATGTGAAATTTAAATTCTAAAAATAACACCAGAGGGCGCTAGTGAAATTAATTTGGGCTGCTTAGGAAAAGCACTTTGGCTGGAAGCATCACTGATGAGAATTTGATTTATTCGAAACACGTGTCCGGCGCATGAAAAATGGTTTGAAATTTTCTTCAAGAGGGTATAGAGTTGGAACCCTTCCGCATTATTGTAGATGGCGCAAACCAAAATATAACGGAAGAAAAGTTCAAAGAATTAGAATTAACTGATAATTGCCTCACTAGAAACCAGGAATAGGGATTTCAAACCCTTCTTGATGTCGCAAATAAACAAAATAGTGACTTTTCTCATCGATGTTATACAACGATGCATCTAGAATAAAAAAGTGTTGATTTTGCATACATATGTCGAATACGTTTTATGGAACTTAAAAAAGATATATATATATATATATATATATATATATATATATATATATATATATATATATATATATATATATATATATATATAGACAGCACAAAAGAGGTGAAAACAACCACGTTCAAGCACAAAAAAAGGTACAAGCGACCACGACACTAAACGTGTTTAAACCCAGCGGAAGGGACAGTACACCCCTTGAGCCCTCTGGATACACGAATATGTACTTGTATCCATATATATATATATATATATATATATATATATATATATATATATATATATATATATATATATATATATATATATATATATATATATATATAGACAGCACAAAAGAGGTGAAAACAACCACGTTCACTATTCAGACAATGTCGGATCAGCCCAATAAAGGGCGAATGCACGTCGCTTGGAAGAAAAAGATATAAAAGCACAAAAAAGGTACAAGCGACCACGACACTAAACGTGTTTAAACCCAGCGGAAGGGACAGTACATCCCTTGAGCCCTCTGGATACACGAATATGTACTTGTATCCAGACGGAACAAGGGACAGTACGTCCCTCATTCCGTTCGGACACAAGTACATAAAAAAAAAAAAAAAACATACACACACTCTCATGCAAGTCAGAACCTGTACTATACTGAAGCTCGAAAGGCTATAACTAGTAGCCAGGTAGGTAATATTCTCAATTCATGAACCAAAGCAGACCCCGCGAGGGGCGAGACCAGGTGCCTAGGTAGAGTCAGCGTCTCCTGTTTGCATGCAACACCCGCTGCCAAAAAGTCTGGACGGCCTGATCGATAGAAACACGTCCAAGAATTCTATAGGTTCAAAATAAAAAAAAAAGGCTGAAAAGATGCTATATATATATATATATATATATATAAAAGCACAAAAAAAGGTACAAGCGACCACGACACTAAACGTGTTTAAACCCAGCGGAAGGGACAGTACATCCCTTGAGCCCTCTGGATACACGAATATGTACTTGTATCCAGACGGAACAAGGGACAGTACGTCCCTCATTCCGTTCGGACACAAGTACATAAAAAAAAAAACATACACACACTCTCATGCTAGTCAGAACCTGTACTATACTGAAGCTCGAAAGGCTATAACTAGGCTATATATATATATATATATATATATATATATATATATATATATATATATATATATATATATATATCTAGGAAAGATGAACACCTAGATATATATATATATATATATATATATATATATATATATATATATATAGAAAGCACAAAAGAGGTGAAAACAACCACGTTCACTATTCAGACAATGTCGGATCAGCCCAAAAGATATATATATATATATATCTAGGAAAGATGAACACCTCCCTCCCACTTGCACAGTCATCCAACGGACCCGAAAAATGCATATAGCCTCCTAAGAGTAGGATACCGATACAAAAAAGACAACTCAATGCATGAACAAAAATAAAATACAGATGAACATGTCAACGGAAAACAAAAGGACACAGGCTAACGAAAAACATACCATACTCCACCAACTGGATGGACCTCATTTTTGCAATCACTGGAGAAGTCCGACCTACTTTCAGCAAGGATTGGTTGATAGAGTCGTGTCCTCTCTGATATGGTTTAGATAGGGATCGTCATAGAGTCCCGTTATCAGTGCAATCAAAAGAACGTCCCTCCTTTTTATAAAGACAATGACAACTTCGCTATTCCGTGTAGGGTATTGAAAGAAATAGATTTAAACGAAATATGAAGCCATACGAGTTTCCATTTTAATCAGCCATTATAGAGATATAATATTTTCATTATATGTTTGTTATGAGCTTTAGAACTTTAGAACATCACTCCTCCTGATCATCCAAAACGTCCTCAGAAGCAGCTCGTGTATTGCAGAACTGTCTTTCTATCCTTGTTCACCAACTGTTATACTAGATTTTACGTCCATTGACTTTTCACGAATCATGATATCTTTAATGTTATTGTTTAGAATCAAGAACATGGAATGGCGGCTGTCATTCGGTAAGTTACATCTAATGGATAGTGTAATCCATCAGTCAAATTCATCAGAACACCCTCGGGACTTATCATCATGACTTCGCTTCAAATTGTGGAATTTACCGATTGTGACCTTTCTACGAAATTGAAGTGGTGGCTATTGCATGCAAGCTCTTCCTGGGTACTTGATTTCACATCTTCGCAGTGACTTCACTTCTCTCCATATGGTAGATATGTTTTATTTTCCATTCCTTTGCCTCAGTCCTGGTTTATCCTGGTTTTGTATGCCCTTGGTTAGATGATTTTTCGATTTACGATTTAGAACCCGAAACGTGCATGTCTGGTCCATGCTGAAAATTTACCTGTTCTTTTATGATGCTATTGAATTTAAAGACGTTTAACATTTGAACTACTTGGTGAGTGTCACTGCTGGTGGACCAAGAGTCCCCGAGGGCACATGTAGCCAAGTTCGATCAACTTCGGTTGATCGTCTGTCTCTTCAACGCATTTGAAATTTTCTGTTACAAAATTAATTGAAATTTCTAAAACGTGGGTCCTGTAGCATCATATCCCATCCATTCTTCTACGTATTTTGGTACATTTTTGGACATAATTTTCATATTTTTTGGCCATATTACATTGTTTAGACTAAGGATCACTGACGAGGGTTTAGTACCCGAAACGTGCATGTCTGGTCCATGCTGAAAATTTATCATGTTTTAAATGATGCTATTGAATTTAAAGACGTTTAACAATTGATATCACTGACGTGAGCATATATCAGTTGAAAGTAACTTGAATAAGAAGATGTTGCAACTAGAGATAGACTTCAGTGATAATACTTTACATTTGATTACTAAAGATAACCATAGTTTTTAGTTTCTGCCATAAGATGCCAAATACAAAAGAAACGTACACTCGGGATTTGATGAAAGAATTCGGGCCCTGATGTTACCATGGAGCTGTTGCGACGGGTGTTACATGCAATCAGGAGACGCTGACCCCGGGCAACTGGCCTCACTTCGGAATTTTGTTCATTCCGAGGTTCGCAACCTTTCCTGTGAGAAATCTAATGATTTTGCCTTGCCTTCTCAACTATGAGATTGAATAACTGATGAGTACTTCTGTAATATTTATTTTGAGAAGGGATAGTCTCAGAATGCTTCCTTTGAGTTCTTCATTAGACTGAATAAAGAGTCTAAATAATCCATTTACAAGTTCAGATTAAACTATTTAATAAATTGGTCCATCCTCTCAGGTGATTGATAGTGAGTTTGCTGCACTCAGCAGGGAATATATTGTTTTCAGTACGTCAAATACTTGTGATGTCCAGTATTATTGGTCCGGCACCAGAGCAGGACCATCTAGGAATGGTTTTACTTCCGCATGCACATTCTCCGAAGAGTTAGCATACGGGCAAACACACAGTTTTCTTCCGTTTCCAATGGCAGCAAGCATGCACATGATACTTCGTTGCCGAAGAAATTGGCCGACTGCATACGAAGATAACGTCATGTTAATTTCTAATTGGAGGTCCTTTGGCGCGCTATTTGATATGCAGGAATGTTCCATTCATACCTACATGTAAATACAGCCAGTTCACGCATACAGCGATACGCGTCCACATGCAAAGTAGCGCCGATCGATAAACACTTGATAAGCGCTGTTTTTCTTGAAACATCTTAATGCCTATCTTATCAAACTTCTACCAGCGATCGGTTATCTAAAAACCTTTCAGAACCGGGGAGTTTGATTACTATATTAGTACAGTATCTAAGCAAACTTCTTTGATTTCTTTCTAATAACTGTTAAGGTTCAATAACATGTGTAACTGAAATAACTGAAGATGTGAATAGTACCCCCCTTTCCCCCATTTCCGTGAAACTGATTGGTTCTTTGTCATTTTAAAATGATTGCTAACGCCGGACAAGCTTTTTTCTAAAGGATAATACTTGTTTATAGTTTCTATCAAACCAAATATTGTACTCTATGTCCTCCGAAATGAAAGTCACCGGAAGTGACAGTTCTACCGAAGTGAAGCGGCGGGTGTTGCATGCAAGCAGGAGATGCTTACTCTTCCTGGGCAACTGGCCTCACTCCGATATGGGGAATTCGCTTCATACCATATGATGGAGGTTTTTGTTTGTTTGCTTTGGTTCCTGTTTTATCCTGGTTTTGTATGCCTTCGGTTTCTGATTTTCTGAATTATCGAGTGTGTGCTATATACAGGGATATGGTCATTATCCATGTCACTACTAAGGCTCGTGTGTTTGTATAGCAGATTTCCGTCCAGATTCGGGTGCACATTCGCCTCTCTCGTATGTAGTCATTCATATTTCATTTTTAATATATATCCTTCATAGCGATTTATTCCATATTTTACAAATGTAAAAACATATTTAATTTCTCAAAACATAATACAGTAGTAGTCAATGCTTCTTCCACAGAGAAACAAGCCACGCCAGTATATTTAAACATTCCTGGTTGTAAATTAAATAGTCCAATAGTTGGATGTAAGCGGGAGTCTCCGATGTTAGCGGGAGTCTTCGATGTTAGCGGGAGTCTTCCTTTGAAGACCTATGTCCTTAATTGAGACCCCCTTCTTGTTATACATTTTGAGAGATATTTTGTCACAATATACCTTGTATACGAATCAATATGCCGTAAAAATGCAACATAAAAATGATGAGTATTAATTTGAAATATGTCAATGTATGTGAAGATCTTTTACATATCCATATCCTTACATCAATATTTCAAAGGCAAGTGTCGATTATTTTGATTCTAGGCTAAAGTTTAATAATCCTTAAACACAGTATAGCTATTAATATGTGATCCCCGCCCTTTACAACCTTGTTATCATCCATCTATTACGAACAATACAGTCATTATTGGGACAATGCTCAGGGTTTTAAATTAAGATTAAGAGATAAAGATGTCAATACAGTACATTGTATGTTCGAGGTATTTCTTTACTAACTACTCCATGTATGCTATTTCTTAAACCTATGAACTATTAATTTGTCATCGTCACTGAGGAACTACAGTGTATTTTCCCATATTTGTCATGATAACAATAGTCATTGTTGTCGACGCTACTGAAATGAATTATATAAAAGAGCAAACGCTGGATAACTATGTATTGTAATGTATCAAAGATAATTTTTTTTTATCAAATTTAACAACAGAAGCTATAATTCATTAATTCTATTGACATTCTCAAAACATAACAGTACAATACAGCGATGTACATTGATTTTGAGTAACTTACATATCATTTAAGGTGGATTACAACTATTTCATAGCAAACTTCAGCTGTAGGTATACACAAAAAATATCTTACATATGTGACTACAACTAATTCTTATAAAACTCAGCTGTATGTGTACACAAATAATATCAATCTTCCATGCCGTCATGTTCAAAGTCTTCATTCCATTTTACATTAGTTGTGAACGTTTGAAAAGTATGCAAAATATCATTATCAAATGTTTATTATGATTTGTTTCAAGTCAATGATAATGGAGACTATTGATACGCTCTAGAGTAGCTATTTTAAGAATATTGTGTTCATCATTTAGGGCATGTATGTATGATTGTAGAGCACCATGACGGTCACCACAGATCTGCTGACAGATTCCTAGTATCTCCCATGATATAGAGCATGTATGTATGATTGTAGAGTACCATGACAGTCACCACAGATCTTCTGACAGATTCCTAGTATCTCCCATGTTATAGAGCATGTATATATGATTGTAGAGCACCATGACGGTCACCAAAAATCTGCTGACAGATTCCTAGTATCTCCCATGATATCCAGTTAATAATATCCAAGACTATTGATACGCTCTAGAGTTGCTATTTTAAAGTCATTGTGTTCATCATCTAAAGCGTGTATGTATGATTGTAGAGTACCATGACGGTCACCACAGATCTGCTGACAGATTCCTAGTATCTCCCATGATATCCAGTTAATAATATCCAACACTATTAATACGCTCTAGAGTTGCTATTTTAAAGTCATTGTGTTCATCATCTAAAGCGTGTATGTATGATTGTAGAGTACCATGACGGTCACCAAAGATCTGCTGACAGATTCCTAGTATCTCCCATGATATCCAGTTAATAATATCCAAGACTATTGATACGCTCTAAAGTTGCTATTTTAAAGTTATTGTGTTCATCATCTAAAGCGTGTATGTATGATTGTAGAGTACCATGACGGTCACCACAGATCTGCTGACAGATTCCTAGTATCTCCCACGATATAGCTTTGAAAAGCTTGTCAATGTGATTACCATCATCATAATAAACTAATGTTTGTAGTTCATCTAAGACATCAATCCGTCTATGATTCTCACCGAGTCTTGTATAACTCAGGACCAATAGGAAGTTAAAGAACACCAGAGGAGGTATAACAAGTAAACCTGCTCCAATGGTTTCACGAACAGCCCAACATTCTAATCTCATTTCTTCTATTATATTCAGATCGGTTATCTTTACATTAGTCACAACATATAATTTAATCAGTGTATCATGCGGCATCCCTTGTTGTAATAACGTCATAATGATATCAGGATCCAGATTCCGCCAGTACATGTAAGGTTGGGACTGTAGTTTGTGTTTAACATAATGTATCATTTCTATTGTCCTCTGATAATTCCCCGCCATGTACATATGTTTTATCGGAATAAGATAGTTCATACAAAAGTATGTCTTTGTCCTGTTTAATATTCTAAGGGCTTTTATCGTGTCTTCATATCGCTTCTTATTCCGAGGATAAGTAGGCCATAGAGAGTATGATGACAATAACAGGTTTTCTGCATAATGTTGTAAAACATGGTTTACTTTTATATGTACTGCATATAACATCTCCATTGTCTCTGGTTTCAGCATTAGAATATTCTGTAATGTTTTCAATATCTTAACTGTTGTTTCATCAAAACAAGGCATATCAAACATGCATATAACATGAAATCTTTTACGTTCTATCATAGACATGGGCACGTATTCCTCCTCGTTACACGATAAAAGGTAAGCAATTTGAGGTTGATAGATCATAATTGATATGTTCTGATTTAGAGATGAGCATCGAAGTAGACTATCATATCCCTCTGAGTATAATTCACGTAATGTTCCTAACAAAGCTGTTTGAGTTTGTCCACATATTTTACCATAGAACATGTTGTTTTCTGGTATGAAAAAGTTTGGACAGTATCCTATACTAACCCATTCTATCAAACGACGAAATACATTCCAAAACTTTTGTAAAAAGTTGAAAGGTGTCCATTCACTTGAGTATTCAGATATTTCCCAAAAAACAGCGGTTTTCATAAAATAGGAACACAGTATATCTTTATCCCTAAGTTTGGTTTTTATTACTTCATTTAAGAACACTTTGAATAATCCATAACAGAGAAACTGACAATGATTCATAGAGTGAACTAGTTTCTTCTCTGCTAAAGAGAATGATATCCTCCATTCTAGGTCAATCATATCACTACATTGTTGTTGTTTACTGTTGATAGGAACCAGGAGACATCCGTCCTTACATATGTCTGTCAATACGTCATATGATGGCCAGCTCCGATCTAGTGATCGTCTGATGAATGGAACTGCTTGTTTTGGCCATATAGGACATTTCAGTGTAAATGCTTGATCACCCTCTATACCATACTCAGAAAATGTTTGACAAGGACCATGACAGGATGATATACTTCTAGACATAAATGTTTCTCTGATTTGTTTACTGCTGACATAAATATCACGTCCTCTGAGTTCTAAAGAATTTTTCAATTCTATGTTGGTATTGTCATATTTTAAACACTTCACAAACGCGAATCCTGGAGCAGTGTTGTCGGTTTCCATGATAAGTTATGATGGTTTATTCCTGTATGATACAGTTAGTATAGTAGGATCTGACATAACAATGGCATTTTTATCTAAATACATAAAATCGAAGGCTGATGATTTAAATTCAAATCCTTCTCCTCTACTTCCGCTTATTATGATATGTTTGTCTTTAGAACTATTACAATTGCCTAACGTGTCATATATCTCATGTCCTTGTCGACGTAATTTAACAATACATTCTGGTCCTACAACATCACTCACTATCCTGTAAAGTCCTTTAGAAACCAAACCTTCATCATCATACCCAGACGATGTAGCCATTTTTTTGTACTTCCTTCAGATTTGTACTCTATCTATCTGGTAAGTAAACATGATATGTACGAGGACTTTTGCACTCATTTCCCAATTTTCTGCCGTATACCATCATGTAACTTTCTACATTCCCTTATTTTTCTTCAGATTTGTACTCTGTCTATCTAGTAAGTGAAACATGATATTAACTAGAACGTTTACTGTCATTTCGAAATTTTCTGTCGTTGAATACAATAAATTCTGGTCCTTAAATATCACTTACTATCCTGTAAAATCCATACATCATTATACTCAGACATTGTATTAGTCTAGTTTCGTTTCAAATTTCCCGTGATGTGTACTCTATTTATAAATATATGACGATTTATCAATTTTTGACATGTATGTAAGCAGGTATCCAATGCAATGACCAAGCATTTATATATCAATATTGATTTTCTACAACAGAGTCACGCGACAGGCGTACGAATTAAAATCAAAAATTGAATTACCTTGAAATCTTATCCATGGAACGCACTCTGAAAATAATTAAGCGTAATAGAAATTGAATGATCTCTCTTTTATTCATTATAAAATGAGATAAAGAACTTAAGAATTTATTGCCAATATCTTTACTGTAAATATTGTATCTGTATGGTATTTGGGGAGTAAACCTAAACCAAAATCTTTTCAACTTACGTCTACAAATAATCAACAGCATTGGGATGTATAAACATCAAAGAAAGGAGGGGATCTCCAACAAGACCCTATTGCAGCATCAACAGTAAAACACCAAAACACCCGATGCGAAAACACAAAAGACGAGCATAGTATGCGACGAAAAAGAGACATACGACATGTAAGCATCAAACACAAAAGACTACACATAAACCGACGAGACCAATGGTCAACCGGCGCCGACTTTGGACGGCCATTTGCCACGCGAGTAGCAAATGGTGCGGTTATCCTGAATTACGTGCGCACAACCCTCTCACATCTCCGTTTACCCAGCGGTCTCGAAGAACGTACAATTGTGGTGTAAAACAACCTCCTCACTGTAAGATGACCACACACAAACAAGACCGCAAAACGTAGAGGCCCCAGCAACACAGATGGACATGTAAAAGGTTATAAAAAATGGTGTGCGAAATATAGTCCGTGCTCTGCCGGCTGTGGCGAGCCCATGACATTGTATGTAATCACCCGAGGAGTCCGACTGACATTCAGAGAGGACAGGTGGTCGAGGCCCTGTCTTCTCTAAAGAGGTTTGGACAGGGCCCGTCATAGAGTCCCGTCGTAAGAAGTACCTTACCGTTATTCAGTCTCAAAGTCGAAAAGGAAAAGCAAAATCGTAAGAATTCCCATCGAAACGGTTGCGAACCCCGGAATGAACATCATTCCGAAGTGAGACCAGGTGCCCGGGGAGAGTCAGCGTCTCCTGATTGCATGCAACACCCATCGCAACAGCTCCATGGAAACCTGTCAAATTCGGTGATTGTCTCGATGTACATTTTGATGTATAGATCAGGTAAGTAGGGTCTTGTTTGGTGATGACGACAGCCATTCAATCACAATGTAAAATGTCATTGATCATTCTCGAAAGGGGATCTGATATATGGATTTTGTCTAAGAAATATTGTAAGAAGAAGATCTCCATCAAATAAAAATTGTAATGATAACAGCGGATTCCGAACATACACGTATGAGAAGATCCAAATCTTATCAACATTGTAATGATAACAGCAGAACACGCACGTATGAGAAGATCTTCATATAATCAATATTGTAGTGATCACAGCGGAACAAACACATATGAGAAGACTCCCATCAAAACAGCATTTTAAAAATCAAAGAGGAACAAACCTGTATGAGAAGATCCCCATCAAAACGACATTGTAATGATCACAGCGGAACACACACGTAAGAGAAGATTTCAATCAAATCAACATTGTAATGATCAAAGCGGAACACACACGTATGAGAAGATTCCCATCAAAACGACATTGTTAAGATCACAGCGGAACACACATGTATGAGAAGATCCCCATCAAACAACATTGTAATGATTAAAGTGGAACACAGACGTATGAGAAGATCCCATAAAAAACAATACAGTAATGATCACAGCAGATCACACATGTATGAGAAGATCTCCATCAAACAACGCTGTAATGATCACAGTGGAACACACATGTATGAGAAGATCTCCATCAAACAACGCTGTAATGATCACAGCAGAACACACATGTATGAGAAGATCTCCATCAAACACCATTGTAATGATCATAGTGGAACACACACGTATATGAAGATTCCAATCAAATCAACATTATAATGATCACAGTGGAACGACATTGTTAAGATCACAGCGGAACACACATGTATGAGAAGATCCCCATCAAACAACATTGTAATGATTAAAGTGGAACACACACGTATGAGAAGATCCCATAAAAAACAACACAGTAATGATCACAGCAGATCACACATGTATGAGAAGATCTCCATCAAACAACGCTGTAATGATCACAGTGGAACACACATGTATGAGAAGATCTCCATCAAACAACGCTGTAATGATCACAGCAGAACACACATGTATGAGAAGATCTCCATCAAACACCATTGTAATGATCATAGTGGAACACACACGTATAAGAAGATTCCAATCAAATCAACATTATAATGATCACAGTGGAACACACGTTGAGAAGATCCCCATCAAAACAACATTGCAATGATCACATGTATGAGAAGATCCCAATCAAAACAACGCTGTAATGATCACAGTGGAACACACACGTTTGAGAAAATCTCCATCAAATTAACATTGTCATGATCACAGTGGAATACACACATATGAGAAGATTCCCGTCTGATCAATATTGTTATGATCACAGTGGAACGCACACGTTGAGAAGATCCCCATGAAAACAACATTCTAATGATCTAATGATCAAGTTTGAGAAGATCCCCATCAAATCAACATTATAAGGATTACAGTGGATTACACGTATGAGAAGATCCCAGTCAAATCAAGATTATAATGATCAAAGTGGAACACACACGTAAGAGAATGATATCAGCGGAACGAATGCGATAAGGAAAAGGTAACAGCACGTAAAACCACAGCGTCATTAGAGATGTTTAGCAATTCAAACGTATACGCTCCTTGTACGTGTAATCTACAAGTTGACATTTACACTTACACGTTAATTTTGATGTCGCGTTTATCAAAGTCAACTTGTACGTGTACCTGAAGATTCCCGCGTCAGTGTTTTTACGGCAATTTTAATTGGTTAATTACTGCAAAACTGACTTATCATACGAGATCAAACAAATTCCATTTTATTGTGAACTCAAGAACCCTCGCTGCAATTTCTGGCGACGACGACCTTTTTCTGCTTTCACTTAATAAATATCATTTTAACTTGCCTATGATACTTTCAATGTCAACATGTTGGTATCTGTAGAAAGGTCGTGTCGGAAGGATAGATGAAAACCCTGTCACTTTACAATGTAACGATGGTCTATATCAATTTTTTGAGCAGCAGACAGACGTGTAGGTCAAGGCCACACAGTATTGGATTTTGGTTTCTGATGAGAGGTTTTGACATGGTGTAAAATATTAAATTTCTATCATTTTCCATACAAAAGTTATCGTGGATGTGACACTTACATTGCGACAGACGGACAGAGTTCCTGAATTTGATAAATTGGTCCATCCTCTCAGGTGATTGATTGTGAGTTTGCTACACTCAGCAGTTAATAGACTGTTTTCAGTACGTCAAATGATTGTGATGTCCAGTATTATTGGTCAGGCGTCAGGGCCGGACCATCTAGGAATGGTTTTACTTCCGCATGCACATACTTCGAGGAGGTAACACACGGGCAATCACACAGTTTTCTTCCGTTTCCAATGGCAGCAAGCATGCACATGATACTTCGCTGTCGACGGAAATGGCCGACTGCATACGAAGATAACGTCAAATTGATTTGTAATTGGAGGTTTTTTGGTGCGCTAATTAATATGCTGGAATGTTCCATTCATACGTACATGTATGTAAATATAGCCAGTTCACGCATACAGCGATATGTGTCAACATGCAAAGTAGCACCGATCATTAAACACTTGAAAAATGTTGTTTTTCTTGAAACATCTTATTGTCTATCTTTGTGGGCATATCAAATTGTTTAGATTTGAGGATCATTGACGACGGTTAAGTACCCGAAACGTGAATGTCTGGTCCATGTTGCCAATTTATCTATTCTTAAATGATGCTATTCAATTTGAAGAAATTTAAAATTATTACTATATCAAATTTCTACCAGCGAGAAGGGAGCTCAACCGGGGAGTTTGATTACTATATTAGTAAAGTATTTAAGCTAACATCTTTGATTTCTTTTTAATAACTGTTATTGGTTCAATTACATGCGTAACTGAAATAACTGAAGATGTGCATATTACCGTCTCTCCCTCTCTTCCATGAAAATGAGTGGTTCCTTGTCATTTTAAAATGATTGCTAACGACGGACAAGCTTTTTTCTAAAAGCTAATACTTGTTTATAGTTTCTATGCTACTAATAGTAGAGCAACCAAGTCGATAAATTTGAAATTTTAATCAACCCACCTAACACAGGGCTAATTTTTATATTAATCGAAAGAATATAACATGGGACATCAGATTTGACCTGTCGTAAAAAATTCGTATGGTCAGAATTACTGTAAATTCAGATAAAAGCGGAAAATTAGTAAAATTCAAAATCATAGATATTTTAACAAAAATTATCATCCTTGAATAAATGAAAAGTCAAACTGACCGAAATCAAAGTCAATATGCTAATTGAAGTCAAAAGAAAATTTTTGGATCAAATTGAATTTTCTAATTTCAACTTCATGGATGAATGAGCACAAATTCTAAGATAAATTTGTAAAATCGAAATTTTCAATTCTTTCACTTCAATATTGAGAATGTTAATTGGAAGATAAAAATTCACATACAGAAACAATATTTTGATATGTGAATGTGTTTTTAGGAAAGTTTGATAAAGATCGATTGAAAAACTTAGGAGTACCAGGCAAATAAAGTGCCCCACCCCCAACTTTGTTATTAGCGATTCACTGCAATATAAACTAGGATATGTTTTCTCGATAATACGGAGTAAAACTAAATAATTACGGCTAAATTAAGTTTTAACATATAATAATGAATGAAAAGTATAGCTTTATTTCAAAGAAGACGACAAATTTACATCAATAATTTTGAAAAATAATTTTTTTCTGTACTACCTATGTTCTGGTTATTTCAAACATTGTGATATGGACACATTTTGTCAGCCGAATATTAGAAATAATCAAGTATAACAAAGATTTTATGATCCACAAAACATGGAATTATGCAATGCATTTTAGTTCCACAAGTACGTAGCGTAGCTGCCTATACGACCCATCTCTTTTAGGCAATCATGGCGTTTTCTTTCTCTGTTTGACCTTGTGACAACAGTTGTCGCTAAAACGGAGCTTAAAGGCATCGTTCTACAGGTATTGTCGTAGCAAACTGACCTGACCGGGCGGAGCTTATTTTCACCTCATCATCGAAAGAGTTTACTTCTGACCAAGTGATAAAGGCCATATAAAATTACAGGTAATGAGTATTTACTCTAATTACGATGTGCAATTCATAATCTATCTACCCTAAAATTGTATCAATTCGTCTCAATTGCTTGACTGAATTAGCTCCGCCCGGTCAGGTTAGTTTGCTACGACAATAGATGATAAGGGGGATAGCCTCTGATTTCTAGCTTTGGTTCTCTAGTTTCTGATTGTTTGATTGTTGATGGCCATATGAACAATATTGATTGTTTTTGTTGAGTTTGTTTTTTACTGTCTGTTTATTGTTTTTCATGCTCATACTTGTCTACAATGGACAATTTTTTTTTTAATTTCTCTGCAATTGTTTCAATATAAATGAAACGGAAAAGATACAAACAAATAGTGAACGTCAAACAACCACATTTACAAGAATTAAAGACGCTCACATAAAAAGAAGGGAGGAGATCTCCAACAAGACCCCGTTGCAGCATCAACAGTAAAACACCAAAACACCCGATGCAAAAACACAAAAGACGAGTACAGCACGAGACGGAAAAGAGACACACGACATTTAAACATCAAACACAAAAGACTACACATAAACCGACGAGACCAATGGGTAACCGGTGCCGACTTTGGACGGCCATCTGTCACGCAAGTAGCAAATGGTGTGGTTATCCTGGATTACGAGCGCACAACCCTCTCACTTCTCCAATTACCCAGAGGTCTCGAAGAACGTACAATTGTGGTGTAAAACAACCTCCTCACTGTAAGATGACATCACACAAACAAGACCGCGAAACGCAGAGGCCCCAGAGACACAGATGAATATGTAAATGGATATAAAAAGAGGGCATACGTAATACAGTCCGTGCTCTGCCGGCTGTAGCGAGCTCATGTATGTAATCACCCGAGGAGTCCGACTGACATTCAGAGAGGACAGGTGGTCGGGGCCCTGTCTTCTCTATAGAGGTTTGGACAGGGCCCGTCATGGAGTCCCGTCGTCACAGTCAGTCAGAGTGCAAGTCTCAAGGATGCGCTTGTACAAGACTGTAGATTGGTCAAGTACCAAGCCTAGTGTCCGTCTGGTGACATTAGGATCATATCCACGGTATAAAAGGCGTTTGATGATTCTGACGCATTTTCGATGGTTATGCTGCCTACCTTTGATCCTTTTTATTTTGTTTATCATATCACCATAAAAGACAGGTTGTGTAATACCCATAGTAATGTACTCTGTTGCATGTATAGATCCGAATTTTAAAAGAAGTAGACTGTAATGTTTGTAAAATTTCCAGAAAGTCTTAACTAGTTTATGAAAGCGGAAACCTTGACCTAAAAGTTTTTTGTAAATTTCTACTGTGAAAATCCAAAATATCAGTACATGCTCTAGCGTACCGGATGAGCTGTGATATGTAAATGCCGTATGACGGTAATCTTGGAACATCACCGTCAAGGCAGGGGAAATTTACTATGTTGAATCCAAAATCATCCCTTTTGTCATATACACTTGTACGAATCTTTCCGTTTACAATTTTGATATTTAGGTCCAAAAAGGGTGTTTCTGTATTTGAAAGGTTTGCCTTGTTAAGGGTTAATTCTTGTGGATAAATTTCATTCTTATATAATTCAAAAGCAGGATTGTCAATGGTTAAAATATCATCCAAATATCTAGAAGTATTATTGAAACATTTCAGCTCATCAAATTTTCTTTGCTTTTGAAGATTTTGGATAAATTCTTTCTCATAAGTGTATAAAAATAAATCTGCAACAAGAGGCGCACAGTTAGTACCCAAAGGAATTTCTACAACCTGCTTGTATAGATAAAACTACCAACCGAGAAGCAAATCTTTAGCAATATCAAAATAGAAATGACCACACAATAAAGGGTGCGCTATTCTCTGAGGTCTCACGCTGGGTTGTCAACATATCAGTCTCGTCGTTATAAAAGTTTGATTTTACTATGTTGTATCGCATCCTTGACTCTTTTATACATGTAGATGTTGATGATCAATGCTTTGCTGTTGGATTAGTTTCTTCTTGGACACAGTTCATCGACTATTCTTTGCGTCATACATTTCACACTTTTTCAATTTTATTTCTTTATTCGGAGCTCTTTGGGAAATACGGCCATTGACGCGACAACATTATAGGCTCCTGTTGCGGCGAATTTTTCGTTATCAACAGACGGTTCCTCTTCGTGATATAGCTTTCTATTTGATGTATTGTAGACGTATGTAGGAAGTTCCCAATTAGATTACCAATATTACATATGACAGTGTGGTGTTTGTGCTTATGTACAGCATTAGGAATTAAAGCCCCCCCCCCGTGACCTTTGAGGACTTTGCATTGGATCTCACGGAGACATCAAAGGGGTTTTCTGACTCAGTATATCTTGAAAAGCATCCACTTGATTTTGTAACTGTTACAGATCTGCACGAAGAGTAAGTGCGGATGCTATAAGGGATAAATTGCACAACGTTTACCCAAGGCATATCGTAATGTTGAAAACACAGATAACGAAGAGCCCAAACTCTGACCAATGTACTTTACATGTATATTCACATCTCTGTGGTACTAAAATAAACGTCAAAATATACTTTTCATAATTTTATATGAACTTAATGCATTTTTCTTCAATTCACGTATTTTCATTTCAACTTGTCACGAATGGGTTTCCATACACGGTCTTACCACGACATATTAAAAAGAAGTATTTTCTTATTAATTTTTAAACAGTATGATGTAATTCACATTTCTGCATTTAACTTTTATCAAAAATATGTATGTATACCGGTTGATAGGTACGATTTGATGGAAACTGTAACACGTGGTCGACCGAATCTTTATCTACGGAAACTAATTTGTGAAATGCCACTTAAATCAAAAGTATATGCGCTTTAGGTTTTTACATTTATTTATAGCCCCCTAGAAAAATGATCAATAAAAAGGCAATGGAAATAATAAACATATATTTGTCGATATGTTTCGAGACAAAAATTTAGTCTCTGTGCTTTAGAGAAAATATTAACACGGATTCTTCGTATTTCATATAAATTTGCATAAAACTGCAATGTTTTGAGAGAGGAGAAAATATTCTTCCTCCAAAACAATTATATAACATGTGTACATATCTAATGCATTGATTGCAACGACTTTCTATACAAAAAAGAACAAAATATAGGAATACCGAGGATATAAACGATAAATATTTCGTTTTAATTTTTCACGATTTTATCGCTTTTTACCCAATTTAAACAAAATCTGACCGTGGCATATTCTTTACGACAGCTCTATTTGAAAGCAGGGGTATTCAGCAAAAAGTTCAGACCAAATTCAGGCCTGTGTTAGGTGTGTTGATTAAACTCGAAAACTAAGCTTCTTTTTGAAATCGGTCGCTCTACTATAAGGCTCGTGTGTTTCATTTGCCATTATATAGCAGATTTCCGTCCAGATTCGGATTCGGTTGCACATTCGCCTTATTCGTATGTAGTCATTCACATTTCATTTTTGATATATATCCATGATAGCGATTTATTCCATATTTTACAAATGTAAAAACATATTTAATTTCTCAAAACATAATACTGTAGAAGTCAATGCTATATCCAAAGAGAAACAAGCCACGCCAGTATATTTAAACAATCATGGTTATAAATTAAATACTCCAATAGTTGGATGTTAGCGGGAGTCTTCGATGTTAGCGGGAGTCTTCCTTTGAAGACCTATGTCCTTATTTGAGACCCCCTTCTTCTTATACATTTTGAGAGATATTTTGTAACAATAAAGCGTGTATACGAATCAATAGAGTTGTTCGAATAAGCGACGTAACCCTACCAACGAGCTTCGTACGACGTAGGGGTACGTAAGTTAACAAAATAAGGGGTGGTATCAAAAACAAATTTTGGAACATATCTTACTTTAATTAGGATTGCATCAAGTTATATCAATGGGAGGAGATAAACGACGTTAACCAACAAACGAACGTCGTTGTACGAAATTATCGGAAAGGGTTGAAATAAGGGATGTATAGGAATGAATGAAACATGAAATACTACAATATATTCTTTATCCATACAAATTCTTTTCACAAATCCTATATTTGAAAACAGTTAAGTAAATATGCTTCATGCATAATCAATATATAGATAAGAATTTTAGCAGCTGGTCTTCTCGTAACGAAAATGAAAATGAATTCCATTGATAAATGACATCTGTACAGTTCTCCAAATTACCTTGCCAAACACTACAAATTCCCATACCCCAAAAACGAAGCCGTTTTGGGTATTAAGGAAAATTCATGTTTGTCTGTCTGCCTATCCATCAGTCGTGTACGTGCTATAACATTGTAATATTGTCAAAGACAATATAAATGACAAATATGGATAATGACCATATCCCTGTCTACAGTACAAAATCGATAATTCAGAAAATCAGAAACCGAAGGCATACAAAATCAGGACAAAACAGGAACCAAAGCAAACAAAAACAAAAACCTCCACCATATGAAAAGAAGCGAACTCCCGTTATGAGAGTGAGACCAGGTGCCCAGGAAGAGTAAGCATCTCCTGCTTGCATGCAACACCCGTCGCTTCAATTCGGTAGAACTGTCACATCCGGTTACTTCCAGTTTGGAAGATATAGAGTACAATCTTAGGTTGGATGGTTCAAATGGTCTATGACAGAATATCATCCACCATTCTGGATAGTGGGACATCATAGTGTATGACGAGTTCCCCATATCGACCGTAGAACTTCCTCAGTGACGATGTTAGTCGGTCACAAACATATCCCTGACTGAGAAGCTTATCTGAAAGACGCCTAGCTCTCAGAACAAAATCCGTATATTTGGTACTTGCTCTGGCATAGCGTATCAACTGAGATATGAACACGCCATAAGCAGGCGATGAAGGGATGTTGCTACTCAGAAAAGGAAAGTTCGTAATGCTGAAATTGAAGTCGTCACGTTTGTCATAGAGTGAGGTGTTCATGTGACCATCAGTGTCGTAGGACAACATTATGTCCAAATAGGATGCTGAATTATTTGTCTCTGTAGTTTCTTTGACTTCAAGCTCCGAAGGATAGATACTGCTCAGGTAATCCGCGAATTTTGGATTATTGATGGACAACACATCGTCTATGTATCTGTAAGTGAAGTTGAAATCAGAAGCTAAGTATCTTTTCCCTTCAGAGACCAAAGATTGAATGAATTCAGCTTCGTACGAGTAAAGGAAAATGTCGGCAAGGAGTGGGGCACAATTGGTACCCATTGGAATTCCGACAATTTGCTGGAAGACCTTTCCTCCAAACACCACAAAAATGTTGTCGATCAGAAAGTTTAACATCTGAATAATGTCTGTTTCAGTGTACTTCTTTTCAGAATCGGACTTTTCTTTTACAAAGTAGGTTTTGTCATAGTTAACAACAATAAATTTGTATTTGCGATTACCGTTCTTACTTGTAAACGCATTACTTATAATTTTTGCGAGTCTTTCTTTCAATTTAGAATGTGGAATTGTAGTGTAAAGTGTCGAAAAATCAAAGGCTTTGATCGAATGGACTCTACTAAAATGAGTGGATTTCAGATGTTCTAAAAGTTCCTTCGAATTCTTTAAAATCCACATCTGGTTGATACCACTGCGAGAATATACTGTCGAACAATATTTTTGTAGCCCAGATTTGATTTCAGATAAAACTTTGGTGAGTAAGATCGATACAGATTTGGTAGAACATTTTGAGGAACCAGCGATGAAACGTTGTTTGTACGGATTCTTATGCATTTTAGGTATGCAGTATAAGTATGGTAAATCTAAATCTAAATTGGTCATGATTTGCTTGAAAAGATCACTAGGCTTAATTCTAAGAAAGGAGGGGATCTCCAACAACACCTAGTTGCAGCATCAACAGCAACCTCCCAAAACACCCACTGTAAAACACAAAAATGACACACACAGAAAGAGACGCAGTAGTACAATGAACGTCAAATCACAGAAAAACATAAAAACACAAATGACTACACATAAACCAACGAGACCAATGGGCAAACGGTGCCGACTTAGGACGGCCATCTGCCTCGTCAGTAGCAGACGGTATGGTTATCCTGGATTACGTGCGCACAACCCTCCCACTATTCCGATTACCCAGAGGTCTCGAAGAACGTACAATTGTGGTGTAAAACAACCTCCTCACTGTCAGATGACCACACACAAACAAGACCGCAAGACGCAGGGGCCCAAGCAACACAGATGAATATGGAAATTGATATAAAAAGAGGGCATGCGTGATACGACCTGTGCTCTGCCGGCTGTAGCGAGCTAATGTATGTTATCACCCGAGGAGTCCGACTGACATTCAGAGAGGACAGGTGGTCGGGGCCCTGTCTTCTCTAAAGAGGTTTGGACAGGGCCCGTCATGGAGTCCCGTCGTCACAGTCAGTCAGCGTGCAAGTATTAAGGATGCGCTGGTACAAGACTGTAGATTGGTCAAGTACCAAGCCTAGTGTCCGTCTGGTGACATTAGGATCATATCCACGGTATAAGAGGCGTTTGATGATTCTGACGCATTTTCGATAGTAATTCTGTCTACCTTTGATCCTTCTAATTTTGTTGATCATGTCACCATAAAATGCAGGTTGCGAAATACCCAAAGTAATATACTCTGTTGCTTGTATGGGTCCGAATTTCAAAAGTAGTTGACAATAATTTTTGTAAAATTTCCAGAATGTCTTGACAAGTTTGTGAAAGCGAAAACCTTGACCTAAAAGTTTCTTTGTTATTTGTAAATTTCTATCATGAAAATCCAAAACATCAGTACATGCTCTAGCATACCGGATGAGCTGCGAAATGTAGATACCATAAGACGGTAATCTAGGAACATCACCGTCAAGCCAGGGAAAATTTACTATATTGAATCCAAAGTCATCTCTTTTGTCATACACCCATGTATGAATCTCTCCATTAATAATTTTGATATTCAGGTCCAAAAATGGTGTTTCTGTGTTTGTGACGTTCGCCTTGTTTAGAGTCAGTTCCTGTGGATAAATGACATGTTTATACTTTTCAAAAACAGGATTGTCGATAGTAAGGATATCATCCAGGTACCTAGAAGTACCATTGAAACATTTCACATCATCATGTTTTCTTTGTTTTTGAAGATTTTGGATAAATTCTTTTTCATACGTGAATAAAAATAAATCTGCAACAAGAGGCGCACAATTAGTACCCATAGGGATCCCTACAACCTGCTTGTAGAGATTCTCACCAAATCTTACATAAATGTTGTCCAAAAGAAAGGACAAGGCAATACAAAGGTCACTACATGTCCATGATTTATATGATTTGTATTCTGTATTGGAAAAGAAACCCTTTGATTCAGATGTACAAATGTAAGTTTTACCCTCTCGGTTAAAGCACCATTTAATTAGTTTGGACAATTGATCATTAATCTTATCGTGAGGAAGCGTGGTGTACATATTTGAAAAGTCGTACGAAGAAATCGAATTGGCTTGAAAATTTCTCGATTTCATTTTGTCAATCACATCCCCTGAATTTTTAATAGACCAAAATAAGTTTACATCATTCCTGTTTAGAACAGTTTCACAATATTTTGCAACGTGTTCCTTTATCACTGTGAGTGCTGACGTCAGATTTCTAGACAAAATTGTAGTTGAGCAGTTGCTAGAATTAGCAATGTATCGAAATTTGTAAGGAGACTTGTGCAATTTTGGTATGCAGTATAGTGTAGGAAGATCCAGTTTAGAAATAGGGATCTTGAATGAAGAAATTTCACTGTTGTGTTTGTTCAAAATGTTAGGAACACTTTCATTGCTTTTGATATAAGTGTTTGTAGACGAAAGTTCCGAAACCAAAGTTGATATGTAGTAACGTTTTCAAATGATTATGGTGTTGTTGGCTGCTTTGTCTGCAGGAGCGAAGACATATTTTTCGTGTAAATTGCGTAATTTGGATTTGAAATATCTTTCAGATTTAGAACTTGGATTTTCGAAAAGATGAGAATTTTTGTGGAAGTTATCTATTCGAATATCGGTAATATCCAATATGAGATTCTTCCAGTCATTCAGAGAATGTGATTCGACCCCTTCCGATTTACACCATCTTTTTGTGTAGTTATTTAAGGCTTCCTTTAGTTCTTCGCGACATTTGATAAAATCTATCTTGGATGGAATTCTGTACTTAGGTCCTTTCTTGAGAAGATTGCGGAGCTGCCTGTCCTGGATAATTGAAAAGTCACCTGTTACAATATGGCCAGCTGGTTTATAAAGGTATTCAGAAGTTGCACATTCTCAAGAAGTAGGACTTGATTCAAGAATTGTAGGATCTGATGTTACTTTATTGTGGTTAAATACGAAATTTCGAATAGGTTTTTTATACTTGTAAAAAATAAGAGGAGGTTCAAAATTCTCAAAATATTGAGGAATAGCACTTTGGACGCGACGATCCCGAAAAATATTAGAGATGTTAAGAAGATCGAAACCTTTGTTAATAAATGGAATTTTTATGAATCGTCTTCTAAGTGGAATGTTTTTAATGACAGGAAAAAGTTTATTCTGTGCGAATGCAACAATGATATTAAGTTTGAATCAATCAGTATTTCTTAAGAATGCAACCTCTGCTTCATCCAAGATAGATTTCAATTGAACTGCTGGTATTGATGAGAGAGCATGAAGCAGTTCATGTCTGCCGCCGTTTCGTGCAATTATAAGTAGATCTCTGAGGGTACGATGTATTAAGTTCTATATTTATTTACATATATACATGGTACTATGAGTTGCACAGAGGTACACGCTAGCTGGCAGGCTGACCAGCACGTGGGCATGCATACAGATAAGATGCTTCATAATCACGTGACTGGCTATAGCTAAGATATTACAAACATCTATTTTTACTTAGGAACAAAGAGCTAGTTATATCTGCAATACCAAATAGAGGCGGCATGACTTTGAATGCTATTTTGGTCATAAAATTTATTAAACTATGCTACTGAATAGACCTTACAGGTAATTTTATGCTAAGCACTCGATGCAAACCAAAAAATAGATTCAAAAAGTAAACAAAAAGGGCTCTACTGAGATTCATTTGGCTGTGTTTGAAAATCACTTCGTTATTCAATAAAGTACCATCGATGAGGATTTACCATCCGAAACACGTGCCTCGTGCATTTTGATCTCTCTTTTTGTGCTTTCCCACTCTTTGTATTCGCATCTTGCAATTGGTGTATCTGATCTTTTCGTTGTTGATACTGCAACCGAGTCTTGTTGAAAATCCCACCTTTCCTTAATACCCCATAAACGTTTGTTTGCGGGATTGACGTTGGGGTGTTGGTCGAAGTAATTTTTCAAAAACGAAAGAAGTTCCTTGTCTCTTTATTACAAGAAGACCAGCTGCTAAAAATCCGGTATATTTAAATTTAATTTACTTTTTTTCAGATATCGGACCTATGAACAGAAGAAATATTTTTATCGATAAAAATAAGTTGCAGTGTTTCATATACATATTTTATTCTATTATCGTCCCTTCAATTCCATTTTTTAGATTGATACAACGAAGTTCGTTGGTTTATGCCGTTTATCACAACTCGATTGATAAAGCTTTATTTACCCTATTGATAAATTGAAGTGAGATATTTCGTAACATTTGTTTAATTACGTATTTTTGAGACCATCCCTTATTTTATTCCCTTACGTACCGATACGTAGTACGAAGTTCGTTCGTGGGTTTACGTCTCTTATTCGAAAAGCTCTATTATGCCGTAAAATGCGACATAAAGAAATGATGAGTATAAATTTGAAATGTGTCAATGTATGTGAAGATATTTTAAATAACCATATTTTTACATCTACAATTATTTCAAAGCCAAGTGTCGATTATTTTGATTCTAGGCTAAAGTTTAATTATCCTTAAACACAGTATAGCTATTAATAAGTTATCCCCGCCCTATACAACCTTGTTATCATCCATCTATTACGATCCGTACATTCATTATTGGGACAATGCTCAGGGTTTTGAATTAAGATTAAGAGATAAAGATGTCAATACAGTACATTGTATGTTCGAGGTATTTCTTTACTAACTACTCCATGCATGCTATTTCTTAAATCGAAGAACCATTGCATTGTCATCGTCACTGTGGAACTACAGTGTGGTGTATAGGGATAATTATATTTTTTTTTCCATATTTGTCATGTTAACGATAGTCATTGTAGTCGACGCTACCGAAATGAATTATAAAAGAGCAAACGCTAGATAACGATGTATCATGATATATCAAAGATAAAAACCTTCAAATATAATAACAAAACCTATAATTAATTAATTTTATTCACATTCTAAAACAAGTAACAGTACAATACAGCAATGTACATTGATTTCTAGTAAAACAAAGGAGGGGATCTCCAACAACACCAGGTTGAAGCACCCACAGCAAACCCCCAAAACACCCAATGCAAAAACACAAAGCAGACAAGCACAGAAAGAGACGCGTAAGGGACAAGGAACGTCAACGCACAACACAGAAACATCAAACACAAAGGACTACACATAAACCAACGAGACCAATGGGCAACCGGTGCCGACTTAGGACGGCCATTTGCTACGGAAATAGCAGAAGGTATGGTTATCCTGGATTACGTGCGCACAACCCTCCCACTTTTCCGATTACCCAGAGGTCTCGAAGAACGTACAATTGTGGTGTAAACAACCTCCTCACTGTCAGATGACCACACACAAACAAGACCGCAAAACGCAGGGGCCCAAGCAACACAGATGAATATGTAAATGGATATAAAAAGAGGGCGTACGTAATACAATCCGTGCTCTGCCGACGCGAGCTCATGTATGTTATCACCCGAGGAGTCCGACTGACATTCAGAGAGGACAGGTGGTCGGGGCCCTAGCTGTCTTCTCTAAAGAGGTTTGGACAGGGCCCGTCATGGAGTCCTGTCGTCACAGTCAGTCAGAGTGCAAGTTTTAAGAATGCGTTGTACAAGACTGTAGATTGGTCAAGTACCAAGCCTAGTGTCCGTCTGGTGACATTTGGATCATACCCACGGTATAAAAGGCGTTTGATGATTCTGACGCATTTTCGATAGTGTTTTTCTCTATCTTTGATCCTTCTTATCTTGTTAAAAGTAACTTACACATGTGACTTATTCTTTTAAAACTCAGCGGTAGTTATACACAAATAATATCAATGTTCAATGTCGTCAGTTTTAAAGTCTTCATTCTAAAATTACCAGTTAAAATAAGTTGTGAACGATTGATAAAGCATGCCAAATTATCATGATCATTATCAAATTTTATTATCATCTGTATCAAGTCAATGATAATGGAGACTATTGATACGTTCTAGAGTTGCTATTTTAAAGTTATTGTGTTCATCATTTAGAGCATGTATGTATGATTGTAGAGCACTATGACGGTCACCACAGATCTGCTGACAGATTCCTAGTATCTCCCATGATATACCTTTATCGACAGTTTTAATGTGAATACCATCGACACAACAAACTAATGTTTGTAGTTCATCTAAGACGTCCATACGTCTATGATTCTCACCGAGTCGTGTATAACTCAGGATCATTAGGAAGTTTAAGAACACCAGAGGAGGTATGATAAGTAAACCTGCTCCAGTGGTTTCATGAACAGCCCAACATTCTAATCTCAGTTCTTCTATTATATTCAGATCGGTTTTCTTTACATAAGACACAATATATGATTTAATCAGTGTATCGTGTGACATCCCTTGTTGTAATAACGTCATAATGATATCAGTATCCAGATTCCATCTGTACATGTAAAGTTGGGACTGTAGTTTGTGTTTAACATAATGTATCATTTCTATTGTTCTCTGATAATTCCCCGCCATGTACATATGTTGTATCAGTATAAGATAGTTCATACAAAAGAATGTCTTTGTCCTGCTTATTATTCTAAAGGCTTTTATCATGTCTTCATATCGCTTCTTATTCCGAGGATAAGTAGGCCATCCTGAGTATGTTGTCAATAATAGGTTTTCTGCATACTGTTGTAAAACAAGGTTTACCTTTATATGTACTGCATATAACATCTCCATTGTCTCTGGTTTTAGCATTAATACATTCTGTAATGTTTTCAATGCTCTAACTGTTGTTACATCATAACAAGGAATATCAACCACGCATATAACATGAGATCGTCCACGTTCTATCATAGAAATGGGCACGTATTCCTTCTCGTTACACGATAAAAGGTATGCAATTTGAGGTTGATAGATAATACGCGATAAATTCTGATATAGAGATGAGCATCGAAGTAGGCTGTAATATCCCTCTGAGTATAATTCACGTAATATTCCTAACAAAGCCGTTTGTGTTTGTCCACATATTTTACCATAGAACATGTTGTTTTCTGGTATGAAAAAGTTTGGACAGTATCCTATACAAACCCATTTTATCAAACGACGAAACACATTCCAAAACTTATGTAAAAAGTTGAAAGGTGTCCACTCACTTGAGTTATCAGATATTTCCCAGAACACAGCGGTTTTCATAAAATAGGAACACAGTAGATCTTTATCACTAAGTTTGGTTTTTATAACTTCATTTAGGAACACTTTGAATAATCCATAACAGAGAAACTGACAATGATTCATAGAGAGAACTAATTTCTTCTCTGCTAATGAGAAAGATATCCTCCATTCTAGGTCAATCATATCACTGCATTGTTGTTGTTTACTGTTAATAGGAACCAGGAGACATCCGTTCTTACATATGTCTGTCAATACGTCATATGATGGCCAACTCCGATCTAGTGATCTTGTGATGAATGGAATCGCTTGTTTTGGCCATGTAGGACAATTCAGTGTATATGCGACATCACCCTCTATACCATATTCAGTAGATGTTTGACAAGGACCATGACAAGATGATGTACTCTTAGACAAAAATGTTTCTCTGATTTGTTTACTGCTGACATAAATATCACGTCCTCTGAGTTCTAAAGAATGTTTCAATTCTATGTTGGTATTGTCATATTTTAAACACTTGACAAAGGCAAATCCTGGAGCAGTGTTGTCGGTTTCCATTATAAGTAATGATGGTATATTCCTGTATGATACAGTTAGTATAGTAGGATCTGACATAACAATGGCATTTTTATCGACATACATAATATCGATGTCTGATGATTCGAATTCAAATCCTTCTGCTCTACTTCCGCTTGTTATGAAAAGATCGTCGCAAGAATTACTACTACAAGTGACTAACGTGTCATATATCTCAACTTTCTGTCGTTGTAGTTTAACAATACACTCTGGTCCCACAACATCACTTACTATCCTATAGATTCCTTTAGAAATCAAATATTCATCATCATACCAAGACGATGCAGCCATTTTATCGTTCTACATTCGCTCTTTCTCTTCAGATTTATACTCTGTCTATCTAGGAATTAAGTCAAACATGATATGAACTAGAACGTTTACTGTCATTTCCAAATTTCTGCCGTTTAATAAAATAAATTCTCGTCCTTCAATACCACTAACTATCCTGTAAAATCCATACATCCTTATACTCAGACATTGTATTAGTCTAGTTTCGTTTTAAATTTCCCGTGATGTGTACTCTATTCATAAATATATGTCGATTGTATTAAATGCAATGACCAAGCATTTACATATCAATATTGATTATCCAATTCAGAGTAACGCGACAGGTGTATTAATTGAAATAAAAATTTGAATTATCTTGAAATCTTATACAGGTAACGCATTCTGAAAATAAATAAGCATAATAAAAAATGAACTAGATGGCTACTGTTGCAAGCAACAGACGGATTCCTCCTTTATAAGACAATCCTCGGAACTGAAGTGTTAAAATCCGAATAAAAAAGATGGAAAAAAGAAATAAGTGAAAAGAGTTTATAAATGTCTTTGGGACTCTTATTTATTTATCAACGAAATAGAAGAAAAAGATAATAAATACCTTCCATGTTTACGAAAGCTTTAGACTCCATGATTTATCAATTTTATAACCTTTAGAATTACTATCTCAAAACAGAATTGCACAATGATTTGGCAATGAGAAAATTTCTATTAATAGAAAATGACAGCAGCATGTAATGCTACTAAGAAAAGAAAAGGAAACAGAGAACAAGAATGAAAGAGTTATCTTTCTTGGACTATGTTAAGTTCAAATAAGAAGGACTACTTGTGTGAAGAATAAATAGTATAAGACCAGAACTGTGAATTCTACAGGAGTAAATGTTTGTTATGACCTTGAGAATAATTATTTGACCTTGAACCAAAGTCACAGATAAAAGATAAGTATTGGAGGTTATTCTCATCAAAATTAATCTTAAAATGATCAAAGTTAAATATTTTATCAACCAAAGTATGTTGTGACCTTGAAATCGAAGAAATGACCTTGGGTCAAGGTCAAGGTGAGAGGGCTTGATGCAAGGAATATTTGTGTAAAGTTTGAACATTCAACGTCAAACAGTCTTTGTTTTACAGGCAAAAGTTTGTTTTGACCTTGAGAAGGAGAATTTCACCTTGGGTCAAGGTCAAGGTGAAGGGGCTTTGCTTAATGATTATATGTATCAAGTTTGAACTCTCAAGGTCAAACCGTCTTTGTTCTATGGGTAAAAGTTTGTTGTGACCTTGAGAATCAAAATTTGACCTTGAATCTAGGTCAACATTAAATGACTACCTATAAGTAATCTATCATTCAAGTTTCAACTCAAAATCTCAAAAACTGTAGAAATTGGCACTGTGCCAATTTAAAATTCCATTTTCAATTCGTAATAGCGCGAAAACCGTAAATATTTCATGGAGCATGTAAGTGTATAAAAGTTTGCAAATTTCCCAAAGAACAATATAAAACAAATTTCGTTCAAATCGTGCAGTTACTTTAGGAGTTATAAGAGTTTGAAGATTTGACTTTTGCTGACCCCTAGTGGGGGCATATGTGAACTTTTCGACAAGATAAAAAATTTTGAATTGAGATCTTCGTATGCTCTTTCACATGGTATTTTCCACTTTATCATATATTCCGGTAGTCTTTTGTAAAGTCTCTGGATTGGTTTGGGGGTAAGAATAATAATAAGAATAATAAGAATAAAGAAAAGACAATACAATAACAGAAAGGATTCCGACGGAAGTCGGAATCCTTAATTAACTATCTTTCATTAATTCTTATACTTTGTTGCGATTCCTTACAACACTAGAAGGAAATAAGAAATAAAATGAGATAAAGAACTAAAGAATTTATTGCCTATCTTCACTGTATATATTGTATCTGTATCGGATTTGGGAACTAAACCTTAACCAAAATCTTTTCAACTAACGTCTACAAATAATCAAAAAAATCGACATATAAGGATTTGTCTCAGAAATATGATAAGAAGAAAATCTCCCTCAAATTCAAATTGTAATGATAACAGCGGAACACACACGTATGAGAAGATTCCTATCAAAATACATTGTAATGATAACAGCAGAACACGCACGTATGAGAAGATCTCCCTATAATCAATATTATAATGATAACAGCGGAACACACACGTATCAGAAAATCCCAATCAAACAACATTGTAATGATCACAGCGGAACACACACGTATAGGAAGATCCCAATCGTGTTAACATTGTAATGATCAAAGCAGAACACACACGTTCTCCCTATAATCAAAATTATAATGATAAAAGCGGAATACACACGTATGAGAAGATTCCCATCAAAACAACATTGTAATGATCAAAGCGGAACACACACGTATGAGAAGATCCCCATCAAAACAACATTGTAATGATCAAAGTGGAACACACACGTATGAGAAGATCCGCATCAAAACAACATTATAATGATCATAGTGGAAAACAAACGTATGAGAAGATCCGCATAAAAACAACATTATAATGATCATAGTGGAAAACATACGTATGAGAAGATCCGCATAAAAACAACATTGTAATGATCAAAGTGGAACATACACGAATGAGAAGATCCCCATCAAATCAACATTGTAATGATTACAGTGGAACACACATGTATGAGAAGATCCTGATCAAAACAACATTGTAATGATCACAGTGGAACACACACACGTATGAGAAGATCCCCATCAAAACAACATTGTATTGATCACAGTGGAACACACACGTATGAGAAGATCCCCATCAAAACAACATTGTAATGATCACAGTGGAACACACATGTATGAGAAGATCCCTATCAAATCAACATTGTAATTATCACAGTGGAACACACACGAATGAGAAGATCCCCATCAAATCAACATTGTAATTAGCACAGTGGAACACACACGTATGAGAAGATCCCCATCAAAACGATATTTGTAATGATCACAGTGGAATACACACGTTTGAGAAGATCCCCATCAAAACAACATTGTAATTATCACAGTGGAACACACAGGTATGAGAAGATCCCCATCAAAACAACATTGTAATAATCACAGTGGAACACTCACTTATGAGAAGATCCCCATCAAAACAATATTGTAATGATCACAGTGGAACACTCACTTATGAGAAGATCTCCATCAAAACAACATTGTAATAATCACAGTGGAACACACACGTATGAGAAGATCCCCATCAAAACAATATTGTAATAATCACAGTGGAACACACACGTATGAGAAGATTCCCATCAAAACAACATTGTAATAATCACAGTGGAACACACACGTATGAGAAGAACCCCATCAAAACAAATTTGTAATAATCACAGTGGAACACACACGTATGAGAAAATCCCCATCAAATCAACATTGTAATTATCACAGTGGAACACACACGTATGAGAAGAACCCCATCAAAATAACATTACATTGATCACAGTGGCTCACACACGTATGAGAAGATCCCCATCAAAACAACAGCGTAATGATCACAGTGACACACACGTATGAGAAGTCTCCATCAAAGCAACATTGTAATGATCACAGTAACACACACGTATGAGAAGATCCCCATCAAATCAACATTGTAATGATCATAGTGGAACACACACGTATGAGAAGATCCCCATCAAAACAACATTGTAATTATCACAGTGGAACACACACGTATGAGAAGAACCCCATCAAAACAACATTGTAATTATCACAGTGGAACACACACGTATGAGAAGAACCCCATCAAAATAACATTACATTGATCACAGTGGCTCACAAACGTATGAGATAAGAAAATGTAACATCACGTAAAATCAACACGTCATTAAATAGACGGAGACGAAGAGAACAATCACAGCAAAAATATCACAATAAAAAGACAACATAGTTAAGGGGGTCCAGAACAGTATCCAAAAGAACCCCATATCCGAGAGCGCTAGATCAATTATGACCTCATAATAGAAACGGTGACATTGGCGCGTTTTTTCGCAAGAACGTCAGCATTAGGTAACGTAAAAATAAGGGGTAGGGGGTAACAAAATCACTATACATGTATCTTAAAAAGTGACGGTCAAATTTTAATAAAAACTTGTTTCACTTGACATACGAAGAAGATAATATCAAGTTTTTACGAAAAATAAGTGATAGGGTTTTAGATAAACGGACTTTATTCTTAAATATCAACAACTCGAAGATGCTCTGAAAATAGACATTAATTTGTCTCCTTTCGACAATTTTTCTAAAAGGCTTTGTAATCATTTATAATTCTATACATATTGTCCATATCATATCTAAATGAAAAATACAGAACTCTACAGAAGATTTGTAACTGTTTTCCATTACCTAAAGTGTGTTGATTTTAACGTCATATTTACGGCCTATTTTGGGGCTTTCAATGGGTATATATGTACGTTCGAAGCTTCGAAACTAACGGTAAAAAATTATTGAAACTTAATTTGCATGTCGAAATAGTGTGTTTTAATTATTAACATTTATAATTTTTAGGAAAATTAAATGAAGTCTGGCTGTCCTGGACCTTCTTAAAACGGTAGATTGTAGATGGCGCAACCAAAATATAACGAAAGAAAAGAAAGGTTGGGATCTCCAACAACACTAGATTGCAGCACCCACAGTAAAACCACAAAACACACATGTAAAAACACAGAACAGACATCCACAGAAAGAGACACAAAAGGGACAAGGAACACCAACTCACACCATAGAAACATGAAACATAAAAGACTACACATAAACCAACGAGATCAATGGACAACCGGTGCCGACTTAGGATGGCCATCTGCAACGTAAATAGCAGACGGTGTGGTTATCCTGGATTACGTGCGCACAACCCTCCCACTATTCCGATTTCCCAGAGGTCTCGAAGGACGCACAATTATGGTGTAAAACAACCTCCTCACTGTTAGAAAAGTTCAACTAATAAGAATTAACAGATAATTGCCTCACTAGAAATTAGGAATAGGGGTTCAAACCCCTTCTTGATGTCGCGAAAAAATATAGTGGTTTTTCTTCGATGTTATACAATTATGCATCTAGAATTTTAAAAAGTTTGCGTTTTGCACACATATGACGAATACAGTATAATACACATAAAAAATAGTTGTGTTATAAACATGATAAGATACCGAGAATACGTGAGCACCTCCCTCCCACTTGCAAAGTCATCTAGCGGTCTCGAAGAATGCAAATAGCCCCCTAGGGGTAAGAGGACGATACCAAAAAAAAGACAAAGAGAGAGAAAACAGCTGAACGCATTGACAAAAGTAAACTACAGATGAATAATTATCAACAGAAAAGAAAAGGAAAACACACCGTACACCACCTACAGGATAGAACTCATTTTTGCTATCACTGGAGGAGTCCGACCATTTTTTAGTGAAGATAGGTCGACAGAGTCGTGCCTCCTCCGATGAGATTTAGACAGGGATCGTCATAGAGTTCCATTGTCACATTTGCCAGAGTGCAATCAAATAATTGTCAGTATGAATAACAATCTTTAATGGTTATTTAAACTGAGAAAGACCCGTGAGCACCTGACATCGACTTTCAATGGCATCCTCATACATTATGGAGAATGGCTTTGGTATTCAAATTCCGTGAGTTAAACACTTCTATCAATAAAGGGATAATTGGTTTTGCAATTTTGTAACGGGTCTTCAAAGAAATGCATTTAAATGAAAAATGAAGCCATAAGTCAAAGGAGGGATCTCCGACAACACCTGGCTGCAGCATCCACATCAAAACACCAAAACACCCAATGCATAAACACAGAGCAGACAAGCACAGGAAGAGACGCAAGTGTTTCGTTTATTGAATCAGTCTAGGAACTATAACAATTTCATTTCATGTTTGCAATAATTTGTTTTTGTAAAATCATTCTTCCTGATTATCTGCGATGTCCTCTGAAGCAGCTGGCTCGTGTAATACAGTACTGTCATTCTGTTCTTGCTCATCAATTGTTACACTTGATTTTACATCCATTGACTTTTCACAAATCATAATATTTTTACCATTATTGTTTAAAATCAAGAACTTGGAATGGCTGTCTTTTCGGTAAGTAACATTTAATGGATAGTCTAAGCCATCAGACAAATTCATCAGTTCTTCCTTCAGAATACCCTCGGGACTTATCACTAGAATATTATGAGACCACCTTCCGATAACCAAGACGTTCCCTTCGGAGTCAATTGAAATTCCTCTGCAAAACTTCAGATCGAGGCTGGTGAATGCAAATATTAAAACACCATCCATGTTAACACAATATAAAGCATCTGTTTTATAACCAGTGTAATATACCTTGCCCATCTCGTCACTACTTATGTAAACAGCATCGCCGTATTTTATTTTCATTGTTCCTGTTATTTCCCAACTTGCATTCATTATTGTCACGTGATTTCCACACGCCATGACAAGCCTTTCATCATAAGTCGTGATGCCAGAACATTCGTACCCAACATGGACGCCATCTTTGAGTTTCAGCGTATCGATGTCCAGGGTTTGCAACATTATTTCATTTGGAAGTGTCAGCACTACAAGATCTTGTATAAATCTCGTCAAATCTCGGGGATTTCCTGAAAGTAAGATTTCTTTAAGTAGGACGCCATCTTCATCATATACAAACATCCGGGCATTATTGTAGTCCGCGATTAAAATGCGTCCATCTTCAAGGTAGAGTGCACCTGTGATCCAAGGCGTTCTCCCGAAATCTGGCCTTTGAGCGGGGAAAATTTTTTTGGTGTCAACTTCGCTCATGTTTCTACATCTTAGTGTATACTACCGTATATGTCAGATAAAATATGATATCACTGACGTGAGCATATTAGTTGAAGATAACCTAGATAGAAGACGTTGCAAATAGTGATGGATATAAGTGATAATACTTTATACATATTATCAGGGTTTCTCAATTTCTACCATAAAATGCTAACTTCAGAAAGGACGTTTAAGACTGTCTAAAACCATCATGGACCTCAAGCAGATTTAGTCAACCAAGGTGTAACAGATCCATCAAACGGTTGTCCAGGCAAAAACGCAGAGCAAACAAAAAAGGATAGACGAACAGAAAATAAGAAAGTCTGAGATACAAACAGCTGCAAAAGTGAACTCAGCAAGAGCGCACGATTCATATTTACCTGATATGGTGCAAAAGGACTCCAACAGCTTAAGACTCCAACAGCTTAAAGAGTTAAAGAAGATCCTGACGATAATCTCAATAGCACTTACAATAGAGCACAAAATGAAACATCGACGGACCCCTAGCAAGCTAGAGGTGGGACCAGGTGCCCGGGAGGAGTAAGCATCCCCTGCTGGCTAGCCGCACCCGCCGTCGATGTTAAAGCATGGAAATAAAAAGATATATAATTCATGCACTGTCTGACGTTATGTCTACATAGAAAGTGCTATGGCGACAATGTCAGAAAAGTATATTCAAAACACTTACTGTCAAACCCCTCGCGGGGAACTTTTTTACGAGCTCCACACGGCAAAGGGCATAAGTGTGACACAAATGAGTTAAAGAAGATCCTGACGATAATCTCAACAGCACTCACAATAGAGCACAAAATGAAACATCGACGGACTCCTAGCAAGCTAGAGGTGGGACCAGGTGCCGGAAGGAGTAAGCATCCCCTACTGGCTAGGTATATTCTTTCATGAAGAGTAAGAAGTTTATCAAAGCTGGAACTCCTCCTCTTCGCTCTGATGGTAGCCTGCATGGACACTCACAGACAAAAGCGCCCCTCCTTAACAAACAATTCACAACTTTATTCACCACACTCAGAAGATACACCTGAGACACCAAGTCTAGGCAGAAGTACCATCCCATCGGCAGCACATAAGACTGGAAAGGGAGCTACTGAAACTTCTGATTGATCTCAATCCAAACAAGTCTACTGGTCTGGGTGAGATATCAACTAAATTTTAAAAAGAGATGGCTCATCCGGTGACATCAGCTCTTACTAAGACCTCCCAAGCATCCATCGACCAAGAGGATCAGGGAATCTTCCTACATGTTACATTTTCAAATAACATCACCAATAGTCAAGAAGGGGGAGTAAGCCTCCCAAAATACAGACCAGTGTCTTTGACCTCTGGTGTAAGGTTGATGAACACATCATGCACAGCCACCTTATGAACTTTATTGAAAAACAAGGTATTCTAGCCGACTACCAGCACCGGTTTAGGAAAAAGAGATTCTGTGAATCCTAACTGATAACAACACCAATGAATGCAGTGCTGTTGGACTTTTCGAAAGTGTTTGATAAGGTCCCCATTAGCAGTTGCTCGCCAACTTCATTTCTAGGGTGTTCATGATAATGTATGTAAATGAAATAAGAGCTTTTAGTCTTAACGCATCCAGCGCGTACTAGTAAACTAAGGATAATTTGTCATCATCCACACCCATCAATTCTGGGGTGCCACAAGGAAACATCGTCGGTCCCACCTTATGAAAAATATGGATAATGACCATATCCCAATACACATAGTACAAAATCGATAATTCAGAAAATCATAAACCGAAGAACAAAATCAGGATAAAACAGGATCCAAAGCAAACAAACAAAAACCTCCACCACATGAAAAGAAGCAAACTCCCATTTATGTATGATATTTAGGAAAAAACCCAACAACTTGTGCTTTGAAAGTTATTCCGCTTTGCTTTCCCAAAATTATCATTTCTGAGCTATATGCATTACTACCTTTCAGAAAATGAATGAATGTATAATGAAAATATGCCCTATTGTACATCAGATACCTTTTAAAATTGTTCAGTTTTTCAGTAATTATTGACTGTCAAAATATAAATAAGAGAGGACACATTTTCCTTTGCACAGCAAAGTTTTATTATTCTATGGTCATGAATTTCACTCAACTACATTTTGTAGTGTGATCACTACAGATGAATTCATATAATATTCATACTTATAGTATGGAAAATGTTAAAGTAACTCTCCACAAAGTATAAGCATCCATTCACATAAATTACTGAACACTACAATATATGTAGGTACATTATAACAGATAAACCATAAAGAAACATTCATCAAGGAACATACCTTTGTAAGAATGTCTAGATTTAAAATTTCCAGACAACGATTCATGTGAAAGTACTTCTCTAAATAAAGAAGAAAAGAAGGACATTTGTTTTTCAATCAATTTCTATAACCATAATTTTGTTGTGATTATTAAAGGTTAATCTTCGGCATCAGTATTCATCTCTTTCTTTATTAATGACAGTTAATACCAGTTTCAGGATAATCATTGTGTCATAAACGTTGACAACTTCCAAATAAGGATGGTAATATAACTTATTAAAAACTTTTATCTTAATTTAATTCTTAATTCCTGGATCCATTGTAGGTTATCACAGTATAATCACCTTCCTAAAGACAATTATTTTAAATGTTTACATTCCAGTTTTTCATGCTTTAATGACGTTTAAATATGTTTAAAACTCCATTGCTAAGGCTCTGTTACAACATACCGGTATAGTTCAAATCAAGTTACTATGACGTCATAGTTCAAATCACGCCACCGCGGTATACTCCTATAATTACAGTGTAATTTCTATACAAATGAAAGGGCACATGTAAATATATATTAAGATAATAAAAGAAAAAGGCAAACTTAATTGATTATCATTTTTAGTACTGATTTACTTGAACATTTGATTCATACTTACATATTCTTAGAATATTCATCAGAATAAATTTCATAGAAATATGAATATCAACTTTGGTACAGAATGACAAAAAAAAAACCCCAAAGTATTTCATGCACAATGAACAAAAATTAAAGTTGCATAATTAGAAATAGACCTGACTTCTACATTAGGGGATCACATGCTAGGTTTTTCAGTTTGCTTGTTTGCTTGATTTGCCAATTTCCCCTGGTTTCATGTGTTCTTGGGCTCATTGTATTTTGATTCACAATTTTGGTTATGAATGCTGTATGATATCTTTTCCATAATTTAGAAATAATAAAAAAACTAATAGTAATCTTTTACTGTCAATAAAACTTAAATTCACTTTTTATTTCATTTTAATTTACCACCTTATAAAAGTTTCCTCCCTTAAACAGATACAAGATATTGAAGAATGATAAGTCAATTTGGTACAAGTACATAAAATATTCAATTGTAAGAAGACACAGGATCTAAAAAAGTATGTTATTTTATAAATACTGAAAATTGTTTAAATACTTTTAATATTACAATTTTTAAAATACACTTGATTCTGTCTCAAAGGAATGAAAATTCCAAGTGCAGATTAAAAACATTTCAAAGTAATTTCATGTGTTCTTATGTAATTTGTTCTTTCATATGAGCTGTCCTACACAGTGTTTGCTTTACATTGCAACATTTAACAAATGAAAACACGATAAAAAGGGAAAAAGTTATTGACAAAATCTACCAACTTCTCTGTAGGGGATGAAACAATAAGCCTTTACAACCTTTATGACCCTATACACTGAGATACAACTGATGTAGGTGTTAATGTGTAAAATGAGCAAAATTCTTAAGTATTTAAAAATATCACTGAGAAGGCATCAAAACAGAAAATATGGAGATAATATGATCAACCTGCTTTACATAAAGTATACATATTTAAGGTACACTATTCAATAACATTGTTCTGACATAATTACTTCTTACCCATTCAACATAATTAACTGACATATCACAAGTTCAAAAAATACCACACAAAAATGGCAGATTTGAAGGAATTTGAGGGAAAGTTATATTAGTTTTACCAATCATTATTCTTATGAGTAATGGTTGACAAATATTAAAACATAAATCTAACAAAAGTAGATTATATAAAATAAACAAAGAAAAGGAAACAATAATATTCTAACATACTCTGAATTTTTTAAAGAGTGCATACAAAAAAGTCAGCATTTCAAGCAATATGAAGTATTTAGGAGATCATGAATAATTCAGGGCTGCATCCCTGAATACTGTATATAAACGTGGTCAATTTCACTGGGGGAAAATTTTGCGATAATTACACGAAGACGTTATGCTTGGGTGAAATACTAGCTGTATAAACGTATCTTCCAATGTGAGAATGCAGCAGGGCTATTATCGCTTAGAAAAATGTAAGCATAGTTGATTGATTTGCAAAATACGCGTAAATTTCCCCAACGCGAAAACTTCACATTTACAGTATAGTCTTTTACATCACAAGGCTTTGGTGGTACCATATTATTTTCAGAGAACACCATATGAATTGCATATCATAAATGTGTTTCACAGCGTCTTTTATTTCTTTTTTTTTCTGAATATTTACTATAAAGAATCAATGAAAACAACAAAACAATTTACTTCTGGAGAGGTTCCTTTTCTTAAAAAAAAAAATAAAATAAACAACGAGTATAACGTGTACATAACAATGTAAAATGGATAATAATTGAGAGTTTTCTTGTTTTACAAAAGCAATTTGTACTACTTCTATAAATAAATGAATAAGGAGCTCATGCCACAAGTAGTTTGAGTATTTTTGAGAGAAGAATTTTGGCTGGTATAGAACATTACTTTCCTTTACTGAGTAACACATAAGTTTTCCAGTTACAGGAATGGATATACAAGGATGGGGAGGAGTGTCAAGATATGGTAGGTATACCTGATTTACACCTGTGTAACTGACCACAAACATATCAATATTTATTTCAATTCTAAAGCAATTCTGATTTACGTTCACATCATGTGATAAATAATACCAGCAGCATGTACAATCAGAATGCTACAGCTTTACAATAGACCCTTTCACATTATCTGCGGTACTGAATTTGAAGGCCAGTTCCGGGGGACAAAAAATAGATTGCGCATGCACCAGTGACGTAATTCGATTGTTCCAAGATGTTTTCCGCGGAACGAACGAAACATGATTCCGCGCTAAACGTCCTAGAACAATCAAATGACGTCACTGGTGCATGCGCAATCTATTCGTTGTCCCCCGGAACAGGCATTCAAATTTAGTACCGCAGATAATGTGAAAGGGTCTATTGCAACTAAGCTGTGAAAATAATTCTGCAAATTAAACATTCAATAAAATCAGGACAAAGGGCAAGGGGCGGTTTCTAGGCCCAAAATTATTGCTAATGCCGAAGATTTAAAAACATTGAAATTGATACTAAAATTGGTAAAAGGAAGCTTGTCTTAAATAGATTCAACATGAAAAATGTTTAATTTCATTTTTTTCGTTAGGGTTATCACCCTTTGAAATCACCTATGAAACCGGAAATGAACAAAAAATCAATAAATTTTCACATTTGATAGCAAACTTAGACTTGGCCACATCAAAACAACAAGTTCATACTTTTTCTGTATATCCGTATAAGTATTTTGTAAATGCTGTGAAAGTATGAATCTGTTGTTTTCATGTGGCCACATAGAAAATGATTGTTACCATGCGAGCGGGTCGTTTTGGAAACAGAAAAACACCTTTTAACTTCTATAATTCAAGAATTATTTGAGTAAAATCGATACAATTCAGTAGATTTTGTTCTGTTGTTATTGATGATATTTATTATTTATTCCCACATGCACGAAATCAAATGATACAGACAAAAATGTCTTTCAAATGCTTATTATCCTCGTAACGTGACGACAGAATGACGTCATACTGAATATATGACGTCATATATGTTCACGGCTTTGATTTTGTTTGTATTTTGCGAAAAAATTTAAAGTCAAAGTGATCATTTCATATTATAATATAATGTAATATTGAATGGAAATGAAAGAGTAACTAAAAGGTAACAGTCGGCATTTATAAAATATGTCAAACTTTGAGCCAGAATCAACGAATTAAATTATTAATAAAAAAAAAACCCTGAACAAACGAACAAGAAAAAAAAAGGAGAAACCTAAACACCCCCCTTCCCTCCAGTACACACAACAATCAACCAAATAAACTATTATATTACATGAAGATGTGAAATACAACCCTCCGTAAAAAAAAAAATATTTATTTCATATCTAATAGTCAATTTTCGAGTTATTCCCTTCCGTCACCGGTTTAGTATTTTATTGCGTCATAAATTGAAAGTTGCGGGGCGTGTAACTTCCGGTTTGGAGAACGATGGAGTTTCAGAGCTACAATGTCCCCAAGCTTGAGCCATTTCTGCAAGAAAGAGGGGTTACATGTTCCTTTTACAACAAAGAGCATCTAGTTAAATTATGTTACCTCGCAAAAGAGCTCAATTTAGAAATTATTGAGCAAAATATTGATAGGGAATCCGAACTTTCGAGCATTAGTCGTCGAACTGTCAATGTAAACAATGACTCTACTGAAACTGTCGTTCTTGAAAAAGTAGACGACATCTCAGTGTGGTCTTCTCATCTCTCATCTCTTCCTCCTTTAGAAACTGCTGATGCCTTAGTCTATTTGTATGATTACTGTGCATGGGGTTCCTCACGTTTGAAATCTTACAAAACAGACAATGGATTTCAACTACACCTGGCCAATCATATAGGTTAGTTCTACTTCTGAGAACAGGTATACCGGTTATGTAAAAGTTTCGCTCGAGAGTTTTCCTGAGTTGCAAACTTAGCTGCTTCATACTCACAAGTCATGACTTGTACCTCTCTCCTTACAACAATGGTACATAACATTTATTTTACACCTCTGGTATGTGTACATGTAAATATTAACATGGCTGCTTTTAAGTAAAATGTATAGATTTAGCATCTATAAGTAATATCAAATTTTGATTTTTATCAAAGTATTTTGATTCTCAACTCCCAATATTTCAATAAAAAAAGTTTCTTTGGGATTCTTAAAAGTTACATGATTCTTTTGCTAATTAGGGAATGTTCAGATCAGCCAACAACAGAATGGTGCATTTATGTATGTCAAATCTACATGTGTACCAGAGACACGGCAGAATGACAAACCATACAAAGTTTGGATTCTTTTGAAGAACTCTGGGGAAGTTGTGTCTGGAGGTTGCACGTGTGTCGTGTAAGGATTATTCATGAAATGTTATTGAATTCCTAGATTTTGTACTTCTTTCTTTCTCTTGTTCAACTACAAGTTTATGAAATTAAGTTTTGAGTTCCGTATTTGCTTTCATGTGGCAGATGTTCAAAGTACTTGTGTGCACTTCAACAAATTAAATAGGTCATTCTTGTGCTTTGATCACTGGCTGCTTTTTATTCAGCTTTTTAGTGGAAATATTGTGGGGTAAGGTAATTATGAAATTTCCACTCAGTACTGGTATTTCCAGTTTGTCATTCCATTGTGATTCCTTGAATTGATATACAAGTTCTTTTGAAACTGAAAGTCATATTCTGTTTTAATTTTAACATATCAACAACAACTGTAAAGTATGTAAATAATAAATTAACAGTAAAAAAGTAACATAATCGTAAAATTGCAACATCTTTAAACATTGAATTATTTAGCTAAAAATGTAATAAAATCTTATCAGATGTTTATCATCACAACAATGCTAATCTCTAACTTAAATAAATATCTTCTCAAACTTCATAACAGTTGTAATACAACTTATCTTTTTCTTGTTTCACTGTACAGTAACTTCGTGTCAATATGAAATGGCAGAATAGAGAGGTTAAGAAAGTTAACACATTCATGTGTATATAGAAAGTATATGGACACATAGAAATTCAAAATGTTACAGGTTTAGGAAAATTGGCACATGTGTACATTTTATTACTTTGCAATACATGAAGAAAGTCAAGTGTAAATATAATTTTGGAATACAATTTCGAAAACCTTTATCCTTTACAAGTTATCTTGCCATAAAGTATATATTTGCTATTTAATTATAAAAGGCTTTACATACATGTATGCAACAATTTACAGATTCTTGAAAACATTTAGTGATTTCAGTATGCAAGAATTAATGATTTTATACAAAATATCTCTACATACAAGTATACAAGTAGGGTTTCTAAACTTCTTTAATGTATTGGTTACAGTGACAGTGGAGCATGCAAACACTGTGTAGCATTGTTATTTTCATTGGTAAGCTTCAGTGACAGATATAAAGACAGATTTACAGAGGCATGTACAGATATAGGTTGTGTATGGGACAAACCTAAGAAAGCTACTGAGCCTATGGAAATAGATGAAATTGATATTAGAAGGGACACTAGTGAGACATCAATTAAAAAACCAACACCAGATTGTAAAACTTATGTGCCATCGTGCAGTTTTTCAAGGGAAAATGTGGAAAAAGAACTATGTGAGCTTTTCAAAAACACTGATTCACTGGTGTTACAAATACTGGATGAATCAAGTGATGAATCTGACAAAGAATGTGATGCTAGTTGTATACCTACTATGTCTGAAGCCTTGTCAAGTTTATCTGAGAAAGCTAATATCAATGGGCATTTACAAAATATTTACTCAGATGAAATTATTAATGAAATAGAAAATTGTACGCAAGGTCAGTCTGACAATGAAGAATGGTTTGCCCATAGACAGGGAAGGATTACAGCCTCCCTCTTTCACTCTGTGTCAAATTTCAGGTACAATGACAAACCAAACAACTACATACTTAAGAAGGTCATGGGCAATGAAAAAAATGTCTTGTATCCATCGCTAGCACACGGGAAAAAGTATGAAGCTGTAGCAAGGCAGCAGTACATTGATCAATGTAAAAAACTTCACAAAAATTTTGTGGTAAGGGAATGTGGATTATTTGTTGACAAGAAACATCCCTTTATGGGTGCCTCCCCAGATGGTATTGTAACATGCACCTGCTGTGGGAAGGGTTTACTTGAAATCAAATGTAGCTACATGCATCAAAATGTAACACCCCATGAAGCATGTCTAGATGATCATTATCACATATACTGTGATGAAAATAATCAGGTCAAATTAAAAGAGTCATCATCATGGTATTTGCAAATACAAGGTCAAATGGGTGTTTGTGAGCTCAAGTGGTGCGACTTTGTATTCTTCACCAGGAAAGGTATTAGTGTTGACCGAATCCACTATGATCATGATATCTTTAGTGGAATTGTTTTGAAATGTGACAAATTTTTCAATAAGTATGGTGTTGATGCACTCATTCAGAATTGTATGCCTGCAAAGGAATGAATTGATTACATGTACATGCATTTCATGAAACAGTAAATACTACTCTTTGCACTCGATCATTACTTCTAGGACTTTCATTTCTTAACAAGAGGAGGATGCAAGTTACAAAAGAATGCACACACATGTACAATCTGATTTGCCAGAGGTTTCAGTTTTAATGGCATGGTATTTGAGAGCAACTTGAAAGTTTTTAAGCGGCCTATTGCCCTTTCAACATGTATCCTTTTTTAGCAATGTTCTTCGTCCTCGTTATGTCTTTGGCTGTCAAGCATTTTCCTTTACCCCATTGACATTTCTTTGTAAATGGTGGAATGTTTAATGTAGCACGTCTCTCAAGAAGAAGATCACGAATAAGGAAGCCTCGATCTGCCATAACTTCGTCTCCCTGCCTTATGTGGTCCAAAAATCCAGAGTGCTCAGTTATATATCTGTCTGACACATTCCCTCCCCACAAATTCGAAACAAAAGAGAATGCTCCTGTTGGTGTTACAGCTACTTATAATTTAAAGGTGTTGTGGTGTTTGTATGAACTGTATGTGGTTATTTGTGCTGTGGGTGTATGTGGTCGTTGTATGAAAATTTCTGTACAATCAATGATACAAGTTGTCTTAGGGAAAGATCTCTTAAATGAAACAGGCAAAAATTTCCTAACACGCTTTGATTTTGGCAATTTTATCATAGGAGAGAACACTACATGCATGAAATTAACCCAAGTAGTAAATATCTGGGATGCCCTGGTAACGGATACTCCAAAGATGTCTGCTAATACAAATAATGGTAGCGCCAGTCTTAGTCTTAGAATGGTGAGGAGAATCTCATGGAATCTTGTTAACTTGCGTGTAGGACCTGATTTCCTCTTTCTTTTGTCTTCTTGGTACTTGCTTCATTTACATCGACGGCGGGTGCGGCTAGCCAACAGGGGATGCTTACTCCTCCCGGGCACCTGGTCCCACCTCTAGCTTGCTAGGGGTCCGTCGATGTTTAATTTTGTGTTCTATTGTGAGTGCTGTTGCGATTATCGTCAGGATCTTCTTTAACTCATTTGTGTCACACTTATGCCCTTTGCCGTGTGGAGCTCGTAAAAAAGTTCCCCGCGAGGGGTTTGACAGTAAGTGTTTTGAATATACTTTCCTGACATTGTCGCCATAGCACTTTCTATATAGACATAGCGTCAGACAGTGCATGAATTTTATATTTTTCATTTCCATGCTTCATTTACATCGACGGCGGGTGCGGCTAGCCAACAGGGGATGCTTACTCCTCCCGGGCACCTGGTCCCACCTCTAGCTTGCTAGGGGTCCGTCGATGTTTAATTTTGTGTTCTATTGTGAGTGCTGTTGCGATTATCGTCAGGATCTTCTTTAACTCATTGGTTTGATGATGTGTACCACCTGATCCTCTCCAATATTTAAGTGCAGGCGAAATCTTGTCGAGTATGGCTGGAACAAAAATAATTAAGTTTTAATGCTTAGTTTTGCTAGTTTTCAAAAGATTCTAGAACTGACAGTAATTTAGTTCTTTTAATGAAATGTTATAACTTGTATTACAAAAAAAACCTCCAGAAATATCAAATGCATGTTTTGAGTGTTTGAGGTACATGTATAAGGTTGGTCATGTGAAAATTTATCCTTTTCTCAAAGAAATTTTACATGACAAACTAAAAGTTGATTCCAATTCACTTCAAAAACATGTATTGGTTGTACAAAGAGAAATTTTTTATCTATTATATTCCTTATATAAATTGACCACTCAAACTAGCTTGAATAATATAAAATTTTACGTTGTAGTATCAAAATTTTTGTACAATTATCCTAATACATTGTATTCAATCCTGAAAAATGTCATGATAGACAAGTTAGGAGTCAATTGGCATTAACAAGTATATGGTAAAATAAATTCACATATATATATAATGAACAAAATCTTTAACATGCACACCTTTGTCATACTCTACAGCAATTTTAATGACAATACTGTGCTTTTGAAGAAAACAGAAAATAATTCATACCAAACAGTCCTAATAATGCCATAAGTGAAGGCAGTCCTAGGTATCTCTTCACAGCCGCATCTGATGAGGTGACTTTGTGAACAAAATTTTCACGAAGAAGTGAATCTTTATCCTCCAGTTTAGCTTCAAGGTCATCAATTTTGGTCTTCATGGCATCCAAATCAATGCCTTTGATGTCTGTCTGTGTTTCTGTATGTTTTAAGGTGGTTTGAATGTGCTGTCTCCTTTCGGCATAGTCATGATCAACTGGTGCTATTAGAGAAGATAAAATGGAGATTATGACTGAATTTCATGAAAATTTACGTTCAATTGAAAATGTTCAAAATTGAATAGTCAAATATAACCGAGCAACCTTTAACTCGTGGTTAGTATGTACTCTTGATGATATGTATTAATGATTTGCACCCAGATAAGGACACCATATCACAAATGTTTAAGTTTGATTTATATTTTGATTATAATGTAGTGAAGTCAAAAATAGATTTAAAAGTACCTGCTATCTGAGAGACTTTATCTGTAGTTGTCCTAATTATAACTTCATTTGCTACTGGTATGCAAAAGGCACTTGGTGTTCCATCGCAGTCCATCTGAAATTGAATAATGGAACTAAATCACAACCAGAAATCATTTTTTCAGAATTCAATACCTTAATATTTTAGGTTGATGGTTTATATATTATACATCAGAATTACATGTTTCATATATTTCCACTGCAGGAGAATCCTAATGATAGTGGCTCGTTAGGCTAAAGGATTTATAAACTATACTTCTGGTTGCCTATTGACGTTACGCTTTAGTTTTGAAAGTACAGATACTTTACCAACATTCAGGTACTTTTGACGCTATAGCATTCAATATGCTCGTTATTAATGCTAAACGCAGTGTCTGATGATTTGGTAAATTATATAAGAACAATGTATTAACTGTCCTACTTTGGTTGTTCATTTTCCAAGAATCCTTTTGTGATTCACTGAATTTGCACTTAACCAAACAATAATACCATGCATGAACACTCAAAGTACATGTAAGACAGTCATTTCTTTAAGGAATCATTGTAATAATTTTTTGGTTGATCGAGGTATCAACACCAAAAATTGAGGGAAAACTGCATCGTGCGCGTAGCGCAAGATGCACAAGTTTTCCCTTAATTTTTGGTGTTGATACCTCGATCAACCAAAAAAATATTACATTGATTACTTATCATTTCATTTCGTCGCTTTTCAACGTTTATTTGCTGCTTTGAAATCGCGTTGCTAACGACGTTGCTAAGCGCGTACTTCCGTTTTTTGTTGATACAGGTATCAACAAAATTTCTCGCCCAATCAGAATAGTCGTTTCTTAATCATAACAATGGAAATTAAATGATTATTATTTGAATTGAATTTCTATAGCATCCTTTATAATATACATGTAAATGCCTTACAATCAAGAATGACCACATGTCCTAAGTAAAGAATAGACAGTCATTCTCTTATTGATACTAACTGTTATGAAATCATTGCTTATTAATAAGATACACAAAAGTTCAAAGCAAAGTAAAAGGAAATGTGTACATCTTTGTTAATTATGCAATAATCTACATGATCTACATTATTGTGAGTTGTTCCATCTGATCATGTCAATGCAAATACAAATATTTATTTAACATCATTTACCATCACTGCATCTAATGATGAGTCTGTCTGTGAACTGGATGTTCCTGTCTCATTGGTAGACACACAGTTGACTCTCTTTGTTATAGAAACCACACCCCGTCTGTCTTCTTTTTCCTTAAAGTTATTATATGAGAAGAGGGTCGGGTAAGGACTGCTTATGGTGGGCTCTCCGTCCTCAAAATGAAGCGAACATAACCTATCGTTTCTTGTTGGGTCAAAGTTGGCACGGCGGACAAGATCAACCCATCTTTTTCTCAATCTAGGATTTTTCTTGGAGGGGAATGGGAAAAAACGCACTGATGCCATGAACCCATACTTTCCTCGCTTTCTCTCATCGGCAGGGCATCCCTCTGCCACACAATAATAACACGAAAATCGAACCTATTTAGCTATTTGCAGACGAAGTTTCTAACGTAAACAAATAAACCGGAAGTAGGTCGCCCCACAAAACTCGGAAAGTCACATGATTTCGGTAGGAACTATTCCGACAAATCTGAACGGAACGGAATAACTCGAAAATCGACTATTGAGAAATGAAGGCCATGTAAAATAGACAGTTTAGACACCATCGCGTATGATTTGCCGTCCACGAGATGTACTTATTTGTGCAAATTCAGGGGGAAAATATCTGCTGTGTCTCATTTTCGACTGTGAAAAATCTTCTTTTTTTTTTTATTTTATTGAACATGTTTTATAGAAAATATGTTGTCAATATTAACGAAAATTGTCCAAACGGATACAGCACGTCATTTCACGGTAACGGACATTCTGCGAGTATTGTGTACTTACATGTATATCGATATTGTTCACGCCTTGTAGTTGTATATAAATAATTTACAGTAGCACATTCTGTATCTTCATAATTTTTTCCTTCATTTTTTTCAATGATGTTAATTTAAATCATTAAAAGTGCAATCCACGAAATTTGTATACTAAAACATTAAAAAAAAATCATCATCTTAATTCGTGGAGATTTATTTTAACATATATTGATGATTTCAGTCAGCATAAAATCAGTGCGTTTAGAAAATAGGAAATATCCCTACTAATGTGGAATTCAATTACAAACAGCAAAACGAACATACTGATATAACCAATCTAATTAAAATTCAGCTCTTTCTATTTTCGTAATCTATGTATTTTACGAAATTTTGATTAGATTGTAAAATGATGCAAGCAATACAGCAGAAATTAGCGAGTCCAGAACTAGAAGGTATTGTAGGTGGCGCTATGATACACAATTTTATGTTTATATTATTGATTTTTAATAAACTTTATTAGCATACTTTTGAATTTTTTCTTTGTAAAGACAACATCCGTAATATTATATAATTATGCGGTGGCGGATCTAGGGTCTCAGAGAAAGGGGACCGAAGACAAGTTTTAAAGAATTTTTTCATAGAAAAAAGGGAGATAAAAATCAAGAAAAGTCTTACTGAGCGGTACCATAGCCAACGATCAGTCCTATGTCAATGGGTATATTTGAATTATCTGTTTATTTCAATATTTTATTTATTTTATTATTATTTTTTTATAAGGGGTACATCAAAAAGGTTGTGTTGAAATTGAGACATGCGAGGTAATTCTTGAAACTGGCGAGCGGGGGATCGGAGCCCATTCATAACCCTCTAAATTCGCAAATCAAATGCATTTTTTTATTAGCAAAAACATCAGAATGCAAAGTAAGCTGAAAACAGCATCAATCAGTGCCAAACAAATCTGAATCAAGGCTTTTGTGCGAAAGGGGGGAGGGAGGCTTCGTTTTTCCGCTTCATCTGGGCTGGTCTTCTGGGGATGAATCGGACGAGAAAAAAATGAGCAGGAAAAGTGGGGAGGGTGTTAAAATAGGGTCTGCTGGGTTACCGGAAATACACATACTGTTTAAGGCCTTGGTGAAAAGTATCATTATAACATTAATATGTAACTTAAGATATCCATACTAGTAAGTCAACAAAGGGGTGTCCAAATCACCCCTAATTATATGATAGTGAAACCTACCATGTACATATACTAGTATTATATGGTGATATTGACAGTATATAAACACAATTATTAGCCTAGATAGTATTAGAATATAGCAGGAAATTACCAACAGACAACGTTACATTACAATGTAATCGTAACGTCATATGACGTCAAAATCAATGTAAAATATAGCTGACCATCCTATCTTCACATTAGTGTAGAATCGCAACGGGATGTCCGATTCTCAAAATTTGAATTGATTTATACTCTGTAAATCCTGTATTTTCAAAGTTCAATGTTTGTCCCAGTTTTGAAATTGGGCCGATTTTGGCCCTTACCGCCCCTTGCCCTTTCTTTATTAAAATTTACTAGGAGTACTACTGAACAGACAAATGATATATGAAAAATGGTCAGCATTTTTTACATTATATGTGCATCTTGGCTTTTGCTCTACAGTACGGCAAATAGATCATTAACAAAATGACGAAATAATAAAGGTTTCACTAAGAGTAATAATGCAATGATAACACAAACATGTCAAGTTAATTGGTTTTACATAATGGTTTTCAGCAGTGCATTCTCAAAACGATGAATACTAGGGGAAACTTGACTATATAATAACTTGTTCATCATTCCAAAAACCTTCTTAAGACTATGTCTATGTGGCTGTAAGAGATAAGATTTCTCCCTCTCCCCATCCCCACCCCCTGCCCTCTTCCCACACTCCCCCTTCTAATCCCTTCTCAATAAGATTATAATATGGCTTTTATAACATGAAGGATTCAATATCGATATTAATTAGAAATTACATTTTTATTACATATTTGTTATAATTTTCTGCATGATAAGGTAACTAACCTTGTAGGAATTATTAGGGAAAGGCAACTTAATGAAACTCAGTGTGAAATAAAAATGTTTATCTACTGGTTTTAAAAGGGAAAATATAATACATAATATCCCTAGACATGACGCTTTGCCTCTAGGCCCAAAATTGTCTATTCGTTCAAGTCTATGAAAATGGTGTTTTTCAAATAAATATGCTTAAACTAACTACATGTAGCTTGCATTTAGTACATGTGATACCATTATTCATCTAACTTATACTCTAACTTAACAAAATTTACTTCTGTACCAAAAGGCACATATATATGCACTAAGTATCTGGACAACAATAATGACTAGCCGGACAGTTTTATAAAATACGTCCCTGTTAAAAAAATTGTATAAAATACAATACCCTTGTATGTCAAGCTTAACTTTAAAGCAAAATAATAATCATAAAAAAATTAAGCAGCAGTGATGAATACTGTTTACATAATTTGAACACATGCAATAGCACTGATACCCCCCCCCCCCCAAACCCCCCCCCCCCCCCCCCAAAAAAAATATCGTAAAATAAACAACTCTTATGTGACTTAAGGTGTATGTAATTGAAACTAATATGACAGACATATTTCAGCAAACAACACTTCAACTGATGCATCCATTTTAGCGATGAAAGATTGGTTTCTGAGTTTCTTTGTGACTCGAGTACAAATTGTTGAGCCTTTACTGTAAATGTCCATAACCGTGCATGCTTTGAAAGTTCCCTAAACCTACAATACAAATTTAAGAGAACTGAAATACTTCAAGCGTTAACTAGGAATATTGATTGAGAAATAGATGCCAAAAACTGAGGGCAAAATGAACCATGGTTGTACAGCATGTATAAGTTTTCCTTCAGTTTTTGCTATTAATAAAATGTACCTTCATGAATCAAAGCAAATAAATTGCAATAATCACTTATCATTTCATTTCTATGATTTTCAATGTTTATTTGCAGCTTTGAAATTCACAAAATACATGTGTGAGTAATATCATACATGCCAGATTTTTTCAGCCATTCTGGGACATTGATGAAAATTTTCTGGGACAAATGACAAAATTCTGGGACAAAACTTTTTAAATTCTGGGACAAATTCCGGGACATTTTTCTGATTTATGAACAAAATGTTATCTTATTGTCATGTACACAATCTAGTCCCTTAATTACTCCTTGTGTTTTAGGTTAGCATTAATTAAAGCAGTTCTCAGTGTAATGTACTTGAGTTATTTTGATTCAAGTTAGGTTACGTACGTTTCTCTATCGGTTGTCGGTAGAGATCGACCGGTCTTCTTCGCGAGCCATTAATAATGCTACTTCGTAGCGTATTTATATAAATTAGTCTAGGTGCCATTCATGAAACCCAAAAATTTCTTACGCACAAAATGTTTTTGCATGAAAGTGTTGTCAATACCCTCTTATTTGATAATCCGGCGGATGCCACTCTGGCATCCTTGGGCATTTCGAAATTTTGGGGTAAAATAGTATTTTTCGAAGAAAAACCATTGAAAATAGGAAAAAATCAATTACTTTTTCCATGCTGCAGCTAGATCAACAAAATTGGTACCAAAAGAACGACACTTTATAATTGTCTTTAAGTCTCAAGTTCAATTTACCAATCTACTTGTCAATAAAATTGGGAAAACTATGGATTTTCGATGAAAAATCGTTGAAAATTGGGAAAATACAATATCTTTTTTTATTCTGTAGCTAAATAAACAATTTTGGTACCAAACGCACAATAAATTAATTGCCTTTCATTTTAAATAATACAGAAGTCAGATTCGCAATTTGCTGGTACGAAAAATTGGGAAAAAAAACTACTTTTGGATGTAAAAACGCTGAAAATGTGCAAAATGCAATGAACTTTTTCAAACTGTAGTAAGTATGAGGTACAGCAATTGTGGCACCAAAAGAAATTTTTTCATTGTCTTTTATTCTGAATTCGTATTAAGCAACTTGCTCATAAATAAAGTGGGAGAAGACCAATGAGGGAGAAAACTTTGATTTTGAAGGGTATTTTCCATTAAAAGTTTGGACTTTGAAAAATGCAAAACGTTTTCTAGAAAATCTTGAACAATTATATGTGTATTCAAGTCAACACTTCTTTAAAACAATTTACTGGTACATTGAGTCTTGTAGCGATCTTTTGAAAGACGTGGGTGAAATTAGAGACATTGTTCAAAAGAAAGCGGCTACTGTCTTTGATACATAACGTGCATGTCTGGTCCACGCTGTTAATTAGCTTTTAAATGATGTTAATGAATTTGAAGACGTTTAACATTTGTACCACTTGGTGCGTGTCACTGCTGGTGGACAGGAGTCCCCAAGGGCACATGTAGCCAAGATCGATCAATTTCGGTCGGCCGTTTCTTCAAACGCATTCGAAAATTTCTGTTTACAAAATTGTCACGAATTTCTGAAACCTGGGTCCTGTAGCATCATATTTCAGTCATCTTGCTACGTCTTTCGGTATATTTTGGACATAATTATCACACATTTTGGCCATATTTCATTTCACTGAACAGAGTTAAATACCCGAAACGTGCATGTCTGGTCCACGCTGTTAATTAATCTGCTTTTGAATTATGCTAATTAATTTGGAGACGTTTTCAAAAGATAGATGATTTCTGCCAGGGTTGTGTAGTTGTTTTCAATTATTAAAGTGGATCTTAAAGACCTGCTTAGTCATGACGTTGTTCTAGTCCCTACTTCGATGTTGAAAAGATGACTTCGGTTTTGCAACTTCCAAACTTTGCAATGTATTCTTTTTAAAGACAGTGCATGTATGTTATATATTCTTTTCATTTTCGTGCATGAACATCGACGGCGGGTGCGGCTAGCCAACAGGGGATGCTCAATCCTCCCGGGCACCTGGTCCCACCTCTAGCTTGCTAGGAGTCCGTCGATGCTTAATTTTGTGCTCTGTTGTGAGTGCTGTTGAGATTATCGTCAGGATCCTCTTTAACTCATTCGAAATATGTTCTTAAAATAAGCTCCAGGTTATTCATTCGAGAAGAATGCCTAGGAGCTGATGATCGATTGATGTATGCATGACTCTCATTCATGCAGAATTAATACCTTGAATGTTTCTGGTCGTATATTTCTAAAACACTAAACACTTCAGTTTTTCAATAATAAGTGTTCCAACTATTTACCCTCTTGAAGAAAGTTTTAAAACAATTTTGATGCAACAGACACGTGTTTCGGATAGAAAAATCCTCATCAGTGATGCTTTCAATTAAAGTGACTTCATGACACATCCAAAATCCTCCAGCAGCGCCCCTGGCCATATTTTCTGAACTTAAAATTGCTATCACTTTGCAGAGAGCAAATTTGAATGATATTTAGTTTAAACAATATTTATTCAATATAATATTCCAACAATAATTTACATCATATGAAACATGAGGATAGGAGAGAAAGCCAAAAAGCTTATTTAATACTCTGCTCCTTAATCAATTTAACTTTATAGTCATGTAGCTGGTCATATTATTATAATATTTATAATGAACATATATATATAAGAACTAAGAAGAAATTTGAAGGACGGAAATGTACAGGAGAAGGAAAGCACAGAGCATAATAGAGGTAGACAATAGATCAAGGAATTCATAGCATGAAAGAAAAGAAAATAAATCATAGTAAATGAAAGTAATCTTCAAGATGGGTCAACCTTAAATATAAATGGCATAAAGACGTAAAAAACAATAATGCGTCAAAAGTGCAATGCAAGTATGTGAAATTAGTACATTATTGCTATGCTGATGGTAGGTATTGGTAAAACTGAAATGCTGAAATGTAAGTATATGTTGAAATTATTTACAGATATAGCCTAATTCTGTTCAAATCGTTTGCTAAGGTGAATGTAATTGTGAACGGACTTAAATATAGTGCTATTTTCATCATTTGAGAGGTTTTCATCGCCATATAGAAGTGTATCTAGTTTTATGTCGTATGGAAGAAGGTCGAGAGTAGAATTGCGAATCGATGAATACTTCGGACAGTCAAGTAGAAAGTGCTTTGTCGTTTCTACAATGCTACTATTACATGAACAGAAAGGTGAATCAACAAGGTTCTTTTGGAATAAAGTTGATTTTAGGGGACTACAATTCATGCGAAGGCGAGCGTGTTGGATTTGAGATTTTCTATTGCCAATGTTATAGTAGGGAGGTTCGGGTTTGTCTTTAAATAAATAAGATTTGAATGATGACAGCGATGGTTTGCTACGAATATATTCTGGTAGATTGTTCCAGTCACGAACAGTCTGTGGAAAGAATGAGTTTCTATAGAGATTAGTACGACTGTGAAGATGCATGAAGTTCGAACGACTACGAGTTGGGTATGTGTGTGTATCTTGATGCTGCGATGGAAGTAATTCTGTTAAATACGTAGGGGTTAATCCATTTACAATTTTGTAGAACATAATTAATCGATGTTTTCTGCGTCTGTCGGAAAGTGATTCTAAATTAAGTTCGGCGTAGAGACTATGGTGGCTTACATATTTTGTCGCTCCAGTAATTATCCGAGCTGCTTCTAAGTTTATGTTTTCGAGTCGTCTTATAAGTCTTACGGGTAAAAAGTCCCATACAACATCAGCATATTCTAGGACAGGGCGGATATGAGAAAAATAAATTTTACGCAAAGATACTCTATCTAGTTGGAATTTAAGTTTACGAAGAACATTGAGTTTTGGTACCACTTTGGAAATAATGTTGTCAACGTGATTATCCCAAGTCAAATCACACGAGAGATTAAGGCCAAGATGTCGATGGTTGTTAACTTCATTAATATTTGTATTATTGAAAAATAATTGTGGGTGCTGTTGCTGATTTCTTTTCCTAGAGAATAAGACAGATTCTGTTTTAGCAGGATTGAAATCAACGAGCCATTTACTGGACCAAGAATGAATTTTGTCTAAATCAGAATTAAGTTGGTTAGCTGCAATGTCAGGGGTATCGACTACAATATACAAGGAAGTGTCGTCAGCAAAGAGTTTCACCGTGGCATGTATGTCTTGAACAATATCGTTAATATATATAAGAAATAAAATAGGTCCAAGTATGGAACCTTGAGGTACGCCGGCGGAAATTTGTCTCCATTCAGATTCGGAGCCATTGATAACAACACGTTGTTTTCGATTAGATAGATAACTATGAAACCAGGAAAGAAGATTGCCCGAGATGCCAATGGAGGATAATTTATACAATAATCCGGAGTGCCATACGCGGTCAAAGGCCTTACTTATATCACAAAAGATAGCTCTTACTTCTTTACCTAAATCGACAGCCTTACTAATATCATCTAGAATGTAGAGAAGTTGGTTAACAGTTGAATCACCTCGACAAAAGCCAGATTGGTGTTTAGAAAGTATAGAGTTATCTCTTAAATAATTATACAGATATTTAAAAACACATTTTTCAAAGACTTTGCCTAGAATATTTAACAATGATATTGGCCTGTAATTTTGAATGAAACTAGGGTTATCTTTCTTGAATACCGGGGATACATTAGCTAGTTTCCAATCACTGGGGAAGACACATTTGGATAAGGACTTGTTGAATAGTTTCGATAAAGGATCGCTCAAAAGAGCTGCAGCTTCTTTCAGTAGTATTCCATTAACATGGTCAGGACCACATGCCTTCGTGGTGTCTAATGATGAGAGAATATCAAGTATGTCAGATTCACTTATAGTGATGTCAGAGAGAAGCTCATAGACTGGATCATCGGGAGGAGGAGGAAGGAATGCATTACTGTCATCAACAGTGGCTTGGGATGAGAAATATTCATTAAATAATGTAGCCTTTTCCTTGTTGTCAGAAACACATCCGTTATCATGATTAATAATAGGGATTTGGGATGTTTTTGATTTACCTATAAAAGAGTTTACTATCTTCCACCACTGATTTGGGGAAAGGTTTTTGTCTGTTAGTGATTGTTTTAGCTTATCATAGTAAATTTCTTTGGAATGAAGATTTTCTTTGTTACATTTGTTTCTGTGAATTTTATATTTTGACCAATGATATGGAGTGTTAAATTTTTTGGCTCTCTTATATAAACGCTTTCTCTGTCTGATCATTTTGCGGAGTTCGTTATGTAACCAAGGTTTCTCATTTTTACGTATTATTACAGTTTTATTCGGAATACTTTTACTGAATGATATTTAATTGACCCCTACTTACCATCACAATGACATAAGAGATTCAGTCAGGAAAGCTACATCTCAGGAAATGAAGTGCAACTGATTGATATTACATGTACTTGCGATCAGTTGATCGAGAAAGCAATCCGATTGATTAAGAACTCACATTCTACACAGTCTGAAGATTAAGGTATTGGGAACAGATCATGATGATGGGTATCATCAACATATGATGGTATTTGAGAGACAAGGTTGTTCTGTGGAAAGTTTTTGAAGTGGTGTTCCGTGTCAAATTTCAGAGAAATTAATTCAGATATTGAAAAGATGGTGACTGAGACCATGATATTCAGAAAAAATTACTATGGTTTAGAGAATCTAGACAGTACATCCGATGTCGGGTCCAGTGTACGATTGAATGAAATGCGCTAAAAGAGTTCAAAACTCTAAGATGAACATTGTCACCAACAGTTAATTGAATAATTTCGATAACATGTCAAGAAAAACTAAATATTTTTAGCCATGCATAAGGAAACATTCTTAAGATGCAGTTCAATCAAACCTTGATCTGCTGATAGAACTAAATCTTTAAAAAAAATATTGAGACCAATTGTGATAATATTTTGCCAATCGCTTCTGTACCTCTATCTGTTATCCTGTTGATTTGTTGCAGTCGCACATGAAATCTGAGTTGGGCAACCAACAGATGTGACAAATTCTGTGCTCATATTTCTTTGATTCTGTAAATGTTTTGGAGCAGAGAATTGTCAGAGTACGATGCAAAGGAGGCATTTTGATCAACCATGTAAGAAGGGTTCCTTGTTGTTAGAAGTAGTTGCACACAAGTATTACAATTGCATGTTGATGAAACACCAAGGCAATGAGAAAGGAGGTGATCTCCAACAAAACTGGGTTGCAGCACCAAAATCAGCACATCAAAACACCTCAAGTAAAAACACAGAGAAGACACACACAGCAAGAGAAACCAGAGAATCTAGAGTAAGAAGGAGAGGACTTAAATAGGCCTTGCCTGTTGTCCAATCCTTTTCAAATCTTTTGAATAAAATATTGTTTAAACTGATTAATCTAGAGTAGAAAAAAAGGGTAATAAGAGATCGAGTGCAAATCTAAAACTATGAATATGCAATCATATTGATACGAAAATTGTTGTTCTAGAATCTTTAAACCGATTATATTTTTACAATATAAAACCTTTTTTCAGCAAAAAAAAAACCCCATCAACAACAAAAGAAAAGAAGAAGATTCCATTTGCGTGAGTGGAATTCTAAATTTAAATCAATGAAATAGTTTTTCTTGTCGTTGTTCTACCTACAGCATGAAAAAAGCATTGCAATATCCCAATTTTCAGCGATTTTTCATTCAAAATACATTCTTTTCCCCATTTTCGTACTTGCAAATTGCTAATCTGATATTTAAAATGAAAAGCAATACATTTATTGTGCGTTTGGTACCAAAATTGATATTTTATCTACAGTATGAAACAAGATATGACATTTTCCCAATTTTCAACGGTTTTTCATCGAACATCCATAATTTTCCCCATTTTATGGACGAGTCAATTGATAAACTGAGTTTGAGACTTAAAGGCAATGGCATTGCTTTTCTTTAGATACCAAATCTGTTGTTCTAGCTAAAACTTGGACAAAGTAAATGCGTTTTTCCAATTTTCAACGGTTTTTCTTTGAAAAATCACACTTTCTCCCAAAAATTTCGAAATGCCCAAGGATGCCAGAGTGGCATCAGCCGGATTATCAAAGTAGAGGGTATCAACATCACTTTCATGCAAAAACATTTTGTGCGTAACATTTTTTGGGGTTCCCCCCAAAATAGCCATTTGGCAACTAGACTAAATCTATTGATTGGAAGAGGGGCAAGTGACTGAGTCGTCAATGGGTACAGCTGTTTGACATTATCTTTTGAATATATTTACAATGCGTGAAGAAAGTCTGGACGTAAGCATATTCTATGGCATACCTATCGTAAAATTACTCACGTTTTTAAAAATAAATTGATACTTATAGATTTTTTATCTGAAAAAAAGTCTCCTCGGTGTAAAACCATAGCGGGGGGCAGTGTCTGAGAAAAAAAAAACAATCGGCCTAAGATAATCATATGAAATAAAAACGTGTAAGCTAACAGTAATCACTATCAAAACATGTTTTCACACCTATAATCTCAGGTACACCGTAAGTTAGATCCGTGGATCAGCTGTTTAGCCGACAATTACGTGACTCTCTTTGGAAGATGAAAAAAAATGACTTTGCATTGGAATACGGGACATTTCGGAACAAATTTCAATCCCGGCGGGACAGATTTTTTAGGTACGATTTTCTGGGACATTTCTGTCCCGCCGGGACATCTGGCATGTATGGAGTATGACAAACACATTTCTTATACTGAAGTCAAATGATTAACCGATCCTGAATTGATCCTGAATATATCCTGGCTTATCTTACAAGAGAGGAGACTATGACCTATTAGTATCGACTCAAAATATCGTTGACTTTCCCTGCATGGTTGTATGAAAATATGTTTTAAAAGTTATATCTATCTATGTAAACTAGTGTAAACAAGACTTATCATACATACAAATAGATGAATACAAGTAAAAAGTTCATCCTGTATGAAGCTTTGTTTCTTCGGTGACATTAGAACAAAAGCCTTTTTATTTCCAGAGATTTAATTGATATTATTTGTAATGTTGTAATGTAAATAAGTTTAAATATGCTTATATGTCTGTATATTATCTATCTTTATTATATAATTGATTTAAACGTACTCTATATACGTAAAATACAACGCCCATCTGACCAGCGTAATCGGCAACTTACGCTGAGTTGCCAATATATAGGCAGCTCACGTCACCTGGCCCTGGAAAACGGCAGCTCACGCTGGGTTGCCCCAGCGTAGCTATAAATAGCGACGCGCAGGTGGCCCAGCATCTCAGTGTCTAGACAGTGTCTGTAGAGTGCGCGTCGCTATCCTTCAATTGTTATACTTTGTTTCTATGTCGTTTTAATCATATCGTGAACTTGTAAATAAACTAAGAAACTTTATTCGGATTTGAATATTATCTTTTCACAAAGGATTATCATCACACCGAGGATTTACACCACAATATTTGGATTAATATACATTGTACATACATTTTACCGTGTACGCTACCAAAGGGATTTCATTACATCTATCACACAAATATAACTGAGTGACCGCAGTGGCCTACGTTACATATTGGATTAAGTATGCTAATTCAGTCATAAACTTTTCTTATCTGGAACTTATTCCCAATTATACATAGATCTCTGAACTGGATTTGAAAATCAAAAAGTTCATCAACTTTATAACTTGAAAATAAAATAAAATGTTGCATCTCTTGTTTACATCTTTCCCAATACTTTCTATTGTATTTGTATTACTTACCACCATTACTCCATTTATTTCTATTGGCTAATGGGTCGCTCCACTGCATAGAGACGGGACGATGTGATTGGCCAATCTGATCACCTGACCTCTCATTCTCACCAGCTATTGGTTGACCTTAGACCATGTCTGCTTGCTTGGCCAAGTGTTATGTGATGATTTAGCACCCTGAAATATTGTAAAATAATTTAAAGACCTTATCACTTGAGTCCTATAGTAATGTCATATTCATAGCACTGTTTCCAGAATTTTCTGTCAGATGCCTGCACAAATGTACATAAAAGATATCAAAGACCAATATACATGTACATAAAGACATGACAGACGGATGGGAAAACAGACAAATCTAAAGGCATGTCTAAATTTCCTGAATAGCATTGGTTTATCGGATTCTGTTTGGTCTTATAAAAGTTTACTTTATGTCTATTATCTGGACAGATTAAAATCCCAATTTTATGGAAGTTTTCAAGAACTCTGAATGTCATCATGTTACAAATAAATACTCCCTCACCTCAGGAAAATTGGTTGCGCGATTGTCGTTTTAGTTCTTCCTGGTTTCTCACTGTCTCCATCACTACTACTTACTCTAAAATATAAATAGATAACATTTTAATCATCACTAACACACTCTGATTTTATTTGAGACATTTCAAATACTTTGAAACATGGAAAAAGAAAACCTTATTTCTTTAAAAAAAACCACAAATATGTAGAGATACTACAACAGGGGTCTTATGTAACATACAGTATAAAATGTAAGAATGAAACTTGCTATTTCACCCCCAAAAAATCATCGAAATTAAAGGAGGTTAACATCTTAGCACTATAACTCCAATGCTACGTTGAACATAGATTTTATATGGATATGCTACTGAATCGACCCTACAGGAAATGTGGCGCCGCGCACTCCTTATAAAGTAAATGTACAAATTCAAATTCTAAAAAAAGTAAACCAGAGGGCGCTAGTGAAAAGAATTTGGGTGGCGTATGAAAGTACTTTGGCAGGAAACACCACTGATGAGAATTTAGTATTAGAAACACGTGTCTGGTGCATGAAAATTGGTTTGAAATTTTCTTCAAGAAGGTAAAGAGTTGGAACATTTCCGTATTATTTTTAAGTAAAATAATTACCTAAAAGACGAATAGGGCGTCTTCGCCATTCAGTTAACAACATACACGAGTCAATTTTTCATGACCCTGTTGTTGCCAAAGAACTTTCTGACCTCCATGAAAAATATATCATTGTTCCTGCTGACAAAGCGGCAAACAATTTTACTTTCGTTTGCAAGGCGTACTATTTCAAATGCCCGAGAGAGGAACTTGGGTTATATTAAACACCTGGAAATCCAACATACACACTTACAAATTTATCTGTATCCGAAATACTCGACAATCACAAACCTATTCTTGAGTCTTTCGGTATTCACACCGATGACTCTGATCTTGAACTACCTTATGTCTACTGGATTCCCAAAATGCAAAAAAATCCTTACAAGCACCGCAGGTGCTGAACAAAACCTCTTTCCATTTTGATTACGAAATCATTAACTCTCATCAAGCAAGGTCTTCAAACATACTGCGAGACAACTTATTCCAGAAATGGAATAAATAAGATGTGGATCCTAAAAATTCTAAGGAACTAAATCTATCTTCATGAACTAAAGATCAAGGAAACGAGAGAGACAGATTCGCTTCGTACTTGGATATATCTATCTTTCGACGCAATCGGTTATTTGAACACCTCACTGTATGACAAGCGTGACGATTTCAGCTTCCATATAACTAACTTCCCTTTCATGAGTAGCAACATTCCGTCTTCTCCTGCTTATGGCGATTTTGTTTTTCAGATAATACGGTTTGCCAGGGCATGTTCCAAATATGAAGATTTCATCATTAGAGCCAGAAAACTTGGAAGTAAGCTACTTGTTCAGGATTTTATCACACAGTCTCTGAAATCATCATTGCGGAAGTTCTCCGGTCGCTAAGGGGATATTATAAAAGCATGTAAGATCCCCCTTTTCAGGATGATCAGTGACATTCTGCATTGTGATTGAATGGCTATTGTCATCACCAAACAAGACGTGCTTACCTGATCTGTACATCAAAATGTACATCGAGACAATCACCGAATTTGACATGTTTCCATGGAGCTATTGCAATCAGGAGACGCCGAATCTCCCCGGGCACCTGGTCTCACTTCGGAATGTTGTTCATACCGGGGTTCGCATCCATTTCGATAGGAATATTCACGATTTTGCCTTGCCTTCTCGACTTTGAGACTGAATACCTGTTAGGTACTTCATTGATGTTTATTTAGTGTTTGGACAAATGGAAAAGATGTTGATATTGGTGGAGGCTGAGGAAATGTTCTTTGTCCATAGATTTTATCGTTTAAACCAAGAGGGTACACAGTCTGAAGTTTGGTGGCCAAGCAAGTTCAGATTGTAGTCGGCGTTCTTTTTAATTTTGGTCTTACTTTCATTTTTACCTTTTGGAAAAGTCTGAACTGGGGTAATAGTGATATCCGAAATAGGATGGTTATATTCAACAAAATGATTATAAAGAAAGTTTCTTTGTTTTTGTTGACGTGAGGTTCTGATCTCACAAGAATGGTTCCTATAACGTAATTCTAAAGATTGGCCTGTCTTACCTACATATTGTGCGCCACACACCCTGGCATTTCAAGCCACAACGTAAATAAGTTCCTGAAACGGTCATCCGATGTCTTGGTCAACCTCGATGTTGAAATTCTGCCCATTCACAGAAGTTATTGTGGAGTCGCAATTGATGAAGCGACACAAAGATAGAAATCATGAAAAGGGCTGCATCACCTGAAAACTGTATACGTGGTTCATTTCGCTAGGACAAAATTTCACATTATAACATCAAGACGTAATGCTTGGATGAAATATTGGCGATATAAATGTATCCTCCATTGTAAGAATGAAGCAGGATTATTTTCGCTTGTTCACAGTGTCTTTTCTTTCTTTGTTTTTAATATTTTCTAAAAGAATCAATGGAACTGCAAAACTTACGGGCAGGTTATTTTTCCTTAAAAAAGCCAACCAAACAGTGCAGTAGAAAAAGAGTATCACATGTCCATAACAAGGTAAAATGAGTTTTCTTTACACCATTAAACATTCCTATTGGACAAAATGTTGCCCTACGACACTGATGGTCACATTCACAACTCACTCTATGAAAAACGTGGCGACTTCAATTTCAGCATCACAAACTCTCCTTTCCTGAGTAGTAGCATTCCTCCATCGCCCGTTTACAGCGTGTTCATATGTTAATTGATATGCCATGCCACATCAAGTACCAAGTATACAGATTTTGTTCTAGTGTTAAACGTCATTAAATTCAATAGCATCATTTAAAATTTACAGCATAGACCGGACATGCACGTTTCGGGTACTAAACCCTCGTCAGTGATCCTTAGTCTAAACAATGTAATAAGGCGTCTTTCGGATAAGCCACCAATTTTCAAAAAGTAGCATTGACGGAGAGGTCATTCCTTTTGCGATATTATGTATCTGTAGTTTAGATATGTACCTGGTATTTTGGTGAGTCCCTGAGCCCCAGGGCCTTTTAAAATGGGTGTGGTCATTTTGTAATAAGTCTATGTAATATTGTGAACACCAGGTACTAAAGTATAATTGACGTAGAGTAATTTCTTTTTGCAATATTGTGGTTGTAGATTTGCATCTGATTTTTTGTATAACATGTATAAAGGGGTGTCACTTTTTTGAATTTAACAACACAGCCAGTAGAGCTTCAGTCTCAACAGAGACTTCTGGTTGTCTGTATGGATTCTCCATGATCGTGTTTGTCTGTGTAGATTCCCTATGATTGTGAATGTCTGTGCAAATTCCTTTTGGTCGTTATTTTTTCCATGTGCTCCTGTATGTCTATGTAGATTCCATGTGCTCCTGTTTGACTCTGTAGATCCTATGTGCACCTAATTGTCTATGCAGATTCCATGTGCTCCTATTTGTCTATGTAGATTCCATGTGCTCCTGTTTGTCTATGTAGATTCCATGTGCACCTGTTTGTCTATGTAGATTCCATGTGCTCCTGTTTGTCTCTGTAGATTCCATGTGCTCCTGTTTGACTCTGTAGATTCCATGTGCACCTGTTTGTCTATGTAGATTCCATGTGCTCCTATTTGTCTATGTAGATTCCATGTGCACCTGTTTGACTCTGTAGATTCCATGTGCTCCTGTTTGACTATGTAGATTCCATGTGCTCCTATTTGTCTATGTAGATTCCATGTGCACCTGTTTGACTCTGTAGATTCCATGTGCTCCTATTTGTCTATGTAGATTCCATGTGCTCCTGTTTGTCTATGTAGATTCCATGTGCTCCTATTTGTCTATGTAGATTCCATGTGCTCCTGTTTGTCTATGTAGATTCTATGTGCTCCTGTTTGTCTATGTAGATTCTATGTGCACCTTTTTGACTCTGTAGATTCTATGTGCTCCAATTTGTCTATGTAGATTCCATGTGCTCCTGTTTGACTATGTAGATTCCATGTGCTCCTGTTCGCCTATGTAGATTTCATGCGATCCTGTTTGACTATGTAGACTCCATGTACTCCTGTTTGTCGATGTAGATTCCATGTGATCCTGTTTGACTATGTAGATTCCATGTGCTCCTGTTTGACTATGTAGATTCCATGTGATCCTGTTTGTCTATGTAGATTTCATATGCTCCTGTTCGACTATGGAGATTCCATGTGCTCCTGTTTGCCGATGTAAATCCCATGTGATCCTGTTTGACTATGTAGATTCCATGTGCTCCTTTTTGACTATGTAGATTTCATGTGATCCTGTTTGTCTATGTAGTGTTCCTGTTTGACTATGTAAATTCCATGTGCTCCTGTTTGACTATATAGATTCCATGTGCTCCTGTTTGACTATGTAGATTTCATGTGATCCTGTTTGTCTATGTAGTGTTCCTGTTTTACCATGTAGATTCCATGTGATCCTGTTTGCCTATGTAGATTTCATGTATTCCATGTGATCCTGTTTGACTATGTAGATTTCATGTGCTCCTTTTTGACTATGTAGATTTCATGTGCTCCTTTTTGACTATATAGATTTCATGTGCTCCTTTTTGACTATGTAGTGTTCCTGTTTGACTATGTAGATTCCATGTGCTCCTGTTTGACTATGTAGATTTCATGTGCTCCTGTTTGACTATGTAGATTCCATGTGCTCCTGTTTGACTATGTAGATTCCATGTGTTCCTGTTTGACTATGTAGATTCAATGTGCTCCTGTTTGACTATGTAGATTCCATGTGCTCCTGTTTGACTATGTAGATTCAATGTGCTCCTGTTTGTCTATATAGATTCCATGTGCTCCTGTTTGACTATGTAGATTCCATGTGCTCCTGTTTGACTATGTAGATTCCATGTGCTCCTGTTTGACTATGTAGATTCAATGTGCTCCTGTTTGACTATGTAAATTCCATGTGCTCCTGTTTGACTATGTAAATTCCATGTGCTCCTGTTTGACTATATAGATTTCATGTGCTCCTGTTTGACTATGTAGATTCCATGTGATCCTGTTTGACTATGTAGATTCCATGTGCTCCTGTTTGACTATATAGATTCCATGTGCTCCTGTTTGACTATGTAGATTTCATGTGCTCCTTTTTGTCTATGTAGTGTTCCTGTTTGACTATGTAGATTCCACGTTATCCTGTTTGACTATGTAGATTCCATGTGATCCTGTTTGACAATGTAGATTCCATGTGCTCCTGTTTGACTATGTAGATTCCATGTGCTCCTGTTTGACTATGTAGGTTCCACGAGATCCTGTTTGTCTATGTAGATTTCATGTGCTCCTGTTTGCCTATGTAGATTTCATGTGATCCTGTTTGTCTATGTAGTGTTCCTGTTTGACTATGTAGATTCCACGTTATCCTGTTTGACTATGTAGATTCCATGTGATCCTGTTTGACAATGTAGATTCCATGTGCTCCTGTTTGACTATGTAGATTCCATGTGCTCCTGTTTGACTATGTAGGTTCCACGAGATCCTGTTTGTCTATGTAGATTTCATGTGCTCCTGTTTGCCTATGTAGATTTCATGTGATCCTGTTTGTCTATGTAGTGTTCCTGTTTGACTATGTAAATTCCATGTGCTCCTGTTTTACTGTGTAGATTCTATGTGCACCTGTTTGACTATGTAGATTCCATGTGCTCCAATTTGTCTATGTAGATTACATGTGCTCCTGTTTGACTATGTAGATACCATGTACTCCTGTTTGTCGATGTAGATTCCATGGGATCCTGTTTGACTATGTAGATTTCATGTGCTCCTGTTTGACTATGTAGATTCCATGTGATCCAGTTTGTCTATGTAGATTCCATGTGTTCCTGTTTGACTATTTAGATTCCATATGCCCCTGTTTGCCTATGAAGATTTCATGTGTTCCTGTTTGACTATTTAGATACCATGTACTCCTGTTTGTCGATGTAGATTCCATATGATCCTGCTTGACTATGTAGATTCCATGTGCTCCTGTTTGACTATGTAGATTCCATGTGATCCAGTTTGTCTATGTAGATTCCATGTGTTCCTGTTTGACTATTTAGATTCCATATGCCCCTGTTTGCCTATGAAGATTTCATGTGTTCCTGTTTGACTATTGACTATGTAGATTCCATGTGCTCCTGTTTGACTATGTAGATTCCATGTGTTCCTGTTTGACTATGTAAATTCCATGTGCTCCTGTTTGACTATGTAGATTCCATGTGCTCCTGTTTGACTATGTAGATTCCATGTGCTCCTGTTTGACTGAATATATAGGAGATGCTGACTCTTTCTTGTTTTATCCCCATTTTTTTCTGTGATTATAGATTTCGTACTGTATATTGGGATATTGTCACTGTCCATATTTGTCTAGTTCATTTTTCAGTAAGTTGTTGATATCAATGTTGGGATATTGTCATTGTCCATTATTGTCTAGTTTATTTTTAAGTAAATTCTTCGGGGAGGGGGGGGGGGTTTATTGCCTGTTACTCCGAAGAATTTTAAATCGCTATCTATCGAAAACTCAGAAAAAACTCCTTCGCGTATCAAAATAACCTTTATTTCACAAATCATTACTTTTCTATTTACATTTCAAAATTCAAATAAAAGAATTGAATTTTGTCATTTTATCCATTTATCTTACAATTTGTGCTCATTTATCCATGAAGTTTAAATTCCCATTAGATTTCAGTAAGCTTTATGACATAAATGTCCGTCACCTTGATATATAAACTATCTTCAAATTCATTGCATTATTAAGAATAGGTAAATTTTTCCATTTGAAAAAAGAAGTTACTATCTGTTCAGGACTGATTTTGAGTTATTGTAGATCGAGTTGTCCTTGGAACAGCATATCAATTTGGATGTGAATACACCATGGGCATGTACAACGGATCGTTTCTAGAAATGACAATATCAAAAGGGATTGCATATTTTCTGATTCTATTTTAATCCCTAGATTGAGGAGGACTTTGAAACGCCCGTAGTATCATTTTAGAATATGTTGTTGAGCATTTTCCGAAATCACTTCTGACAGTAAAAGGCGAGTCTTCCTCGCTAGACAAAAACTTATAAATACATATATTCAGGAAGAAAGCATTTAAGTAACGCCCTTACACGGAAATATTTGTTTATCTCCTAAACAGAAAGCGTTGCACAACAATAAGGAAATCTTTAGTGCAGCAAATGAAATCAATTTGCTTGTGTCTCACCCTTGGCTTATCAATTAAAGAAACAACAATCACACGTATTTAGAGAAAAGCGAACTGTTCAACTCTGCTGCCGTGGAACTGTATTCCATGCTCTGATTACTAAATATATATCAAAATGAATCATAATAAGTAGCAGTTTTAATACAAAGATGATTCAAAGTAAGGAAAAAAACGTGGCACCATCTTGTTTATTTCAAAATTTGAGATGTCTATTTATTAACATGAGCGTGTCCGAGGTCGGTCTTCCGATGCCTATTCAGACGCGGGAGTGAATGGAAATTCTTTAAGTTAAAACATTTCACATCAAACTGATACCTTTCTCTTAAGCTGCTACCATTACAAATATGGATAATGTCTATATCCCTGTATACAGCACAAAATCGATAATTCAGAAAATCAGAAACCGAAGGCATACAAAATCAGGAACCAAAGCAAATAAAGAAAATCCTCCACCACTTGAAAAGAATCCCAATATTGTGTATCGAAAATACCATTTGAGCCATTCAGACACAGGAAAAACTTGAACCTTTCGAGGTGGAAGTGACCGGATGTGATATTTCTGCAAATATGCGGATTTTGTTCTGAGAGCTAGGCGTCTTTCAGATAAGCTTCTCAGTCAGGAATATGTTTGTGACCGACTAACATCGTCACTGAGGAGGTTCTACGGTCGATATGGGGAACTCGTCATACACTATGATGCCCCACTCTCCAGAATGGTGGATGATATATTGTCATAGACAATTTGAACCATCCAACCAAAGATTGTACGCTTTGTCTTCCGAAATGGAAGTTAACGGATGTGACAGTTCTACCGAATAGAAGCGGCGGGTGTTGCATGTAAGCAGGAGATGCTTACTCTTCTTGGGCACCTGGTCTCGTTCTCATATCGGGAGTCCGCTTCTTTTCATGTGGTAGAGGTTTTTGTTTGTTTGCTTTGGCTTCTGTTTTATCCTGACTTTGTATGCCTTCGGTTTCTGATTTTCTGAATTATCGATTTTGTGCTGTATACAGGGATATGGCCATTATCCATATTTGTCATTTTTACCAATTCATAGAAATTCAAAATGAAATATAAAAAAAAATTGAACAATTTTTGCTGATAATGATTTGTTTGAAAATGTAATTAATAGATTCATTTTGTCTTTCCTCTCTTTCGAAGTAAATTTTCAATGCATGGAGACAGAATTAAACAAAGAAATTGTCTCCACATATTTGTAAGGGAAAAACTATGAAAATGTCATTTTATCATTCCCTTTACAGGACATTTTGGTGTACTCCGTCCTCTCCTTTCTGTTTCTTATCAGTGCTTCCCTCGTGGCTAATACGTTTGATTTCTACCAGAAGATGAGCCTTGGTGTCCCATCCATAACCATTCATAAAATATCGTCTCAACTGTAAGTAAATTTCATTGTAAATGAAATGTTTTTACTCTTGTAGAATATGTATATCAAATTAATATCAATTCAGGTCACATAAAGGTTGCAATTTTCTGTTCAGTAATAATGCTATGTTTCGACAAATATAAAAATGAAGAGGCAAATAATAATAAAAAAAACAGCTGCAGATGAAAATTTACTATGCAGAATTAAAAATAAATGAGATTGTATGTTTAAGAAATGTTTGCACAAACTTTTTAAAGTAATATAGAGGAAATGAACTCCAACAGGATTTGGTTGAGCACCAACAGCAATAAAAAATAATGATAATAAAAAATAAAATGTGAAAACAAAGAGTGGATAAGCGCAACAATAATACAAATTCCAAAAATCACAACCAAAAGGCTTAGAAATTCTTGATAAAATATAACGAGAAAAGAAAATAGGACAAACATTTAGAGACAATGCACAGGTTTATAGATTCACGAAGGACATCTTAATGTAATGAATAATTTCCAGAGCCAATAAAGGAGGGGAGCTGCAACACCAGCAGCAACACACCAAATAAAACACAGAGAAGACACAACAACATACACAAAAGGGACAAGGAACAGCAAACTCGACATCAAATATCAGACATCGTCAAGTGCAAGACATCAAACATCAAACAAGACATCAAACGTTAAACATCGTCTAGTGCAATACGGAATTAATCTTAGGTGGTGCTGTAACAGCTACATCATTTGTAACTATCATAGCAGATGGCCGTCCTAAGTCGGCACCGATTGTTCATTGGTCTTAATTGTTTATGTGTAGTCTTTTGATGTTTTAGTTTTTGCGTTTTTGTTCCTTTTGCGTCACTTGCTTCATATATTTACTCCGTGTTTTCACTAGGGGTATTTTGATGTTTGCGTGTTGGTACTTCAACAGGGTCTTGTTAGAGATATCATCCTTTCCTTTAATTAGTAGTTTAAACGTATTCACATTTGACACGAATCATGTTACATATATGATGCAAGTTGAAGTATTTAAAAGTAAGTATGACCTAAAAGGTACCTTAAAGGCCGGATTGGGACTATAAAAGAAGACAGGTAAATTTCCTGTCATTTCCTTGATGAGATTCAAATAGGTAAAACTGTGGTATATCTAATAATAATGATCAAACAAAGGAGGGGATCTCCAACAACACCAGGTTGCAGCACCCACAACAAAACCCCAAAACACCCAATGCAAAAACACGAAGCAGACAAGCACAGAAAGAGACGCTTAAGGGACAAGGAACGTCAACGCACAACACAGAAACATCAAACACAAATGACTACACATAAACCAACGAGACCAATGGGCAACCGGTGCCGACTTAGGAAGGTCATCTGCTACGGAAATAGCAGAAGGAATGGTTATCCTGGATTACATGCGCACAACCCTCCCACTTTTCCGATTACCCAGAGGTCTCGAAGAACGTACAATTGTGGTGTAAAACAACCTCCTCACTGTCAGATGACCACACACAAACAAGCAAAACGCAGGGGCCCAAGCAACACAGATGAATATGTAAATGGATATAAAAAGAGGGCCTACATAATACAATCCGTGCTCTGCCACCGCGAGCTCATGTATGTTATCACCCGAGGAGTCCGACTGACATTCAGAGAGGACAGATGGTCGGGACCCTGTCTTCTCTAAAGAGGTTTGGACAGGGCCCGTCATGGAGTCCAGTCGTCACAGTCAGTCAGAGTGCAAGTTTTAAGAATGCGCTTGTATAAGACTGTAGATTGGTCAAGTACCAAGCCTAGTGTCCATCTGGTGACATTAGGATCATACCCACGGTATAAAAGGCGTTTGATGATTCTGACATTTTCGATAATGATGTCTATCTTTGATCCTTCTTATCTTGTTAATAATGTCACCATAAAATGCAGGTTGTGAAATACCCAAAGTAATATACTCTGTTGCCTGTATTGGTCCGAATTTCAGAAGAAGTTGACAATAATTTTTGTAAAATTTCCAAAAAGTATTTACTAGTTTGTGAAAGCGAAAACCTTGTCCTAAAGGTTTCTTGGTAATTTGTAAATTTCTACTATGAAAATCCAAAGCATCAGTACATGCTCTAGCATACTGGATGAGCTGTGAAATATAGATACCATAGGACGGTAATCTAGGAACATCACCGTCAAGCCAGGGGAAATTTACTATGTTAAATCCAAAATCATCTCTTTTGTCATACACACTTGTATGGATCTCTCCATTAACAATTTTGATATTTAGGTCCAAAAATGGTGTTTCTGTGTTCGAATCATTTGCCTTGTTTAGAATCAATTCTTGTGGATAAATAACATTTTTATATTTCTCAAAAACAGGATTGTCGATAGTAAGAATATCATCCAGGTACCTAGAAGTACCAATGAAACATTTCACATCATCATTTTTTCTTTATTTTTGAAGATTTTGGATAAATTCCTATTCATACGTGTATAAAAATAAATCTGCAACAAGAGGCGCTCAATTAGTACCCATTGGAATCCCTACAACCTGCTTGTCATAGCTAACGGTATGTCTTTGATGTCATTCACCGCTTGCGTCTCTAGGAATATCAGAGGTCAGTAGACGCCGGGTTTATCACGCCTACCAAGCTTAGATCACTCAAATGTGCATATTAATTACCACTCGGTAAAAAAAAAAACCCGGCCTTTAAAGCTTATTGGATTTTTTTTCTATTCGTATAATATACGATAAATTGATGAATTGTTATAAATAAAATAAACTTTTCAGATATCAGGTTACGTGTGCATGGTTGTACATGGAATAACGGCTTTTATCGGCTACAGACGTTGGTATTATCAACAAGCACTCTTCAAGAGGAGGAAATAGAAGAACAGGACGATTATCTGGATATCTGATGTACACCGAATCTAATCAAAATTCAAATCAAAGAATGGAGGAGTTCTTGAACGTTATTTATGAATTAACAATCCAGTTATGCTCCGTTATTTATTTAAGGTACTCTTTGTAGTCTTCAATTCATGATGGTGTTTAAATGTAGTTAGAAGAGGATTTTGTATTAATAAGATGGAAGCGATCCAACTCGTTATCTTCTTGAAGAAAATTTAAACCAATTTAAATGACCCAGACACGCGCTTCGGCTAGTATATCCTCAACGGTGATACTTAATGCCTAATGGATTTTCAGATACAGCCAAATTGATTTAAGGAGCGCCCTCTAGTTGATGTGTTGTATATCTACTTCTCAAAGAGTTTTCTGTGGAATTGAACAAGAGTTACTTCTCTTTGACTAAGCATTTAATGATCTCATCTTGATTTCAATCATAAATTGAATTTTGCATAAATATCATAAAACACTGCTTCTAATCTTAATTTTATTTAAATAATAACGAAGGGTTCCAACTCTATTCCTTCTTAAATTAAAATTCCAAACAAATTTCCATGCACCAGATACGTGTTTCGAATATTAAATTCTCACCAGTGATGCTTTTCGCGGAGCCACCAAAATCATTTCAGTGGCGTCCTCTTTAATATTTTGAATTTAGATTTGTACATTTACATTACAGAGAGTGCGCGGCTCCAAATTTCATGTAGGGTCGACTCAGTAGCATATCCAGATAAAATCTATGTTTAAAATAGCATTGGAGGGATGGTGCGAAGATGTTAAACTCATTAAATTTCGATGATATTTATCGGTGAAATGGCTAGTTTCCGAAATAGCAAAATAAATATATATGATGTCACATTGATAAAAGGCCAAAACAAAGCTTCTTCCAGATGACAGAGCTGGAAAGAATTAATACACGTGACAAACATCAGGTCACGGGGAACGATAATTATAGTACCTGGGAATCATTTATGCATTCATGCTTTTCTAGTGTCAATAGTTGTTTTGATGATATGTTTATGAAATATTGATACGGAGTGCCAACACACAAAGTATGTGTGTGAGGGGAGGGGGAGGTAAGCAGGTTTCATTATTTGGACAGGTCGTATTGCTTCCCAAAAACACACATTTCAATTCCACAACATCATATATTGTACGTATGTCTCATCCAGCAAGGAACAACTTTGAAATCGTCTTTCCTGAAACGGTGTCAATTTCAGGGGAAAGGAGAGGATCTCTAACATGACTCACAACACCGACAGCAAAACACCAGTGAAACCGAACAAGAAAACATAGAGGTATGTACAAGTACATAAGACACCCAGATCTTGAGCATTTAAAATCAAAGATGTCATCAAAAGACTTCAAACTCTGCCGCCATAGGACAAACTTCTGGGCAAACATTTTCTTAATTCAGTACACTAGAGATGTTTGTTTCGGATGATGAAATCTCATAAGTGATACCTTGAAAAGTCAAATGACTCAAAGTTGAAACAAAATAGCGCTCTAAATTCCAGCTATCTATATTGTTAAGAGCGAGAGGGTTCAATTTTCCTGTAAGATCTCCTCAGAAGCGTTATTGAATGAAACATATGGGTAAAACAAATGAAGGAGGCGTAGAGATGGTGCACGGGTTTGAACGTGCTATATTTTGATGATAATTTAGAAAAATAGGTATATATAGACGGATTTAATAAAAAAATATATCTAATGTTCAATTTAATGTAAACCAGCGAAAGAAATGGGCAAATAGTGTTACGTGTCTGGTGCATGTAAATTGATTTGGAATTTTCTTCAAGAAGGTAGAGAGTTGGAACCCTTCGACATTATTAAGACGGCCACATGCTACAGTGGTGTGGTTATCAGGATTGCGGGCGCATAACCCTCTCACCTCTCTTAAAACCTTGTCTCAAAGGGTTGTATGTCAATGATAGCTGACGAAAAAAGCCGAACAGAAATACTAGGGGGGGGGGGGGGCAAAGTTTAACACAGAATCTGTACATCAGTAAATATCAAACTTTCGATTAACAGTTTGTGCTCTGTCAGCTGAAACGTTTTAAATTCAGACCAGAACTTTGGTTTGTGTCCTGTCCTCTCTTGATAATGTTTGGACAAAACCTGTCATGGCGTTCCGTCTTCACAGTCAGTCAGCCCTGAAGAATACACTAAAACTAAAACAAGGCTGTAAATTATGTTTGACCATACACAATGTCCTTATGGATTATTTATGTACCATGTATATGTCCTTATGTACCATACATAATGTCTTTATGAGAAGGGAGGAGATCTCCAACAAGACCCCGTTGCAGCATCAACAGCAAAACACCAAAACACCCCGATGCAAGTACACAAAAGACGAGTACAGCACGAGACGGAAAAGAAACACACGACATGTAAACATCAAACACAGAAGACTACACATAAACCGACGAGACCAATGGGCAACCGGTGCCGACTTTGGTCGGCCATTTGTCACGCAAGTAGCAAATGGTGTGGTTATCCTGGATTACGTGCGCACAACCCTCTCACTTCTCCAATTACCCAGAGGTCTCGAAGAACGTACAATTGTGGTGTAAAACAACCTCCTCACTGTAAGATGTCATCACACAAACAAGTCCGCGAAACGCAGAGGCCCCAGAGACACATATGAATATGTAAATGGATATAAAAAGAGGGCATGCGTAATACAGTCCGTGCTCTGCCGGCTGTAGCGAGCTCATGTATGTAATCACCCGAGGAGTCCGACTGACATTCAGAGAGGACAGGTGGTCGGGGCCCTGTCTTCTCTAAAGAGGTTTGGACAGGGCCCGTCATGGAGTCCCGTCGTCATAGTCAGTCAGAGTGCAAGTCTCAAGGATGCACTTGTACAAGACTGTAGTTTGGTCAAGTACCAAGCCTAGTGTCCGTCTTGTGACATTAGGATCATATCCACGGTATAAAAGGCGTTTGATGATTCTGACGCATTTTCGATGGTTATGCTGCCTACTTGTGATCCTTTTTTTGTTTATCATATCACTGTAAAAGACAGGTTGTGTAATACCCATAGTAATGTACTCTGTTTCATGTTTAGATCCGAATTTTAAAAGAAGTTGACTGTAATTTTTGTAAAATTTCCAGAAAGTCATAACTAGTTTATGAAAGCGGAAACCTTGATCTAAATGTGTTTTTGGTAATTTGTAAATTTCTACTGCGAAAATCCAAAATATCAGTACATGCTCTAGCGTACAAGATAAGCTGTGATATGTAAATGCCGTATGACGGTAATCTTGGAACATGTACCATGCACAATGACGTTATGGATCATCAGGATCTTCTTTAACTCATTTGTGTTACACTTATGCCCTTTGCCGTTTGCAGCTCGTAAAAAAAGTTCACCCGGAGGGGTTTGACATTAAGTGTTTTAAATATTTTAACCATATGGCCTCTCCCCCACAATATTTATGGTGAATTGTTATTTTATGTCGGGGAATTTGCACACTGTAGAAAGAGTGATAACTCTAAACTAAATCGATGCATTTTTGAGAACACAAAAGAAAATTAATTCCCTTACATGATGTTAATATTAATTCACATAAAGATAATTTTGAAACAAGATTAGAAACAGATTCATGAAATCTCACTTAATGATTTTATCTTAAGATTTTAAGGGAAATATTTTCTCAGCTTTAATATGTTAAATTGTAATATTGATTTTTCAATACTTGGAAAGTCCAGAGATTGATAAGAACTTAATTACAAATTGGTTTTATCTATGAGTTGGAGAAATAATAATCAATTCTACACGTGAAGTACCAGCATATTGAGTTTATCTACGTACAATCCCTCATAATTTGAAATGCTTTTGAACAGTTTTAGGCAACCTTATCTGTGAGGGATGAACACGAAATTATCTAGAAATATGTCCATCATATTGTGCAATTCCCCTCCCTTGTTTAAATACAGTACGTCATTTTTCAATAGTTAGATTTACTTTCTCGTTGTCATAGAACTACTTTCTCGCATGCTATGGATTCTGTCAAATTATGTTTCGTGATATAAACTTTGTTAAAATTCCAACGATGTTTTCCTTCCACAACAAAGTACTGCACATTTATTAATCACACAACGCGAAGTACGAAGTATGTCTTGTAAGCCCGCATCGGCTTACAATATTTTCCCTGACTGGTCGCCATAGCACTTTCTATATAGACATAACACCTGACAGTGCATGTATCTTAGATATTGTTTTCAATTTCGTGCGTGGACATCGACGGCGTGTGCGCCTAGCCAAACAAGAGATGCTTACTCCTCCCAGGTACCTGGTCCCACCTCTGGCTGGCTGGGGTTCCGTCTTTGCTCATTTTTCTGCTCTGTTGTGAGTGCTGTTGAGATTGTCGTCAGGATCTTCTTTTACTCATTCAAGAGCATATCTACGGTATAAAAGGTGATTGATGATTCTAACGCATTTTCGATAGATATTCAGCCTTTTAAACCTGATTATTATGCACACTAAGTAGGAGATTAGGGGGCATATAGTTTTTGGCTTGTCCGTTTGTCTCACTGTTTGTCTGTTTATCTGTTTGTCTCTTTGTCCGCGAAATTTTAACCTTGGCCATAACTTATGAATGGTAAGCGGCTTCCATATTTCACATGTGTATTCCTTGTGACAACACCTTTCCATGGATACCAAAATGTTTGACCTTGTGAAATTCACCTTGGAAATTGGCCTACTTTTGAAAAAAAAACTTAACCTTGACCATAAATTTTGAATGGTAGGTGATAGGGCTTTCATCTTTCACATCTGTATTCCTTGTGATTAGACATGGATACCAAAATTTTTATCGTTTGACCTTGACCTTTAAAATTGACTTGTTTTTGAAAAACTTGAACCTTTGTCATAACTTTTGAATGGTAAGTGATAGGGATTTCATATTTCACATATGTATTCCTTGTGAAAAATCTTTTCTATGGATACCAAAATGTTTGCCCCGATGCCTGGACCTCAGGAAAATTAAGATTCTTTTTCATTACTGCTGTTTAACTATCAAAGCTGCCAACAGGGGCATTCGTGTTTCAAATGAGTTAAAGAAGATCCTGACGATAATCTCAGCACTCACAATAGAGCACAAAATTAAGCATCGACGGACCCCTAGCAAGCTAGAGGTGGGAACAGGAGCCCGGGAGGAGTAAGCATCCCCTGTTGGCTAGCCGCACCCGCCGTCGATGTTTAAGCAAGAAATGAAAACAATATCTAAAATTCATGCACAAAACACGTTTTGTTTTCTTTTTCTATTAGATCATTATAAAAGATAGGTAGCGAGAAAAGCCATTATTCAACTTCAATTATAGAAAGTGTAAGGAAGTTATAGCTTTATATGGTTGTAGTCTCAAAAATCGAATAACAGAGGAAATGGAATATTTTCTCATGTATTCGAATACATTTTATGTAAGAAAAAGAACATCTACAACAATAGCACATTTCAGTGACCGCAACAAAACATACGATTCCAACGAACAACGAACACTACATAAAACACACACACATAAGGAGACTATTACGATAAAAAGTACACTAACAATAGTACTAACAAAGGAAGCAATGTCACTATTGATCGGAGAAGTGGAATGGTTATGCGCTCGTAATCCGGATAACCACACCCTCTGCTACTTGCGTGACATATGGCCGTCCGAAGTCGGCACCACTTCCCAATTGGTCTCGTAGGTTTATGTGTGGTCTTTTGTGTTTGATGTTTCTATGTTGTGAACTGGTGGTCCTTGTCCTTTTTTCGTCTCTTTCGATGTTTTTACATTGGATGTTTTAAAGTTGTGCTGTAGGTGCTGCAACCTAGTGTTGTTGGAGATTCCGTTCTTTGGTTTCTTGAAGTATTTACTGTACGTGTACTTGTTTTAACGGGATTCATATCCTACCAGATTTAGCGCTGTTAAGACCACGTACGCTTATTCAAATGTTAAACGAAATTGATAGAACTTGGCTACGTGTGCCCTTGGGGACTCCTGGTCCACCAGCAGTGACACTCACCAAGTGGTATAAATGTTGAACGTCTTCAAATTGAATAGCGTTATTTAAAAGCAGATAAATCTACAGCATGGACCAGACATGCACGTTTCGAGTACTTAACCCTCTTCAGTGATCTAAATCTTCTTTCGCCATCAAATAAAACATTGAAATCTTTTTCACTTTAGATAATGTTATCCTTTCTTATAACATTTTTACATACGGAATAAAAATCCAGAAACAAAATTTCGCGATCCTATGTTAAATTCTAGCTCCTAGGCTATATTTCAAGATCTATAAGGGTTGTGTCTTGGTATTTACATTTGTAGATTCTTCATGAAAAGGCACTTCATTTGAGACATCGACGAACTTGAAATTTGACCTACTTTACAAACGCGTTGACCTCTCATGAACTATACGGAGTAAGGCCATTACATTGTAAAATAATAGATTTCTCATAACGAGATATTTTATTTGGGACCTGGACCTTTTACATAGTGACCTTGAAAACTGAGTTTGATATCTTTTAAAAAGTTTTTTTTTCAGTTTGGACTGTCATCTTGACCTCGGACTTTGACCAACTTTTATTAAATCTTGAACCTGGGCTATGGCAAATATGGATAATGACCATATCCCTGTATACAGCACAAAATCGGCAATTCAGAAAATCAGAAACCGAAGGCATACAAAATCAGGATAAAACAGAAACCAAAGCAAACAACCTCCACCACATGAAATGAAGCGAACTCCCGATATGGGAGTGAGACTAGGTGCCCAGGAAGAGTAAGCATATCCTGATTTGATTATAGCTATTAGCGATAGGTCAGATCATTATTGAGTATAAAGCACATCGAAATTACATGGTTAATCTCCATCGAAGACAGGGCCCCGACCACTTGTCCTCTCTGAATGTCGGACTCCTTGGGTGATCACATGCATGAGCTCGCTACAGCCGGCAGAGCACGGATTGTATTTCGTATGCCTTGAGTTTTTATATCCATTAACATATCCATCTGTGTTTCTTGATCCCTACGTCACGCTGTCTGTTTGTATGTTCATCTTACAGTGATGAGGTTATTTTACACAGCAATTGGTCGTTCTTCGAGACCTCTGGGTAATCATTAGTGGGAAGGTTGTGCGCACGTAATCCAGGATAACCACACCGTCTGCTACTGACGTGGCAGATGACCGTCCTAAGTCGGCACCGATTGCCCATAGGTCTCGTTGGTTCATGTGTAGTCATTGTGTTTGATGTTTCTTTGTGATTTGGCATTCCTTGTACCATTGCGTCTCTTTCTTTTGGACAACATTTATGTAAGATTTGGTGAGAATCTCTACAAGCAGGTTGTAGGGATCCCTATGGGTACTAATTGTGCGCCTCTTGTTGCAGATTTATTTTTATTCACGTATGAAAAAGAATTTATCCAAAATCTTCAAAAACAAAGAAAACATGATGATATGAAATGTTTCAGTGGTACTTCTAGGTACCTGGATGATATCCTTACTATCGACAATCCTGTTTTTGAAAAGTATAAAAATGTCATTTATCCACAGGAACTGACTCTAAACAAGGCGAACGTCACAAACACAGAAACACCATTTTTGGACCTGAATATCAAAATTATTAATGGAGAGATTCATACAAGGTTGTATGACAAAAGAGATGACTTTGGATTCAATATAGTAAATTTTCCCTGGCTTGACGGTGATGTTCCTAGATTACCGTCTTATAGTATCTACATTTCGCAGCTCATCCGGTATTCTAGAGCATGTACTGATGTTTTGGATTTTCATGATAGAAATTTACAAATAACAAAGAAACTTTTAGGTCAAGGTTTTCGCTTTCACAAACTTGTCAAGATATTCTGGAAATTTTACAAAAATTATTGTCAACTACTTTTGAAATTCGGACCCATACAAGCAACAGAGTATATTACTTTGGGTATTTCGCAACCTGCATTTTATGGTGACATGATCAACAAAATTAGAAGGATCAAAGGTAGACAGAATTACTATCGAAAATGCGTCAGAATCATCAAACGCCTCTTATACCGTGGATATGATCCTAATGTCACCAGACGGACACTAGGCTTGGTACTTGACCAATCTACAGTCTTGTACCAGCGCATCCTTAATACTTGCACGCTGACTGACTGTGACGACGGGACTCCATGACGGGCCCTGTCCAAACCTCTTTAGAGAAGACAGGGCCCCAACCACCTGTCCTCTCTGAATGTCAGTCGGACTCCTCGGGTGATAACATACATTAGCTCGCTACAGCCGGCAGAGCACAAGTCGTATTACGCATGCCCTCTTTTTATATCAATTTACATATTCATCTGTGTTGCTTGGGCCCCTGCGTTTTGCGGTCTTGTTTGTGTGTGGTCATCTGACAGTGAGGAGGTTGTTTTACACCACAATTGTACGTTCTTCGAGACCTCTGGGTAATCGGAATAGTGGGAGGGTTGTGCGCACGTAATCCAGGATAACTACACCGTCTGCTACTGACGAGGCAGATGGCCGTCCTAAGTCGGCACCGTTTACCCATTGGTTTCGTTGGTTTATGTGTAGTCATTTGTGTTTTATGTTTTTCTGTGATTTGACGTTCAATGTACTACTGCGTCTCTTTCTGTGCGTGTCATTTTTGTGTTTTACACTGGGTGTTTTGGGAGGTTGCTGTTGATGCTGCAACTAGGTGTTGTTGGAGATCCCCTCCTTTCTTTCTGTGCGTCTCTTTTTGTGCGTGAACATCGACGGCGGATGCTGCTAGCCAACGGGGATGCTTACTCCTCCCGTGCGACTGGTCCCACTTCTACCTTGCAAAAGCCCCTTCACACTTTCACGAATCGAGCCACGACTCCGCTACGACTCCAAAAAAGGTCTATCCGTGGCGAGTCGGGACGCAAATTGTTCGATGAACCATGAACCTACGATTCCAGTACGGATTGCTACGGGTTGATACGAATCGAGTACGGATAGCTACGGATATCGTCCTGACATTGCTACGACACGCGTACGGATAGATACGGATTGCTACGACACGAGTACGGATAGGTACGGATTGCAAAGGATTACCACGACTCGAGTACGGAAAGCCACGATTCGGACAAGGATAGCTACAACTTCAGTACGGATTGGTAGGACTAGCTTGAATTTCCTTTGCATTTCTAATCTATAATTATTTACTAAAACACCGAATATTTTCAAATTGAGAAGGTTTCACTTGTTTTATAACAGTATTTAGGTTTTATACATGCCATTATATCATGACCTGAAAATAAATAGTTGAAGTATTAAATCAAATATTGACCGAAAAATGCACAGAAACCTAATGAATTTGAAGTTTATATAAGAAACAATCCTTGGCTATCCGTAGCAATCCGTAGAAGAATCTTAGCAATCCGTAGCAAAGTCGTAGCAATCCGTAGTAGAGTTGTATTGCTATTTCTATCGCAAAAATGGTCCTGGGTTGCTATGGATGCGCTACGGGTTACTACGACTCCCCTACGGATAGCTACGACTTCACTACGGGTTGCTAAGACCCCACTACGACTCCGCTACGACAAATCTATCCGTAGAGGAGTCTTGGGAAATTTTGAACATGTTCAAAAATTTTCTGTCTCCTCCCGGATAGCTACGGATTGCCAAGGATAGCTACGACTTGCCACGACTAGTGCCGGATAGAGCTACGGATTGCTACGGATAGCTACGGAAAGCTACGGATGTAAAATTTTTCTCGATCCGTAGCTATCCGTGGCCCGATCCGTGAAAGTGTGAAGGGGCTTTAGGGCCCGTCAATGCTAAATTTTGTTCTCTATTGTGAGTGCTATTGAGTTTATTGTCAGGATCTTCTTTAACTCACTCTTTGTGTTTTTACAGTGGATGTTTTGGGGGGTTTGCTGTTGGTGCTGCAACTAGGTGTTGTCTTTCTCTGAAAGAAACGCCAGAGACCAATAATTTAGTCTCCTATTTATATGAACACCTCACTCTATGATACATGTAAACGTGACGACTTTAATTACAATATAAAAAAATTTCCTTTTCTGAGTAGCAATATGCCGTCGTCACCAGCATATGGTGTTTTCATTTCTCAATTAATACGTTATTATCGGGTATGCTCCAAGTACTCAGAGTTTGTTCTAAGAGCTAGACGGCTTTAAGTTAAGCTTCTCAATCAAGGATACATTTGTGTTCGACTAACATCGTCACTGAGAATATTAGAACTATCGTCGATATGGGGAAATGGTAACTCAATTTGACGTCCGTTCGTCCAGAGTCATAAATTATATTCTTACGTAGACCTTTTATGCCATGTCATACCAATTCATACGTTTGTCATTCTTTGTGGAGTTACCGATTGTGACTTTTCTATTGAGTTGTGGGATTTATCGATTGTGACCTTTCTACCGAATTTAAGTGGCAGATGTTGCATGCAAGCAGATGATGATCACTCTTTATGGTCACCTGATCTCACTCCTTCGCAAGTTCTCTCTCTTCATATGATAGATTTTTGAAATTTCTTTGTCTTAGTTCTGTTTTTATCCTTGTTTTGTAAGCTCTTTGTTAGATTTTTCGATTAACGATTTTGTTCATCTCGATAGGGATATTCTTTTTCCATATTTGTCCTGATAACAAGAGCCATTGTAGTCGATTATACCGAAATTAATTATTAAGGTACATCTTTATAAAAGAGCAAACGCTGGATAACGATGTATTATGATGCACGAAAAATAAAAACGTTTATCAAATGTAACAACAAAAGCTGTGATTTATTAAATTTATTGACATTCTTAAACAGTGATGTACATTGATTTTAGTAACTTAAACGGTTAGGTTCTTCTTTGATGTTTACATATGTGACTACAACTTATTCGTATGAAATGAGAAATATGGATAATGACCATATCCCTGTATACAGCACAAAATCGATAATTCAGAAAATCAGAAACCGAAGGCATACAAAATCAGGACAAAACAGGAACCAAAGCAAACAAACAAAAACCTCCACCATATGAAACGAAGCGAACTCCCGATATCGAAATGAGACCAGGTGCCCAGGAAGAGTAAGCATCTCCTGCTTGCATGCAACACCCGCCGCTTCAATTCGGTAGAACTGTCACATCCGGTGACTTCCATTTCGGAAGACATAGAGTACAATCTTGGGTTGGATGGTTCAAATGGTCTATGACAGAATATAACCCACCATTCTGGAGAGTGGGACATCATAGTGTATGGCGAGTTCCACGTATCGACCGTAGAACTTCCTCAGTGACGATGTTAGTCGGTCACAAACATATCCCTGACTGAGAAGCTTATCTGAAAGACGCCTAGCTCTCAGAACAAAATCCGTATATTTCGTACTTGCTCTGGCATAGCGTATCAACTGAGATATGAACACGCCATAAGCAGGCGATGAAGAAATGTTGCTACTCAGAAAAGGAAAGTTTGTAATGCTGAAATTGAAGTCGTCACGTTTGTCATAGAGTGAGGTGTTCATGAGACCATCAGTGTCGTAGGACAGCATTATGTCCAAATAGGATGCTGAATTATTTGTCTTTGTAGTTTCTTTGACTTCAAGCTCTGAAGGATAGATACTGCTCAGGTAATCCGCGAATTTTGGATTATTGATTGACAACACATCGTCTATGAATCTATAAGTGAAGTTGAAGTCAGAAGCTAAGTATCTTTTCCCTTCAGAGAGCAGAGATTGAATGAATTCAGCTTCGTACGAGTAAAGGAAAATGTCGGCAAGGAGTGGGGCACAATTGGTCCCCATTGGAATTCCGACAATTTGCTGGAAGACTTTTCTTCCAAACACCACAAAAATGTTGTAGATCAGAAAGTTTAACATTTGAATAATATCTGTTTCAGTGTACTTATTTTCAGAATCGGACTTTTCTTTTACAAAGTAGATTTAGTCATAGTTAACAACAATAAATTTGTATTTGCGATTACCGTTCTTACTTGTAAACGCGTTACTTATAATTTTTGCTAGTCTTTCATTCAATTTAGAATGTGGAATTGTAGTGTAAAGTGTCGAATAATCAAAGACTTTGATCGAATGGACTCTATTAAAATGAGTGGATTTCAGATGTTCTAAAAGTTCCTTCGAATTCTTTAAAAGCCACATCTGGTTAATACCACTGCGAGAATATACTGTCGAACAATATTTTTGAAGCCCAGATTTGATTTCAGATAAAACTTTGGTGAGTAAGATCGATACAGATTTGGTAGAACATTTTGAGGAACCGGCGATGAAACGTTGTTTGTACGGATTCTTATGCATTTTAGGTATGCAGTATAAGTATGGCAAATCTAAATCTAAATTGTTAATGTCGAAGCCAAATGAAGCAAGAGCTGATTTGTGGTTATCTATTATTTCAGAGGCAGAAAGGTTTGTTGGGGTGTAAGTGGGATTTCCAAGTGTCGAGTGTAAACCCAACTATTTAACTAGACTGTCGAAATAGCACTTTTTGCAAGTAAATGTGTAATTATTTGAGGCTTTGTCCGCTGGTGTGATGACATAATGTTCTTGGATGTAGGTTAGCTCTGTGATAACATCAGGGTCTTTAAATATAGACTCGAATCTGGTGTTCACAGTTGATCTTAATCGATTAATTCTAGATAAAAGTAACCCTCTGATGGATTTTATCCATTCGGAAAGGGTGTCGAGCTGTACATCCTCTTTCTTTGCCCAACGTCTTGCATATTCCTCACAAGAGTCCATGATAATTTTGACATTTTGGTTCCATGTAAAGGACATACTTTCTCCTTATTTGGGACCCTTTTTTAACAATTCTCTCAACTTGTCGTTCTTGACTATACTACGGTCACCAGTAATAACGTGTCCACAAGGAGAGTAGTTGAAATCCGATGAAGAACATTCACAAGGAAGTGGATGTAGTGAGGGATTACTTAAATCAATACACTGCAGGAATCGTTTGTAATTGTAAATTTTAGATGCAACTGTTGGTGTGTAGCTATAGCAAATACAAGGAGTTTCTTTTCTTTTGAAATATGGAGGGATTTTTTCTGTGACAGTTTTGTGAATAAAATTTTGACCAAAATTCAATTTATCAATACCTTTGTTTGCAAATCTTACTTTAATGAAAGGGCGGTTTGTTTTTTCCTCTGATTTATCTGATCTAACTGCTTGAAAAAAACGAAAAGTAGAAATGTCCAAGATGACTCCTTGTCGTCTGTATTCTGGGGAACGTGTATCGGTATATGTGAGGTCCTTCGTATATTCGTAGATTTCGTGTAACTTCCGTAAAGGAACAGAGTATAATTTGGTACGAATATGATGCAGGCCTAGAGGCTCATTCAAAAATGGAACCAAGTCATCGAAGGAGAAATTATGTATCTCAGGCCTATTATATTTTCGAATGCCATGATTTTGAGGTATTCTTTGTGGTCTGTTGAATAAGCTAGTCACATTTACCGATTGGCAACCAGGACTTGTTAAGTTTCCTATAGTGCTGATATTATCGTTGCACACATAGGGCGTTGCAGTGTTAAGATTTTTTATTCAGAACTCTTCTCTGTTGCGACGGAAAGGTGTGCTCAAATTGGGATTGTTTGTGGGGTGATATATTTTCTCCAGGATTCTGACTCTCATAGATAAAACAGAATGATCGGCCTGCTCAAAATGTCAATAAAGGAGTTGACTTCCTTTATTATTTATTTTTGACCGGTGTCCTGACATTCTGGTTCGGAGCTTACCTTTGGTTTCACCCACATAAATCAATCCACAAAGTGAGCACTCTATTCCTTACACAACATTAGATGTCATGCAGTTAAGGTTTTCAAAACTATGCGTGTTAAATGTTTGTTTTGTGAGATAACTTGAGAATGAAGTGTCTCTTATTAGGATGTTACAAGTTTTGCAGTTCTTCGTGCCGCATTTAGAAATTGAGCAATCGCTTGGTGAAAACTCAGCTGTATGTATACACAAATAATATTAATGTTCCATGTCGACATGTTTAAAGTCTTCATTCTAAAGTCACCAGTTCTTATAAGTTTAAAGGACCTCGCACGAATAGGCGGGAATTCCGCCCAGAAAATAAAATCTCCTCCAGGGTTACTTAAACTATATTAGGGTATAACATATATATCTATTGATAGAAAAAATTATAATTTATAATATTTACTCAAATGTTTATCATTTACATCACCTACTTAGCATTTATTCGAAATCGAAAAGAAGGGAGGAGATCTCCAACAAGACCCCGCTGCAGCATCAACAGCAAAACTTCAAAACACCCGATGCAAAAACACAAAAGACGAGTACAGCACGAGATGGAAAAGAGACACACGACATGTAAACATCAAACATTTAAGACGGCACATAAACCGACGAGACCAATGGGCAACCGGTGCCGACTTTGGACGGGCATTTGTCACGCAAGTAGCAAATGGTGTGGTTATCCTGGATTACGTGCGCACAACCCTCTCACTTCTCCAGTTACCAAGAGGTATCGAAGAACGTACAATTGTGGTGTAAATTAACCTCCTCACTGTAAGATGACTTCACACAAACAAAACCGCGAAACGCAGAGGCCCCAGAAACACAGATGAATATGTAAATGGATATAAAAAGAGGGCATGCGTAATACAGTCCGTGCTCCGCCTGCTGTAGCGAGCTCATGTATGTAATCACCAGAGGAGTCCGACTGACATTCAGAGAGGACAATTGGTCGGGGCCCTGTCTTCTCTAAAGAGGTTTGGATAGGATCCGTCATGGAGTCCCGTCGTCACAGTCAGTCAGAGTGCAAGTCTCAAGGATGCGCTTGTACAAGACTGTTGATTGGTCAAGTACAAGCCCAGTGTCCGTCTGGTGACATTAAGATCATATCCACGGTATAAAAGGCGTTTGATTAATCTAACGCATTTCCGATGGTTATGCTGCCTACCTTTGATCCGTTTAATTTTGTTTATCATATCATCATTAAAGACAGGTTGTGTAATACCCAAAGTAATGTACTCTGTTGCATGTATAGATCCGAATTTTAAAAGAAGTTGACTGTAATTTTTGTAAAATTTCCAGAAAGTCTTAACTAGTTTATGAAAGCGGAAACCTTGACCTAAAAGTTATTTGGTAATTTGTAAATTTCTACTGTGAAAATCCAAAATATCAGTACATGCTCTAGCGTACCGGATGAGCTGTGATATGCAACGCGGTGTCCACCATTAAGAGTCCGTGGTATTACGTTATAAAATTCAATAAATTGAGATGAAATTGAGAAAATCGTTTCACTCTGAGTTATATTAAGTTATCATACATTTAGTGATTTGATAAACGGTAGAATTATTGTCCTCCTTCAAAAACTAGTATTTCTTTTCCGTATTCAGAACTACATTTTTGGTTCATCACTATACTCCCAAAAGTTCACAATGGATGAATGCGTTTAGTGCGTTTACATAACGAAGAGAGAGTGTTTGATAAATAGAGGAAAAAAATATAATCGAGAACAGTATTCTTTGTTGGAAGTTCTTGAATGAATATCTCTAAAGAAAAAATGTAGTCGCAAAATGTTTACTACTCACCCAAACCATAAAATGACATCATAGAAATAATTAATTAATTAACATATTAGATATCATTGCAAAGTATCATCACTCTAAACCCACCGAAAGAAAACGTGATAGATTTATGTATAATTACTCAAGATTTCGAGCCTTCTCAATGACCCCCCCCCTTTTTTTTTAATATTTCGATCGCCTGGTTGACATCGTTCCCCACCTTGCTACAGGATCTTACTCGCCATGCTGGAAGATCTTGTCAAATTAAAGTTTCTATTAAAAGGAAATCCTGTAGCGAGGTGGGGAACAATACCCTAAAAAACTTTTCCAGTTTCCATAGGCTTTAGTGTTGAAACCGACTGTTTTAACCCAAATCATACACAAAATATAGGTCGCATGTTTAAATATTACTATTTTCATAAAATTCAGCAAAAATCTTACCAAATTCAGAGTTATAATTTCTTTAAATGAGAAATTTTTTTTTCGGTCCAAACTGGGCGGAATTCCATACTTATCGTTCGAACTCCTTTGTTATAAACGATTTATAAATCATGCAAATTAGCATTATCAAATGTTTATTATCATTTGTATCAAGTCAATGATAATGGAGACTATTGATACGCTCTAGAGTTGCTATTTTAAAGAGATTGCACTCGTCATTTAAAGCATGTATATATGATTGTAGAGCACCATGACGGTCACGACAGATCTGCTGACAGATTCCTAGTATCTCCCAGGATATCCAGTTAATAATATCTAAGACTATTGATACGCTCTAGAGTTGCTATTTTAAAGAGATTGCACTCGTCATTTAAAGCATGTATATATGATTGTAGAGCACCATGACGGTCACCACAGATCTGCTGACAGATTCCTAGTATCTCCCAGGATATCCAGTTAATAATATCTAAGACTATTGATACGCTCTAGAGTTGCTATTTTAAAGAGATTGCACTCGTCATTTAAAGCATGTATATATGATTGTAGAGCACCATGACGGTCACCACAGATCTGCTGACAGATTCCTAGTATCTCCCAGGATATCCAGTTAATAATATCTAAGACTATTGATACGCTGTAGAGTTGCTATTTTAAAGAGATTGCACTCGTCATTTAAAGCATGTATATATGATTGTAGAGCACCATGACGGTCACCACAGATCTGCTGACAGATTCCTAGTATCTCCCAGGATATCCAGTTAATAATATCTAAGACTATTGATACGCTGTAGAGTTGCTATTTTAAAGAGATTGCACTCGTCATTTAAAGCCTGTATATATGATTGTAGAGCACCATGACGGTCACCACAGAGCTGCTGACATATTCCTAGTATCTCCCACGATAAAGCTTTGTGGATAGGCAAAATATGATATCCAGTTAATAATATCTAAGACTATTGATACGCTCTAGAGTTGCTATTTTAAAGAGATTGTACTCGTCATTTAAAGCCTGTATATATGATTGTAGAGCACCATGACGGTCACCACAGAGCTGCTGACATATTCCTAGTATCTCCCACGATAAAGCTTTGTGGATAGGCAAAATATGATATCCAGTTAATAATATCTAAGACTATTGATACGCTCTAGAGTTGCTATTTTAAAGAGATTGCACTCGTCATTTAGAGCATGTATGTATGATTGTAGAGCACCATGACGGTCACCACAGATCTGCTGACAGATTCCTAGTATCTCCCAGGATATCCAGTTAATAATATCTAAGACTATTGATACGCTCTAGAGTTGCTATTTTAAAGAGATTTTACTCGTCATTTAGAGCATGTATGTATGATTGTAGAGCACCATGACGGTCACCAGAGATCTGCTGACAGATTCCTAGTATCTCCCAGGATATCCAGTTAATAATATCTAAGACTATTGATACGCTCTAGAGTTGCTATTTTAAAGAGATTTTACTCGTCATTTAGAGCATGTATGTATGATTGTAGAGCACCATGACGGTCACCACAGATCTGCTGACAGATTCCTAGTATCTCCCAGGATATCCAGTTAATAATATCTAAGACTATTGATACGCTCTAGAGTTGCTATTTTAAAGAGATTTTACTCGTCATTTAGAGCATGTATGTATGATTGTAGAGCACCATGACGGTCACCACAGATCTGCTGACAGATTCCTAGTATCTCCCAGGATATCCAGTTAATAATATCTAAGACTATTGATACGCTCTTGAGTTGCTATTTTAAAGAGATTTTACTCGTCATTTAGAGCATGTATGTATGATTGTAGAGCACCATGACGGTCACCACAGATCTGCTGACAGATTCCTAGTATCTCCAAGGATATCCAGTTAATAATATCTAAGACTATTGATACGCTCTAGAGTTGCTATTTTAAAGAGATTTTACTCGTCATTTAGAGCATGTATGTATGATTGTAGAGCACCATGACGGTCACCACAGATCTGCTGACAGATTCCTAGTATCTCCCATGATATAGCTTTGTGGATAGGCAAAATATGATAACCATTATCATCGTGGACTAATGTTTGTAGTTCATCTAAGACATCAACACGTCTATGATTCTCAGTGAGTCGTGTATAACTTAGGATAAGTAGGAAGTTTAAGAACACAAGAGGAGGTATAAATTGTAAACCTTTTCCATTGGTTTTAGCTCTAGCAATGCATTCTATGCTCAGCTCCTCTAATGAGTTCAGATAGCACATATCGAAGAAAGACACAATATATGATTTAATCAATATATCATATGACATCCCCTGTTGTAATGACGCCATAATGATATTAGTATTAAGATTTTCCCATATGTACACGTAAGGTTGGGACTGTAGTTTGTGTTTAACATAATGTATAATTTCTATTGTCCTCTGATAATTCCCCGCCATGTGCATATGTTTTATCAGAATAAGATAGTTCATACGATAGAATGTCTTTGTCCTGCTTAATATTCTAAGGGCTTTTATCCTGTCTTTGTTCTGTTTCTTATTCCGATGATAAGTAGGCCATCCTGAGTATGATGACAATAATAAATGTTCTGCATACTGTTGTAAAACATGGTTCAACCATAAACGTACAGCAAATAACATCTCCAATGTCTCTGGTTTTAACATTAATATATTCTGTAATGTTTTCAATATTTTATCTGTATCATTCTCATAATAGTAATGTGAAGGGCATATTGCAAAAACTCTTTCATTCTCTATCGAAGACATGGACATATATTGCTTCTCGTTAAATGATAAAAGGTCAGCAATTTGAGGTCGGGAAATAATTTTGGATAGATTCTGATTTAGAGATAAGCATCGAAGTAGACTATAATACCCCTCTGAGTATAATTCACGTAATGTTCCCAACAGACCCGTTTGTGTTTGTCCACATATTTTACCATAGAACATGTTGTTTTCTGGTATGAAAAAATTTGGGCAGTATCCTATACTAACCCATTTTATCAAACGACGAAACACATTCCAAAACTTCTGTAAAAAGTTGAAAGGTGTCCATTCAGTTGAGTTATCAGATATTTCCCAGAACACATCTGTTTTCATAAAATAGGAACACAGTATATCTTTATCCCTAAGTTTGGTTTTTATTACTTCATTCAAGAAGACTTTGAATAATCCATAACAGAGAAACTGACAATGATTCATGGTGTAAACCAATTTCTTCTCTGCTAATGAAAATGATATCCTCCATTCTAGGTCAATCATATCACTACATTGTTGTTGTTTACTGTTGATAGGAACCAGGAGACATCCGTCCTTACATATATCTGTCAAGACATGATATGATGGCCAGCCCCGATCTAGTGATCGTATGATGAATGGAACTGCTTGTTTTGGCCATGTAGGACAATTCAGTGTATATGCATGATCACCGGTTACACCAAACTGAGTAGATGTTTGACAAGGACCATGACAAGATGATATGCTTATAGACATAAATGTTTCTCTGATTTGTTTACTGCTGACATAAATATCACTTCCTCTGAGTTCTAACGTATTTTTCATTTTTTTGTTGGCAATATTAAATTTTAAACACTTCAAAAACGCGAATCCTGGAGCGGTGATATCGGTTTCCATGATATATAATGATGGTATATTACTGTATGGTACAGTAAGTAAAGTAGGATCTGACAAAACAATGGCATTTGTATCGACAAACATCATATCGACGTCTGATGATTCGAATTCAAATCCCTCTGCTCTACTTCCGCTTATCATGACAAGGCTGCCACGAGAAGAACTACAATTGACTAACGTGTCAGATATCTCGTGTCTCTGTCGGCGTAGTTTGACGATACACTCTGGTCCTACAACATCACTCACTATCATGTAAAGTCCTTTAGAAATCAAACTTTCATCATCATGCCCAGACGATGTAGCCATCTTATCGTTCTACTTTCGTATTTTTTTCTTCAGATTTGTACTATCTATTAAGTTAAACATAATATGCAGGAAAATTGTTACACTGATTCTCGATTTTCTGCTGTTAATACAATAAATTGTGGTCCTACAACATCAGTAACTATCCTGTAAAGTTCAAGAAACCAAAGGTACATTATCATAACCATACATTGTTTTATTCTAGTTTAGTTTTATGTACTCTATTTATAAAATCAATGTTTACATAAATGGCGATTAACGATAACATAAGATGATTTAACGTGTATGTGCGTATGCAAGCAGATATGGTCAGATATGGTATTTGAGGCAATGACTAAGCATTAAGATATTAGTATTGACTTCCTACGACAGAGTCACGCTACAGGAGTGTAAATGAAAATCTAAATTAAAATTCTCTTGAAAACTTATTCAGAGAACGCACTCTGAAAATAGATAAGCGTTATAAGAATTGAATAATCTCTCTTTCATTCATCCTTCTGATTTTTTTAGTAATTCCTAAAAGCAGTTATGAAATGAGATTAAGAATTTAAAAATGAATTGCCTATCTTGTAAATATTGTATCATGATGCATGCACCGGGCACCTACTCTCACTTCGGAATTTTATTCATTCCGATGTTCGCAGCCATTCCTGTAGAAATTTTATTGCATTTGCCTTCCCTTTTCGACTTTGAGACTGAATAACTAATAAATAATTCTTTAATGTTTATCTGTATACTAAGTAGTATGCTGGAAGAACACCTAAACCAAAAAACAAAACACATTCCCTTTGTCAATATGTACATAAACATGAGACGACATAAGGTAACAACACGTAAAACCATAAATAGATTAAATAGACGGAGACGAAGAGAACTATCACATCAAAATATTCAACAATCAAAAAGAAAAACAATAATGAAACAATGGACGACACAATCAGTCGAATGAGACCTAATGATAAGATAGGATAAACTGAAAACAGAACATTGTAGATGACGCAAACCAAAAAAACAAACAAAAAACAAACAAAAAACAAAAAAACAAACAAAAAACCCCCGAAAGAACAGGTTCAAATTATAATATTTGACGAATAATTCCCTCACTTGGAACTAGGAATTCTTAATGTCGGAAATCACTATAGTGGCTTTTCTTCGATATTGTACAACTACGCCTCTAGAATTTATAAAAAGTAAGAGTTTGCATACATATGAAGAATTTCACAGCTTTTAATCTTCGTTTTATTTAAACTTGATCTATTATAGCATCTGGGACTCATTTATGAATTTATACTTTTGTTTCAGCTAAGCATTAGTTTCATTAGTGATGAATTAATTGAACGGAGTGCCAACAAACTGAAAGGAAGGAGGGGGTTATGCAGGTGTAGCTTTAGATGCAAAAGCGATGTATTAAATATCATCGCTTTGGTGAAAACGGTAATGTTCACGGGAAGGTGAGCGCACACATGTATGCGCGCAAATTATTTGCTATAAGAAAAATATCATACATCCCATTTGTTTCAAGACGACTCTCTTGTGGTCTAAGCATAACCTAGGCATGGATAATTTTACCTGTTAATGTCTTAAAACTTGTTAATCCATGTACATTTGTTTTAGACCCAGTTCTAAACATAAATGACTGCCATTTTACCGGATGTACAATATCTAGTCAATTCGACCTAAGCATACTTCAATGGGAAAGCACCTCTCTTTTGTAGGAGCACTCACCCCAAGGGATCAAGGTCGAAACAAGGCAACGTATACAAATCATTCATTTAACTGTTCCAAGTTTTTTCTTTTTCATTTTCAGGTTTATAATGCCAGTACATGCGATATATATGATCCCATAGGGTGAGAGCACCAACAAAGGAGAGGTTTATACAGATTGAAATGTGCAACGGTCGAATTGATCGGATCTTGCACATCCGGAAAAATGGCAGACATTTCTGTTTAGAACTGAGACAAAAACAAATGTTCGTGGATTTACAAGTTTTAAAACAGTAACAGTTAAAATTATCCATGCCTAGGTAAAGTTTAGTAAATTGATGAGCTGATCTGAAGAATGCAGGGCACAATATTCCTCAAAAAATAAACTTCCAACCAAACGAACCTGTTGCACTAACGCTCTGTATATTACATACAGTAGCGTATATCTAGCGCTAATGCAGGTGTAATATTGGCATCACGTTTTGTTTTACAAACACCACACCATTCGATGCTACTTCATCACATATTGGATGTATGTTTATTCAATTATGTAAAAAGTAGACAGATATAAGGATTTCTAATCCCCTTTCATAAAAGAATGTTACTTGGAATTAATGAAATCATAATTTTAATCAGTATTATGTTTTTATATAGTCTCTCATAATTCTGTATAGAATGGCACTATGTACTTTACTGTTTAAAACTTATTTTATATGTCTTACATAAAGATATTTTAATATGTTGTAATATATGCATGGTGGTGAGACTCTAATAAAAAACATATTGAATCTATGAATCTCTTTAACTCAAAATTGTTCGAATGGGTACATAGTGCCTGCCATGTAGAAAGTAATGGGTCAGAACTCAAATTCAATGGGTTAAAATTTTCAGCAATGACTATCAATGTTAAATAAAGTAAATGTAATAAGTTTAATTATTTCAACCATAATGATTTTAATTGATTTTTCTTTAGGGAATTACAAAAATAAACCTATTTTATTGAACATGTTCAAACGCAAAATGTTTAAGACCTGCACATCTATACAAATCGAACATAGACAAATTATACCATACGATCAATTTATCTTCTAGTCAACAATCTTACTTTTCAATACGCATCACATATACACTTTTACAGGTAAAATACAGGTAAACTTTTTACTAATTAGTTAATTATAAGTCTACCTGTGCCCCTTAGGTGGCCTCTTTGACGCCCCATTAAGGTGATCATCATATAATTGAAGTCGACGAATTGGGAACACACCATTATTTTTATATTGTGAAGTTTCGGAATGTAAGTAGAACAGGTCATACTCAGCCTGCTTCTATTCAGGACGATACCATGAACATTGCTATCAGTAAAAAGAAGTCGAATACTTAAATTCAGTTTTTCAAATCCTTCAAACGGTAATCGTCTCATCGACCTTTCTCCGACTGGGATCGCATGGGACATCTGTTTTGATGTCTTGGTCGCCATTACTAAGACTTGAAAAGTCTAGCGAAGAAGGCGGCCTACGATTGGTTGTGCCGTTAAAGGTGACCAATCAAACCCTCGTTATATGAGAGAAAATCAAGGGGAAAAACCGAATCGAACTCTGGAAATTCCGAACCGAATCGACTTTTCGGTTAATCGTTACAGCCCTACATACTACAATGTTGTGGTTATATGCCCTTCCAGTTGTCTTGTAGCCTAGAGGTCTCAAAGGATGCATATGTGATGTGTATACTAGCCTTCTAAGTGTGAGGTTATGATAAAAGCCACTTAGCAACACTCAGATGAATATGTACATATCTATAGATATCAAACTTTCGAAAAACAGTCTGTGCTCTGTCAGCCTAAACGAATGCATGAACCCGAGGAGTCCAACAAACTCTCAGACCGGAAATTTGATAAGTACCCTGTCCTCTCTGACGAGGTTTCGACAGGAACAGTAATGGAGTCCCGTCTTCACAGTTAGTAAACTCTAAGAATACACTAAAACTAGACTGTAGATTATTTAACAGCAATTCTCTGTAAGAACCAAAGAATTTCAAAACATGTTGGCACGGCATGTCATGGATTTTTGAGATTTTTATGCCCCCGGAATCAAAGATTCGGGGGCATATAGTTTTTGGCCTGTCCGTCTGTTTGTCTGTTTGTCTGTTTGTCCGAAAAACTTGACCTTGACCTTTGACCTACTTTTCAAAAACTTTAACATTGGGCATAACTTTTGAATGGGAAGTGATAGGGCTTTCATATTTCACATGTGTATTCCTTGTGACAAGACCTTTCCATTGATACCAAAATTTTTGACCTCGTGACCTTGACCTTGACCTTTGACCTACTTTTCAAAAACTTTAACATTGGGCATAACTTTTGAATGGGAAGTGATAGGGCTTTCATATTTCACATGTGTATTCCTTGTGACAAGACCTTTCCATTGATACCAAAATTTTTGACCTCGTGACCTTGACCTTGACCTTTGACCTACTTTTCAAAAACTTTAACATTGGGCATAACTTTTGAATGGGAAGTGATAGGGCTTTCATATTTCACATGTGTATTCCTTGTGACAAGACCTTTCCATTGATACCAAAATTTTTGACCTCGTGACCTTGACCTTGACCTTTGACCTACTTTTCAAAAACTTTAACATTGGGCATAACTTTTGAATGGGAAGTGATAGGGCTTTCATATTTCACATGTGTATTCCTTGTGACAAGACCTTTCCATTGATACCAAAATTTTTGACCTCGTGACTTTGACCTTGACCTTTGACCTACTTTTCAAAAACTTTAACATTGGGCATAACTTTTGAATGGGAAGTGATAGGGCTTTCATATTTCACATGTGTATTCCTTGTGACAAGACCTTTCCATTGATACCAAAATTTTTGACCTCGTGACCTTGACCTTGACCTTTGACCTACTTTTCAAAAACTTTAACATTGGGCATAACTTTTGAATGGGAAGTGATAGGGCTTTCATATTTCACATGTGTATTCCTTGTGACAAGACCTTTCCATTGATACCAAAATTTTTGACCTCGTGACCTTGACCTTGACCTTTGACCTACTTTTCAAAAACTTTAACATTGGGCATAACTTTTGAATGGGAAGTGATAGGGCTTTCATATTTCACATGTGTATTCCTTGTGACAATACCTTTCCATTGATACCAAAATTTTTGACCTCGTGACCTTGACCTTTGACCTTTTAACCCAGTGACCTATCATACATGTACTTAACAGAAAATAGTGTTCATACTAACAAAGATGCCACCGGGGGCATTCGTGTTTCACAAACACAGGCTTTATTGGTATTGAAGTTCTATATGAAGTACTAGTATGTAAATCAACCCCAGTTTTTTAAAAAAGGTTGTTGTTGCCATGGTAACCGTGTCTGAAGTTTCAAAAATCTGGAAAATCTATAGGACAAGGCATATTTGTAGGCTTCGTTACCATGGAAACAGGCACATTTTAAATCTTAAATTGCTTTGATTATTTTCTTTTAATCCTTATTATTATGCATATTTGTAATTTTTTACATCCATCTCGATGATACAAGATGAAAAATTGGGCCAAAACAGGGTGTCAAAAGGCTTTGTTTTGGGCACTCAAAGACCCTTTTTTGCATGTTTTTACTGTTTTAGAAGGTTGAAAATTTCATTAAAGCACACATTTTTTAAAGTCCAAATTCTAGTTATCCAATTAGTATCATCTTTGAACTCTACATGAATATAAAAAATTAATTGGGCTAATTTGTTCTTTTATATACAAAGCAGCATCAAATATAGTTGCTATGGCAACAATCGGCTGAAAGGTTTCAATACGATGAATTTATGCACAACCTCTATCAAACTATCTACGCATGATATTGGAACAGAAGTTCATGTATACGTCTATCAGAGGCGTTTTGATATAAAAATGACCTTGAAAATATTTCAAGGTCACCCACTGAATTTTCAAGGTCATTAAACTTTAAGTGACCAGATTTGACGGAAAATCCTGATTTTTCATAAAATGAAGGTGTCGATATTTTAGAAACCTTGAAATATTGAACTTAAAAGTTATTTGCCATAAAATGATAAATGTATCACTTATATCTCAGAACTATTGATTACGTTTCTTCACATCTTCGAATATCTTAATTCTTGGTGAGTATTATGATAAAAAAGGGACGAAATCTGTATTTTTCTTGTTTTTTGACGGAAAAGTATTATCCTATTGAATTGCGACGATTCAATAAATTCTAAGATTTTTCTTTCTTATATTCATGTGCTATTATAATATATATGACCTATGAAAATATTTCAATAAAAAAATCACTAAAATCGGTAACAAAAAATTAAAAAAACAATATTTTATGCAAAATTTGAGTCTCAAAGTATAAATGACCTTGAACATCAAGCCAATGACCTTGAACATTTTAATTGTTCTTATGTAAAAGATATAAGTCATATCTATACATGCATACATCTTGACAATCTTATGTAGCTCTAAAGAGGAATAAAATCAATTTCAAAGATAATATGAAACAAGCAAAAAGGTCTAATGTTGCCATGGCAACGGTCTTTGACGACAAAATTTAGGTAAAACTCTTAAATACCCACTCCAAGTTTTCGTTCATTTTATTCGTCAATAAACATTCATTTCCATTGATGAAAATCAATAGTCTCCTATTGGTGCCTTTTGTGATATTTAAGATTGAAAATGGTCAAAAACACACTAAATTGGCCCTTATTTTCACCTCTATTTTTCGCTTCATTTTGACTTATTTTGGCTTAATACAATAAGGTTCCTGTAATAAATATCACATATCTAAGTGTACTAAGTAAGAATGGAAGTAAGGAAGAATAGATTACATAAAGATGAACAAGCTGTTACAGTGGTATCCATGGCAACGAAGTCTCCGGAGATGGCTTATTTCATGGTCCCAAAAGTGCTATAAATAGGATGACCTCGTGACCATGGCAACCAGAGGTCACATTGGCTGAAAAGTGTTATTGTCATAGTCAGTACTTAATATATACCCATTATACCGAAAATCATCAAAATCCATGACATGCCGTGCCGAACGATTTTGGTCCTTACAGAGAATGGCTATTAAGTAACAAGCAGAATGTCCTTAAAGCTGAGCTCCCAGGATTTAAACGCAAGTGACGTAATAAATTTTTTTGGGGACGGAGATTGTTAGATACAGACTCTAACAATCTCCGTCCCATGCCATAGAAACAAGCTATAACGACCTTTAACACCTGCTGACGTATGCATACTAATGAAGGTACGACCTAAAATCCATGTACATCGCTCTAGTCCCGGTATATAAGACGAGCTTCAAGCCAACATACCGTGACATTCAGTGATTAGAAATCTGAAAGGCAAGAACACCTGAAAGGGGAAATGTAGTCAATTGATCAAATGATGTATAATCAATATTTGGTATATATAATAAAAACTAAATCGAATATTTTCATAATTTAGAGTGAAAAAGTAATCGTACTATCATGTACCCGCAATCGCTAGCACAATACAAATCAACATCTCCCCCCCCCCTCCCCTACAACAAGCTCACTTCTCATGCGTCTGCAAATAATAAGGAACATTTTATTAGCATGTGCCTGTACATTGGTACCAAATGTAAATCCCAACCTCTCTCAATATGTCAAAATTAACCCGAAAAGCCCCCCTCCTCCCCCCCCCCCGCACTCGCAAAAACACCAGAGTTGTCTGATTATTACTTATTTCATTTATTACAGCCACGCAGATCGCATATTTTCGGGTTTTTTTTTTATTTTCAAAATACGAGTTCTAGTCAGCTGTAATCAAACCAACGTAAACAATAATTGGAAGCGGGGGGGGGGTGTCCAGAACAGTTTCTGTTAAAATGTTATATTTACATTACTAGTAGATTCCCCATGTTTAACGCCCATTAGGCAACTAGAATTATATTCCAATAACTTAGGTTGCTCGCGTGCAAGTTTTGCATGTAGGGAGAATTTACCAACGTTCAAATACATTTGACACTAAAACAGGCAAAATATGCAAAGTACATGCAAATAAAAATGACCGATATTTAGAATAAATGTAAATATAAGTAATGACTGTCTTATTTTTGGTGTTCATGGGTGTATAATTCTGGTTGGACACGTGCAAATTTTCCGAGAATCGCTTCGCGATTCACGGAATTTGCACATGTCCAACCAGAATTATACACCCATGAACACCAAAAGTAAGACAGTCATTTCTTAAGGTATTACCCAAGTCAAAAAATTGATGGCCATTAGTGTATTACTTATTTATAAATAACGAAACAAAGAAAGAGATATAACTGCTGATTTTTACAAATGTAAATCCTGATACAATACTTCTCAATTTGCAAAACGCTGATGCAATGTAAATCTCAATTCAATGGCGTATTTTGGCTGAAAAAGTTGTTTTTCAGTGCATGTACTGAAAAAAATTCAGGGTCATTCCACTTTTTGTAAATGGTTAAATTCTGCATGGAATTTTTTTCGTTAAAATCGTAGGCAGGGCATGCGCGCTTTTAATTTTCAGTATTTGGCTAAATAACGAAGAAATTCGAAAATGAAAGTGACATGCCTTGAAGATGGAGGCCGCCATTTTGGAAAAAAATGCACTTGATGATTTCTCTGTTAAAATGAAAAAAATACAAGAAGTTATCACAATTAAAGAAGATAAAAATAAATATTGGGTCATTCAAGAACCAAATAGGCATGCACGATTTTCTTTACCTTGTCTTGATCATGGTACCCTAAGTCATGACGAAGTGCAAGTATACTTAATATTCCTACGCCGTCAGCATATAACATGAAATTGATCTCTCATGAAGATTTATACTGATATAAGCATGTATATTGTACAAATACTACTCTCATTTAAAAAAGAACAATTAGTAATCATGTATCATGACATTTCGAAACTTCTTTATGCCCTTTTTTCTTGTAGAAGGTATTTCCTGTGAGACGTAAACAGTCCTGATCTTTGCACGGTGATCAAAACAAAGTTCTTTACAGCTGTTTTCTAGTAGCGATTGGTAAGATCGATGTTTTATTCATATTTTTAATTGTTGTCTATCATAAATCAGTGCCCATCAATGTGATCATACACGATATAATCACACAATGAGCCAAAAATCGTGTGATCATCGGTGATCTATGAACCATCTGACAGTTCTAGAACAATGTTTTAAACGTATTTTTTTTTGTGATTTGAAAGCATTTTGGATCTTGATAACCAAAATCAAAGTAAATGGCACAAATTGAATAAAATTATGAAATAAATTAATGAATTATTATTGAATGTTTTGAGGCATATCATTTATGGAAGCCCATACATGTAAACAACCTAAATAATTCAACTACTTTTCTGATAAGTCACTTCTATATAAACACAAATGGCTTGTAAAAAGAAAGCATCAAGAGTCTTTGGAAAGAGCTCTAGTATAAGGAGATGTCAGCGAAAAATAAGACATTCTGGTCGTAGGAAGTATGCTCTATTGACTTCAAGAAGAAAATTGGTCATTCACATCAAACGTAAACAAGGTCACACCCCTCTAATGACAACAAATACCATACAGAAAATAATATACAAATCAAGTCTAGATATCAGTGATGAGAGACAACGTCTTAAATTTAAAATCAGGCGAGTTGTTTCATCAAAAACACAGCCCCAAGGGTATCGATTCATGAACTTAGATTGCCTTCAGTCTCATATCTCTGATATAACTCTACATGCTTGCACCTGTCCACAAGCTATCCAACTTGCATCTCAAGGAATGTCACCCTTAAAGATTGAATCCGAGCTACAAAATATGGGACTAGCCAGCATTCTCGGAGTGGTGTGTCAGGGAAACAGTTCAAGCTTGTTAACAGTCCAACGCTACCAGAAAGTAAAAGGTATGACATAAATGTACGGGCAGTCTGGGGAAGTGTTTCAACTGGTAATGGTCCCTCCCACTTAAATGAGTTACTCGGTACTATGAACTCCCCTGGATTATCTTCAACATCATTTACATCAATAGAGGAGGAAATAGGAAAATGGTGGGCTAATACATTGAAAGACAGCATGCTAAAAGCAGGCGTTGAGGAACGTAGATTGGCAATTGAAAGGGGATCATTTCACCAAGAAATCCCAGCCATTACTGTAATCACAGATGGGGGTTGGAGTAAGAGAACCCATAAGCACTCTTACAACGCATTAGGTGGTGTTGCCATCATTATTGGTAAGGAGACTGGGAAACTTTTGTTTTTAGGAGTCCGTAACAAATACTGCTATATTTGCAATACAGCTGCCAGTAACAAAACAGAACCAAGAGACCATTCGTGTTATAAAAACTGGGATTCAGACAGTCTATCAATGGAGAGTGACATAATACTAGAAGGATTTAAGGAGGCAGAGTCAACACATGGGGTGCGGTACATGAGGATAATAGGTGATGGGGACTCCTCTGTTTATGCCAGGATAAGGGATGAAATACCAGTTTGGGGTAGATATGTTGTGAAAGAGGAATGCTCTAATCATGTCACTAAGTGTCTTCGCAGCAATCTAGAAAAACTAGTATCGGACAACCCCCTTTACAAAGGGAAGAATCACCTCACAAAGTCTGTGCGTATTAGGATTGTTTCAGCAGTACGGGGCTCCATAAGATTTAGATCGAAAGAAATGAAAGATGGAAAGAGATCAAGGGATGATGCGGTAAGGATGTTAAAGCATGATATACGAAACTGTGTTCATCACATATTTGGATACCATTCTGATTGTTCAGATTTTTGCAAGGCAAAGGGGCAACAAAATACATGTACTGGTAAGACTACAGATACACAGGACTGTGATGCGGAAGAGGGACCATCAGATATATTTGAGGAGCAAATATCTCACTGGAAGGATGACTCAACAGTTGATGCGCCGGAAGAATCTCGCCTTGGCACCAGCATAAAATTCTCCGATGTTGAACAATTTATTATTAGTGATGTGTCGGTCCTATTAGCTAGAATAGCAGAGAAGGCAGATCGTCTTATCGGCAACACTACCACTAATTTAGCTGAGTGTTGGATGCATATTAGATGCAAATTTGATGGTGGAAAGATATACAATCTGTGCTTTAGAGGCTCTTGGCATGGCAGATGTTATGCTGGTGGACTTCGGATGAATTTTGGTCCGGAATGGTCTCCAATCGTTTGGGAAAAAGCAACTGGTACAGAAGCTGGCGTCTACCACAGAGCAACATATACACGAAGAAGACAACAATTAAAGAAGGCCAACAAGCACCACCAAAAAAGTGAAACAAAACAAAAAAGATGGAAGAGAAAAATGGCTAGCTTCAGACAAAATTCTACAAAGAAGGCAAAAAATTCTTATGGCCCAGAAGCATTGGATGTATCAGCAGACATTTCGACAGCAGAACTTGACAAAGAGAAGACAGGATTTTACAACAAACATGTTAAGGTATCAACACAACAGATAAATCAAATTTCTGCATCAACTCTCAATCAATCACAATCTGGACTTTGGCATACAGAAAGAAAAAGACGACTTACTGCTTCTAATTTTGGACATATTGTTAAAAGAAGACCTTCCCTCCCAATCAACAAAATAGTCAAGAACTTGCTTTATATGAAATTCACTGGAAATCGTCACACCAAAAATGGACTACTGCAGGAGAGATCTACAATAGAAGAGTACAAATTGAAGAAGGCTGAAGAAGGAGAAAATGTTATTGTTGAATCATCTGGTCTGATCATCAGCAAAGATCATCCCTATTTGGCTGGAAGTCCAGATGGTATTGTCACCACATCTTCAGGGAATACAGGCCTTATTGAAATAAAAAATCTCTTGCATTCCAAACCAATAAATCTTCATCAAGCATCAGAAAATTCAATTTTTTGCCTTATCAGCAAAAAAGGAACTCTATATTTAAAAGAAAACCACATTTACTATCATCAATGCCAGGGACTTATGAATATTTGCAACTTTGAATGGATTGATTTTGTTGTAAGGACTCTTAATCCGTACCAGATGATCATTCATAGAATAACACGTGATAAGGACTTTTGGAACAACACCATGCTACCAAAGTTACATGCATTTTATTTCAACTGCCTCCTTCCAGAATTAGCATCTCCAAGAGAGGGAAAGTCTCCAGGCATTAGAGAGCCAGGAGTTTGGGTAAGCGTACTTCCCCCACCCTTGAGAATAAGATCATTGTTTTCATAATGACAGTTCTCTTTCTTGATATGCCTCAAAATTTTCATATTCATGTGCGGTACTAATGCTTTTTAGTTCACATGGTTCATAGACTTTTAAGGGCCCGACATTTGAATGTCCAGGGATCACTATAGGAATCACGTTGTTTGTCTTTCCATCAACCATTTTAGATGTCACACAGTATCTAAAATACTTATATATATATTTAAGGATTAAGCTTTCATATTTTATACATGCGTTCATTTTGATTTGAGAATGATACATTTTTGGATCAGAATGTCAAATTTCAAGGTCATACCTTAGTCTGACAATTTATATCAAATTTGACAGTTATTTCTGGCTGTTATATCAAATTGTCTTAAGGATAGAGCTTTCATATTCTATACATGGGTCATGGATTCACTAACATTTCAGGTGATGATGATTCATAATTCAAGGGTAAAAGGTCAAAGGTCAAGGTCATACATTTCATTCAGTATATACATTATATCTCTTTGGTGAATGGGAGGTTGTAACACATTATCTCAAATAGTTTTGAGAATAGAGTTTTCATATTTTATCCTTGGGCTCAATAAAAATATTATGATACATGTTTGTATTACCTTTATCTGTACATACATGTCAGAAGGAGTACTTTAAGTCCTCTTGCATTAAAAAATGTACAAACAGTATACATGGTATATTCATTCTTCTATAACTTTTCCTTTTATGGTTTCAGTATACTCCAGCAGCCCCACAGATCACTAAGCAAGGACGAAGATCAAGAGCCAAAAAGAGGTCAACAGCTGACACAGACACTGACACCGAGACTGATTGTACAAGTGATCCCACTCCATGCAAAACGCAAAGAAGGTAACCTAGTTGTGTGCACAGAAAATCTTATTTACTGTTATTTTGGGCATTGAGGATTTTGATTATCATAATATTATTAAACTGAAGGCTACAGTAATCAATCAATCGGGATACATGTAATATGTAATAAAGAAATAAAAAAGAATATATTCAAACAAATTCAAATGATACCTTATGTACATTATAAATTTAAATTATGTAAAGCTAATTTATTTCTTCATGATTACAGTTCTAGGAAGAAGTCTGGAAGTGTGAAATTTGTTGATAGAAGAATAAGTCATGAATGGGTTATCGATGAGCAGAAGGGATTGACAGAGTGGTATCCAGGAACTGTCGTATCATTGTTGTCGGGAAAGGACGGAGAACCAGGTAACAATCATATAGAATGACACGCATTGAGATTTTTCATTTAAAAATTCAATAAATCATTCTTTGAAAATCATGAAAGGCACAAATGCATATGAAGGCTTTTGTTTTCTTGTAATCAATGATATGTGTACATGCAGTTATTTATTTGTCAGTCTGTCTATAGTGTCTACCCTATAAATTTAAGAAATAACAACTAGCTGTGGTTTATTGTCCGGTAATTCCCTGAGTCGCATGAACCAATCAAATTATCACCTCGACGTTTCGCATCTCGGCGAGGTGATAATTTGATTGGTTCATGCGACGAGTGGAATTACTTGACATTTATGACTTGTATTACCCAATATTTACATCACTATTAGATTTCCCATGCTGAACTCCCATTATGCAACTAGAATTGTATTCCAATAATTTGGATTGCCTATTGTGACGTTAGAAGCACGTTTAGAAGTTTGGAGAATTTACCATTGTTAGAATACTTTTGGTGCTGTGATTCGCTGTATAAGCAATGTTCGTTCAAAAATGGGGTCTCTAATATTTAGCAAAAATGTAAATATAAGATATGACTGTCTTACTTTTGGTGTTCATGGGTGTATAATTCGGGTTGGCACACATGCAAATCTTCCGAGAATCGCTTCAAGATTCACGGAATTTGCACGTGACCAACCAGAGTTATATACACCCATGAACACCAAAAGTAAGACAATCATTTCTTAATTGAAGTATCACTGTACATAGTGTGTATTTTACATGGAGTGTGAACTCTCTCAAGTCTTATTGTTCTTTGTCATTATTGATAATAATATGGCTTTGCACATACATATATTTGCATGAAATTTATTTTGACATCTGTTCCAAATTTTAATTGCAATAATTGATAATTATATGCAAGATAAGTTTACCTTCCAATTTTATTACAGGTGCAGCCTATGAAGTGTTATATGATGATGATGAGGAGCCCTATGAGGTGGATCATTTGACTGAGGATTTAAAGTCATCTTCAGTCAAATTTCTTGATATTTGAAATTCATACCAATGCCTACCATTAAATAGATTGATCTGGATAGTCTTAGTAAGTAAAGCATATGTATGTACTGTACAATTTCTTTGAATATTATATTTAGAACTGAAATCCCCCTTTTTTTCTCGTCAAGTTTTAAACACATAATAACTCGGTCATCTTTAATTGCCAGTTTTTCATTTATATCTCAAATTCTAATTCATTCTGTTTGTATTGTGCATTCTGATTGACTTAGTGATTAAAATCTGCAAGGGGATTAACTTTTCACTGCAGTTTTTGCTATGACGTCATACGTTGCTATGGCGACGTTGTTAAAAGCAGACGCTTTCTAGATTCTTATTGACTAAAGCATTAGAATTCTGGGTTACCATACTGATGTTTTACAAAAACTGACAGGGTATCGGTGAGTCCCCCGTCAGAAATATCTGTTTTACCACTCGGCTGATGCATCGCGGTAAAACTCAATTTCTGACAGGGGATCAATATCCTGTCAGTTTTTGTAAAACACACGCATGGTAACCCCAAAATATTATATCAAAATGTAATGTCAAGATAAGTTTACATTCCAACATTATTACAGGTGCAGTATATGAAGTGTTCTATATGAGGAGGAGGAGCCCTTTGACTGAGGATTTAAAGTCATCTTCACTCAAATTTCTTGACATTTGAAATTCATGCCAATACCATGCATTAATTAGAGTGATCGGGATTGTGTTAGTACATGTAAGTAAAGCATATGTATGTACCGTACAATTTCTTTGAATATGATCTTTAGAACTTAAATCTCCCCCCCCCTTTCTTATTTTCTCATCAAGTTTTAAACACATATTAACTCACTCATCTTAAATTACCAGATTCACATTATATCTCAAAATATTATATCAAAATGTCACGTCAAGATAAGTTTTCATTCCATTATTATAACAGGTGCAGTATATGAAGTGTTCTATATGATGAGGAGGAGCCCTTTGACTGAGGATTTAAAGTCGTCTGCATTCAAATTTCTTGACATTTGAAATTCATACCAATACCTAGCATTAAAAACAGTGATCTGGATTGTGTTAGTAAGTAAAGCATATGTACATGTATGTACTGCACAATTTCTTTGAATATGATCTTTAGAACTTAAATCAACCCCCCCCCCCCTGTTATTTTCTCCTCAAGTTTTAAACACATAATAGTTCAGTCATCTTTAATCGCCAGTTTTACATTATATCTTCAAATATTATAGCAAAGTGTCATGTCAAGATAAGTTTACATTCCTACGTTATTACAGGTGCAGTATATGAAGTGTTCTATATGAGGAGGAGGAGCCCTTTGACTGAGGATTTAAAGTCATCTGCATTCAAATTTCTTGACATTTGAAATTCATACCAATACCTAGCATTAAAAACAGTGATCTGGATTGTGTTAGTAAGTAAAGCATATCTATGTACCGTACAATTTCTTTGAATATGATCTTTAGAACTTAGAATACCCCCCCCCCTTTTTTTTCTCCTCAAGTTTCAAACACATAATAACTTGCTCATCTTGATGTACCAGCTTCTTATCATATATCTTTTTACATTTATGATCATATTATGAATATTTACACCTTGTAATTCAGTCAATTATACTTAGAAATGTTATACAATGACAAAAATTGGTTTCCATAGAAAAGTAGTTCATTGTTTAGTTGAAAGTGAAAGTAGATTTTCCATACAGAATAATCCTTTATTTCAAATATGTTTTGCTTCTCAATTGTTTAATTTGAAACAAAACTATATTGCGCATGCCCTTGTAGGAAGATAAAGGATGTTATTTATTCACTAATTTTTCAGAGACGACTTCATTCAAATTTGTTTGATTTTCTGTGCAACGGACACCTTGAACCACTCGTCATTGATACTAAAGGTAAGTTTTCAAAATATTATTATAATCAATACATTCCTTAGTTAATCCTCTTTCCAATGATGTATCATACATAAATAAATTTATGAACACTTTGGATATTTTTATGTTCAAAGTTTAGGGCAAATTTGACTTGGATAATACCTTAAATGAACGAAAAAAGTTCAGGTATATGAGACGTTGGGGGAGGGCTAGAACTCATATTTTCTGATTCAATAAGAAGTGCTTCTGTATTTTGTTTTCTTTTTTTTTTCTTCAAAAAGTAAAATTCTGGATCCGCCCATGACAATCCCCACTTTTCATTCCGAATGTGAAGAAATGTCAAGGCAATATTATGGATTTTTCATCCTGAAATTGACGCCTTAGACAGATTGACATAACCATTCTCGTTCAAAAAGTGAAAATGCAATTATATGTATTTTACTATCTTACTTGATAAACAAATGAATCCCTCCATTTCTCCTGTCACTTCCGGTATAAGCAGGGTTGAGAGTGTTCGTTTAGGTTTTTTTTTCGATTAAAACGGAGAAGGGGAATTTTCATGATGAGCATATTTTGAATTATTTAAAGAATATTTTAAAATTCCTCAATGATCCATTAACTAGATTCGATGGTTTGTTACCTACATATATCAGAAAGTTACCAGAAAAACAAATACCTTGCCATTGCACCTTCTCTTTTTCTCAATTTTCATATTCTTTGTATTCTTTACTTTTTTATGTTTTTAAATTGATTATGTAAAATGTACTGTATTGACTTACTTTTTCATGAGAGCAGCATTTATGTATTTTGAAAACTACATTGTAAGTGTAATACAGAGTGATAGAAATACATAGGTAAAAAAAGACCATATTCTGATTTCAAAATAAGAATGTAACTGTGAATCGCAAATATATATATAACTAGATGGCTATTGTTGCAAGCAACAGACGGATTCCTCCTTTCTTAGACCTTCCTCGGAACTGAAGTGTTAAAATCCGAATAAAGAAGATAGAAAAAAGAATAGTTGCTTAAGTACCTTATTCACTTAAGCAAATGGGTCAAAAGAGCTTATGTCTAATTTGGGACTCGTATTTATTTATCAACAAAATAAAAGAAAAAAAAATTACGTACCTTTCATCTTTACGAAAGCTTTAAACTCCATGCCCTATGGATATCAAATCCTTTATAATTACTTTCTCAAAACAGAATTACACAATTATTTTGCAATGAGATAATTTCTATTAATAGAAAATGACAACAACATGAAAGTACAGATATGTAATGCTACTAAGAAAAAAAAAAAAGAAACAGAGAACAAGAATAAAAGAGTTATCTTTCTTATACTATGTAATTTTCAAATAAGAAGGACTACTTGTGTGAAGAATAAATAGTATAGGACAAAAAGTGTAAATTCTGCAAGAGTACATGAAAGTTAAGACCTTGAGAATGATTATTTGGCCTTTAACCAATGTCATGGATGAAAGCAAAGTATTGTGATTATTCTCATCACGATTGATCTTTATGATCTGAGCTAAACTCAATATCTAATCAACCAAAGTCATTTGTGACCTTGAAATTAAACAAATGACCTTGGGTCAAGGTCATGATGAAAAAGTTTGATGCAAGGAATATTTGTGTAAAGTTTGAACTCTCAAGGTCAGTCTTTGTTTTATAGACTAAAATTTGTTGTCTTTGCTCTATAGTAGTCTTTGTTCTATAGGCCAAAGTTTGTTGTGACCTTGAGAATCAGAATTTGACCTTGGGTCAAGGTCAAGGTGAAAGAGCTTCGTTTAATGATATTATGTATGAAGTTTGCACTTTGAATGTCTAATAGTCTTTGTTCTATAGGCAAAAGTTTGTTGTGACCTTGAGAATGAGAATTTGACCTTTGGTCAAGGTCAAAGTGAAAGAGCATGAATGAACAATAATTTGTATGAAGTTAAAACTTTGAAGGTCAAATAGTCTTTGTTCTATAGGGAAATGTTTGTTCTGACCATGAGAATCAGAATTTGACCTTGGGTCAAGGTCAAGGTGAAAGAGCTCGGTTTAATGATATTATGTATGAAGTTTGAACTCTGCAGGTCTAACAGTCTGTGTTCTATAGGCAAAAGTTTGTTGTGACCTTGAGAATCAGAATTTGACCTTGGGTCAAGGTCAGTGTGAAAGAGCTTGGTTTAACGATATTATGTATGAAGTTTGAACTCTGAAGGTCAAATAGTCTGTGTTCTACAGGCAAAAGTTTGTTGTGACCTTGAGAATCAAAATTTGACCTTGAAAGTATGTCAACATTAAATGACTACCTATAAGTAACCTAATATCCAAGTTTCAACTCAAAATCTCAAAAACTGTAGAAATTGGCACTGTGCCAATTTAAAGTTCCATTTTCAACTCGGAATAGCGCGAAAACCGTAAATATTTTATCGAGCATGTAAGCGTACAAAAGTTTACAAATTTTCCAAAGAACATTTTAAAACAAATTTCGTTCAAATCGTACGGTTAGTTTAGGAGTTATAAGAGTTTAAAGATTTGAACTTTGATGACCTCTAGCGGGGGCATACGTGAACTTTTCGACGACAAAATTTTTTTACCTCAAGATATTTATACGCTCTTTCACATGATCCTTTTTGTTTTACCATAAGAAGTGGTACTTTTTTGTACAGTGACTGGAACGATCTGGGGGTAAGAATAATAATAATAATAATAATAAGAACTAGATGGCTACTGTTGCAAGCAACAGACGGATTCCTCCTTTATTAGACCTTTCTCGGAACTGAAGTGTTAAAATCCGAAAAAAAGAAGATTGAAAAAAGAATAGTTGCTTTAGTACCTTGTTCACTTCAGCAAATGAGTCAAAAGAGCTTATGTCTAATGTGGGACTCTTATTTATTTATCAACAAAATAGAAGAAAAAAATTATAAATACCTTTCATTTTTACGAAAGCTTTAAACTCCATGCTCTATCAATGTTAAACGTCTTTAAATTCAATAGCATCATTTAAAACCTGATAAATTTACAGCATGGACGAGACATGCACGTTTCGGGTAATATCAGATCCTTTACAATACTTTCTCAAAACAGAATTACACAAAGATTTTGCAATGAGATAATTTCTATTAATAGAAAATGACAACAACATGAAAGTACAGATATGTAATGCGACTAAGAAAAAAAAAGAAATAGAGAACAAGAAGGAAAGAGTTATCTTTCTTATACTATGTTAAGTTCAAATAAGAAGGACTACTTGTGTGAAGAATAAATATCATAGGACAAAAAGTGAGAATTCTACAAGAGTAAATGATTGTTATGACATTGTGAATGATTATTTGACCTTAAATAAATGTCTTGGATGAAAGATAAGTATTGTCATTATTCTAATCACGATTGATTTTAATCTTAGCAAAGCTCAATATCTCATCATACAAAGTCTGTCATGACCTTGAAATTAATCAAATGACCTTGGGTCAATGTCATGGTGAAACGGTTTGATGCAAGGAATATTTGTATTAAGTTTGAACTCAACAGGTCAAAAAGTCTTTGTTTTATAGACTAAAGTTTGTTTTGACCTTGAGAATTAGAATTTCACCTTAGGTTTAGTTCAATGTGAAAGAGCTGGGCCCAAGCATTATATGTATAAAGTATAAACTATGAAGGTCTAATAGTCTTTGTTCTATAAGCAAAAGTTTGCTGTGACCTTGAGAATAAGAATTTGACCTTTGGTCAAGGTCAAGGTGAAACTGCTTGACTGAAGTATTATATCTATGAAGTGTGAACTCTGAAGGTCTGATAGTTCTTGTTCTATTGGCAAAACAATGTTGTGAACTAGAGAATCAAAATTTGACCATGGGTCAAGGTCAAGGTGAAAGAGATTAGTTTAACGATAATATGAATGAAGTTTGAACTCTGAAGGTCAAATAGTTTATGTTCTATAGGCAAAAGTTTGTTGTGACCTTGAAAATCAAAATTTGACCTTGGTTCAAGGTTAAGCTGAAAGAGTTTGGTTTAACGATATTATGTATGAAGATTGAACTCTGATGGTCAAATAGTCTTTGTTCTATACAAAAGTTTGTTGTGACCTTGAGAATCATAATTTGACCTTGAAAGTAGGTCAACATTAAATGACTACCTATAAGTAACCTATAAGTAACCTAGTATCAAAGTTTCAACTCAAAATCTCAAAAACTGTAGAAATTGGCACTGTGCCAATTTAAAGTTCTATTTTCAAATCGGTATAGCGCGAAAACCGTAAATATTCTATCGAGCATGTAAGTGTATAAAAGTTTTCAAATTTCCCAAAGAGCATTTTAAAACAAATTTCGTTCAAATCGTACGGTTCGTTTAGGAGTTATAGGTGTTTAAAGATTTGACCTTTGATGACCTCTAGCGGGGGCATACGTGAACTTTTCGACGACAAAATTTTTTGACCTCAAGATCTTTATATGCTCTTTCACGTGATACTTTTTGTTTTATCATAAGAAGTGGCACTTTTTTGAACAGTGACTGGAAGGATTTGGGGGTAAGAATAATAATAATAAGAATAATAATAAGAATAAAGAAAAGACAATACAATAACAGAAAGGATTCCGACGGAATAGTCGGAATCCTTAATAATAACTAGATGGCTACTGTTGCAAGCAACAGACGGATTCCTCCCCCTTATTAGACCTTCCTCAGAACTGAAGTGTTAAAATCCGAAAAAAGAAGACGGAGAAAAGAATAGTTACTTTAGTACCTTACTCACTTCAGCAAAGGAGTCAAAATAGCTTATGTCTAATTTGGGACTCTTATTTATTCATCAACAAAATAGAAGAAAACAATGATAAATACCTTTCATTTTTACGAAAGCTTTAAATTCCATGCTCTATCAATATCAGATCCTTTACAATTACTTCCTCAAAACAGAATTGCACAATGATTTTGCAATGAGATAATTTCTATTAATAGAAAATGACAACAACATGAAAGAACAGATATGTAATGCTACTAAGAAAAAAAAACCAGAGAACAAGAAGAAAAGAGTTATCTTTCTTATACTATTTTAAGTTCAAATAAGATGGACTACTTGTGTAAAGAATAAATAGTATAGGACAAAGAGTGTGAATTCTACAGAGTTAATGCTTGTTATGACATTGAGAATGATTATTTGACCTTGAACCAATTTCTTGGATGAAAAAAAAATATTGTGATTATTCTCAAGGTCAATGTGAAGGAGCTGGGCCCAAGCATTATATGTGTAAAGTCTGAACTATGAAGGTCTAATAGTCTTTGTTCTTTAGGCAATAGTTTGCTGTGACCTTGAGAATGAGAATTTGACCTTTGGTCAAGGTCAAGGTGAAAGAGCTTGACTGAACTATTATATGTATGAAGTTTGAACTCTGAAGGTCAAATAGTCTTTGTTCTATAAGCAAAAAATTGCCGTGACCTTGAGAATCAAAATTTGACCTTGGGTCAAGGTCAAGGTGAAAGAGCTTGGTTTAACGATAATATGAATGAAGTTTGAACTCTGAAGGTCACATAGTTTTTGTTCTATAGGCAAAAGTTTGTTGTGACCTTGAGAATGAAAATTTGACCTTGAAAGTAGGTCAACATTAAATGACCATCTATAAGTAACCTACTATCAAAGTTTCAAATCAAAATCTCAAGAACTGTAGAAATTGGCACCGTGCCAATTTAAAGTTCCATGTTCAACTCGGAATAGCTCGAAAACCGTAAATATTTTATCGAGCATGTAAGCGTATAAAAGTTTACAATTTTCCCAAACAACATTTTAAAACAAATTTCGTTCAAATCGTACAGTTAGTTTAGGAGTTATAAGTGTTTAAAGATTTGACCTTTGATAACCTCCAGCGGGGGCATTGGTGAGCTTATCGACAAACAAAAAATGGTTAAAGAAGATTTTGATATGCTCTTTCTGATGGTACCATCCATTTTGCTCTGTGTTAAATGACCTTTGAATAATGTGACTGGAAATGATAAGGGGGTAAGAATAAAAATAATAAGAATAATAATAAGAACTAGATGGCTACTGTTGCAAGCAACAGACGGATTCCTCCTTTATTAGACCTTCCTCGGAACTGAAGTGTTAAAATCCGAATAAAGAAGGTGGAAAGATGAATAGTTGCTTCAGTACCTTATTCACTTCAGCAAATGAGTCAAAAGAGCTTATGTCTAATTTGGGACTCTTATTCATTTTTTAACAAAATAGTAAAAAAAACCATAAATAAATACCTTTCATGTTTACGAAAGTTTTAAACTCCATGCTCTATCAATATCAAAATCCTTTACAATTACTTTCTAAAAACAGAATTGCACAATGATTTTGCAATGAGATAATTTCTATTAATAGTAAATGACAACAACATAAAAATACAGATATGTAATGCTACTTAAGAAAAAAAAAAAGAAACAGGGAACAAGAATAAAAGAGTTATCTTTCTTATACTATGTTAAGTTCAAACAAAAAGGACTACTTGTATGAAGAATAAATAGTATAGGACAAAACGTGTGAATTCAATAAGAGTAAATTATTGTTATGACCTTGAAAATGATTATTTGACCTTGAACCAATGTCATAAAAGAAAGATAAGTATTGTGATCATTCTCATCACGATTGATCTTAATCTGAGCAAAGCTCAATATCTAATCAACTACAGTCGGTTGTGACCTTGAAATCGAACAAATGACCTTCATTCAAGGTCATGGTGAAAGGGTCTGTTGCAAGGAATATTTGTGTAATGTTTGAACTCACAAGGTAAAAAAATCTTTGTTTTATAGACTAAAGTTTGTTGTGACCTTGAGAATGAGAATTTGACCTTGGGTCAAGGTCAAGTGGAAAGAGCTTGACTGAACAATGATATGTATCAAGTTTGAACTTTGAAGGTCAAATAGTCTTTGTTCTATAGGCAAAAGTTTGTTGTGACCTTGAGAATGAAAATTTGACCTTGAAAGTAGGTCAACATTAAATGACCACCTATAAGTAACCCACTATCAAAGTTTCAACTCAAAATCTCAAAAACTGTAGAAATTGGCACTGTGCCAATTTAAAGTTCCATTTTCAACTCGGAATAGCGCGAAAACCGTAAATATTTTATCGAGCATGTAAGCGTATAAAAGTTCGCAAATTTCCCAAAGAACATTTTAAAACAAATTTCGTTCAAATCGTACGGTTAGTTTAGGAGTTATAGGTGTTTAAAGATTTGACCTTTGATTACCTCTAGCGGGGGCATTGGTGAGCTTATCGACAAACAAAAAATAGTTAAAGAAGATCTTGTTATGCTCTTTCTGATGGTACCATCCTTTTTGCTCTGTGTTTAAAGACTTTTGAATAAAGTGTCTGGAAAAAATGGGGGGTAAGAATAAAAATAATAATAATAATAAGAATAATAATAAGAACTAGATGGCTACTGTTGCAAGCAACAGACGGATTCCTCCTTTATTAGACCTTCCTCGGAACTGAAGTGTTTAAATCCGAATAAAGAAGATGGAAAAAAGAATAGTACCTTTAGTACCTTATTCACTTCAGCAAATGATTCAAAAGAGCTTATGTCTAACTTGGGACTCTTATTTATTTATCAACATAATAAAAGAAAAAATAATAAATACCTTTCATGTTTACGAAAGCTTTAAACACCATGCACAATCAATATCTAATCCTTTACAATGACTTTCTCAAAAAAGAATTGCACAATGATTTTGCAATGAGATAATTTCTATTAATGGAAAATGACATCAACATGAAACTATTGATATGTAATGCTACTAAGAATAAAAAAGAAAGAAACAGAGAACAAGAATAAAAGAGTTATCTATCTTACTATGTAAAGTTCAAATAAGAAGTACTTCTTGTGTGAAGAATAAATAGTTAAGGACAAATCCTGTGTATTCTACAAGAGTAAATGTTTGTTATGACCTTGAAAAAGTTAATTAGACCTTTAACCAAGGTCATGGATAAAAGATAAGCATTTGAATTTATTCTCATCATGAGTCCTCTTAACCTAATCAAAGCTCAATATTCTATCGACAAAACTCTGTTGTAACCTTGAAATCAAACAAATGACCTTGGGTCAAGGTCAAGGTGAAAGGACTTGATGCAAGAAATATTTGCGCCAAGTTTGAACTCTCAAGGTCAAATGGTCTTTGTTCTATAGGCAAAAGTTTGTTGTGACCTTGAGAATCAAAATTTGACCTTGGGCCAAGGTCAAGGTGAAAGGGCTTGACTCAATGATTGTATTTATGAAGTTTGAACTGTCAAGGTCAAATAGTCTTTGTTCTATAGGCAAAAGTTTGTTGTGACCTTGAGAATCATTATATGACCTTGAAACTAGGTCATCATCAATGACTACCTACTATTAGTAGCCCGCCATCCAAGTTTCAACTCAAAATCTCAAAAACTGTAGAAATTGGCACTGTGCCAATTTAAAGTTCCATTTTCAACTTGGAATAGAGCGAAAACTGTAAATATTTCATCGAGCATGTAAGCGTATAAAAGTTTCCAATTTTCCCAAAGAATATTTTAAAACAAATTTCGTCCAAATCGTACGGTTAGTTAAGGAGTTATAAGTGTTTAAAGATTTGACCTTTGATGAGCTCCAGCGGGGGCATTCCTGAACTTATCGACAAACAAAAAATAGTTAAAGAAGATCTTGTAATGCTCTTTCTGATGGTACTATCCCTTTTGCTCTGTGTTAAAAGACCTTTGAATAAATTGTCTGGGAATGATGAGGGGGTAAGAATAAAAATAATAATAATAATAATAATAAGAATAATAATAAGAATAAAGAAAAGACATTGCAATAACAGAAAGGATTCCGACGGAATAGTCGGAATCCTTAATAAAGAAAAGACATTGCAATAACAGAAAGGATTCCGACGGAATAGTCGGAATCCTTAATAAGAACTAGATGGCTACTGTTGCAAGCAACAGACGGATTCCTCCTTTAATTAGACCTTCCTCGGAACTGAAGTGCTAAAATCCGAATAAAGAAGATGGAAAAAAGAATAGTTGCTTTAGTACCATATTAACTTCAGCAAATGAGTCAAAAGAGCTTATGTCTAATTTGGGACTCTTATTTATTTATCAACAAAATAGAAGAAAAAAATCATAAATACCTTTCATGTTTACGAAAGCTTTAAACTCCATGCTCAATCAATATCTAATCCTTTACAATGACTTTCTCAAAAAAGAATTGCACAGCGATTTTGCAATGAGATAATTTCTATTAATAGAAAATGACAACAACATGAAACTACTGATATGTAATGCTACTAAGAATAAAAAATGAAGAAACAGAGAACAAGAATAAAATAGTTATCTATCTTACTATGTAAAGTTCAGATAAGAAGTACTACTTGTGTGAAGTATAAATAGTTTAGGACAAAATCCTGTTATTTCTACAAGAGTAAATGTTTGTTATGACCTTGAAAAAGTTTATTTGACCTTGAACCAAGGTCATGGATAAAAGATAAGCATTTGAGTTTATTCTCATCAAGAGTCCTCTTAATCTAATCAAAGCTCAATATGTTATCGACAAAAATCTGTTGTGACCTTGAAATCGAACAAATGACCTTAGGTCAAGGTCAAGGTGAAAGGACTTGATGCAAGGAATATTTGCGCCAAGTTTGAACTCTCAAGGTCAAATGGTCTTTGTTCTATAGGCAAAAGATTGTTGTGACCTTGAGAATGAAAATTTGACCTTAGGTCAAGGTCAAGGTGAAAGGGCTTGGCTCAATGATTGTATTTATGAAGTTTCAACTGTCAAGGTCAAATAGTCTTTGTTCTATAGGCAAAAGTTTGTTGTGACCTTGAGAATCATGATGTGACCTTGAAACTAGGTCATCATCAATGACTACCTATTAGTAACCTACCATCCAAGTTTCAATTCAAAATCTCAAAAACTGTAGGAATTGGCACTGTGCCAATTTAAAGTTCCATTTTCAACTCAAAATAACACGAAAACCGTAAATATTTTATCGAGCATGTAAACGTATAAAAGTTTGCAAATTTCCCAAAGATCAATATAAAACAAATTTCATTCAAATCGTACGGTAAGGTTAGGAGTTATAAGGTTTTAAAGATTTTTGCCTTCGATGACCTCTAGCGGGGGCATATATGAACTTTTCGACAAGAAAAATTTTTTTAATGTAGATCTTTATTTGCTCTTTCTTATGACACTTTCCATTTTATCCTATTATGCGTTACTTTGTTGTAACGTCTCTGGAATGGATTGGGGGTAAGAATAATAATAATAATAACTAGATGGCTACTGTTGCAAGCAACAGACGGATTCCTCCTTTATACGATCTTCCTCGGAACTGAAGTGTTAAAATCCGAAAAAAGAAGATGGTAAAAAGTATAGTTGCTTTCGTACCTTATTCACTTCAGCAGATGAGTCAAAAGAGCTTATGTCTAATTTGGGACTCTTATTAATTTATCAACAAAATAGAAGAAAAAAATAATAAATACCTTTCATTTTTACGAAAGCCTTAAACTCCGTGCTCTATATCAAATCCTTTACAATTACACTCTCAAAACAGAATTGCACAATGATTTTGCAATGAGATAATTTCTATTAATAGAAAATGACAACAACATGAAAGTACAGATATGTAATGCTACTAAGAAAAAAAAACAGAAAACAAGAAGAAAAGAGTTATCTTTCTTATACTATGTTAAATTCAAATAAGAAGGAGTTCTTGTGTGAAGAATAAATAGTATAGGACCAGAGATGTGAATTCTACAGGAGGAAATGTTTATTATGACCTTGAGAATGATTATTTGACCTTGAACCAATGTCACAGATAAAAGATAAGTATTGGAGGTTATTCTCATCAAAATTCATCTTAAACTTATCAAAGTTCAGTATTTTGTTAATCAAAGTATGCTGTGACCTTGAAATCGAACAAATGACCTTGGGTCAAGGTCAAGGTGAAAAGGCTTGATGCAAGGAATATTTGTGTAAAGTTTGAACTCTCAACGTCAAACAGTCTTTGTTTTACAGGCAAAAGTTTGTTGTGACCTTGAGAAGGAGAATTTGACCTTGGGTCAAGGTCAAGGTGAAAGGGCTTGGCTCAACGATTATATGTATGAAGTTTGAACTCTCAAGGTCAAACCGTCTTTGTTCTATAGGCAAAAGTTTGTTGTGACCTTGAGAAGCAAAATTTGACCTTGAAACAAGGTCAACATTAAATGACTACCTATAAGTTACCTACCATCCAAGTTTCAACTCAAAATCTCAAAAACTGAGGAAATTGGCACTGTGCCAATTTAAAATTCCATTTCCAACTCGTAATAGAGCGAAAACCGTAAATATTTCATCGAGCATGTAAGCGTATAAAAGTTTGCAAATTTTCCAAAGAACAATATAAAACAAATTTCGTTCAAATCGTACGGTTACTTTAGGAGTTATGAGAGTTTAAAGATTTGACCTTTGATGACCTCTAGCGGGGGCATATGTGAACTTTTGGACAAGAAAAAAAAATTGAATTGAGATCTTGATATGCTCTTTCACATGGTATTTTCCACTTTATCATATATTGCGGCACTTTTCTGTAAAGTGTCTGGAACGTTTGGGGGTAAGAATAATAATAAGAATAATAAGAATAAAGAAAAGACAATACAATAACAGAAAGGATTCCGACGGAAGTCGGAATCCTTAATAAGAATAATAAGAATAAAGAAAAGACAATACAATAACAGAAAGGATTCCGACGGATGTCGGAATCCTTAATAAAGAAAAGACAATACAATAACAGAAAGGATTCCGACGGAATGTCGGAATCCTTAATAAAGCAACGGCTAAACAATCTTTATAAGGAGAAGGCGATTTTTTTACAATACTAATTTTGACTATAGCTTTACAGAGAAACTATTTTGAAAGTGTAGGGGATGGAAATAAAAGAATGGAATAGTCACAAGCAATGTACATGGACAAATAAAGTGTATTTTCTCAAATTCAATCTTGCTATATTGTCAAGTATATTTGGTCAAAGGTCAAGATGGGATTCGGAGGGGGGGGGGGGGTGCGCACACTCAACTATTTTTGAGAAAAATGTCATAGTTTCGTTTTACTAGCCAATGTTATTTTCAACTGACTTCTCATGCTGCTTTCTCTTTTTAGTCTCATGCTATTGCATACGGTATAAATGCATTTTAATAGCATCATAATTATATGAAGATGCAATATGCTTTCCATAGGCGGATCTAGAAAGCTTTCAAAAATAACAGGCGCGTAGCCAGGCGTACGTAAGTAAGCAGATGCTTCCACGTCATCAGTTTGCAAAAAAAAAAATAAATGAATTAAAGAAAGAAAAAAAATAAATAAAAGAAGTGCAGCAAGGGCCACTGCCCTGTCTATATGTAAAATCCTTCGCTGCTTGAATATCACAAGGGCTTCTCCGAAAGGGCTTCTATTTGAAAAGTACTCTGATTGCGCGCCTGAACGGGGTAGAGATTTTTCAAAGAGGAAATATAAAAAAAGAAGATTCAGTTAAATAACATACTATAGAGTCCTCGCTTTAAAATTTTCAATATGTACTGATAATACATAATTATGCGACTGACGAGCGGCAGTGGGCAAGCGAGATTTTTGCAAAATTGCAGAAAATACCTAAAAAATTTCGGTAACCCATACGCCATGGTGTATTTGAGTTTAAGATACATGTAATGTTTGCGCCTGAAATGCTGTATTCTTTTTAATCTTGATCATGTAAGAACTAATTGCCAAATTGGATAAAGAATTAACTCCCCATCATAAATAGCTTTAAACGAGAAGAGAGCACAACTATATAGGAAAAATTACCACACCCATTTTCAAAGACCCTGGGGGTATAAGGCTAAAACAAAATATCAGGTGCACATCTATGCCACAGACCAATCACTGCAAAAAGAATTAATTCTACATCATTTATAGTGTCAGAGGAGTTGCAAGCACAAGATTACATTTACTTATATAGGAAAAAATGACCACACCCATTTCTGAGACCCTAAGGGTCAGGGGCTAAAACATAATAACAGGTGCACAACTAGACCAGAGACCCATAATATTGCAATAAGAATTTAGTCAGAGGAATTGTGAGCACAAGATTACATATAGGAGAAAATGACCACACCCATTTCTATGACCCTGGGGGTCAGGGGCTCAAAAAAAATATCAGGTGCACAACAAGACCACAGACCCATCATAATGCAAAAAGATTAAAGTCTCCATCATTTATAGTGTCAGAGGAGTTGCGAGCACAAGATTACATATAGGAGAAAATGACCACACCCATTTCTAAGACCCTGGGGGTCAGGGGCTCAAACAAAATATCAGGTTCACAATTACACTACAGACCCATCATGTTACAAAAAGAATTAAGTCTCCATCATTTATAAAGTCGGAGGAGTTGCGAACACAAGATTACATAGAGTTATATAGGAGAAAATGACCACACCCATTTCTAAGACCCTGGGGGTCAGGGGCTCAAACAAAATATCAGGTGCACAACAAGACCACAGACCCATTATATTGCAAAAAGAATTAAGTCTCCATCATTTATAGTGTCAGAGGAGTTGCGAGCACAAGATTACATAGAATTTAATGACCACGCCCATTTTATAAGACCCTGGGGGTCAGGGACTGAAACTAATTGTCAGGTGCACAACTAGACCATGGACTAAGTAAAATGCAAAAAGAATTAACTTTCTATCTCTAACAGTTTCAGAGGAGTTGTCCGGACAATATTACATAGAATTTAATGACCACACCCATTTTCCAAGACCCTGGGGGTCAGGGACTGAAACGAAATGTCAGGTGCACAACTAGACCATGGTCCAAGTAAAATGCAAAAAGAATTAACTTTCTATCTCTTACAGTTTCAGAGGAGTTGTCCGGACAAGAATTGTTTACGGACAGACGGACAGACAGACAGACGGACAGACGGACGGACGCCGGACAAAGGGTGATCGCATGAGCTCGACTGGTCTGAGACCAGTAGAGCTAAAAATCACAAAAGATTCCATCGACCACTTTCCCACATACATGCTTATGCAAACAGAAAAAAATAATCTGACCAAGGCATCATTTTAACTAATAAGACTTTTATTGCAGGTGTAGGCATCGAATTATTTGAATTGACTTTTGGCTGTTGGTAAAAGTAATATCAAATTACTAGAACAAGAGGCCCACGGAGGCCACACCGCTCACCTGATATGCAGACAAAGATCGATTTGGTGGAGGCCCTTGAGTACTTGCTTCCTGTAAAATTTTGAGAAATCCTGTGCATCAGTTTCTGAAATGTGCAGCGACTGCAGAGGAGAAGTCGAAAACGCGTAAGCCAATTAGAGCCCTCGGCGTCCATATTTGTAGACTAATCTGCACGAAAACAGAAACTAGGTAGAGTGCCTTGAGTACTGATGGTCTTCCTGTAAATTGTTTCGTGAAATTCTGTGCAGCGGTTGCAGAGGAGATTTCGAAAATGTTAAAAGTAAACGATGGACGGACGGACGGACGACCCGCTATGACAATAACTCACTTGAGCTCAGGTGAGCTAAAAATGAACCATTTCAGTGTTATAGAATGTCTAAATTCAGATTGATTCTTTTTGTCAATAAAGTCTTTTTCTTACTTTCAATTTTGAATCTTTGAAAGTGAGCACATTACTACTGAAAAAGACTTTTTTTCGTTTATTCATTCAGATTCCTTTCTGTCCGTTTTATTTCGTTTCTCTTCTATAATTTTCGCAATCCCAGCGTACTGAATCATAGAATGGAATTCAAACATGTTTAATTATTGGCAGGGATACCCCTAACCTCTCGATCAGAAACTTTTTTAATTATTCGTAATGTTTCGTTGACATCAATCACTATTTTCTATCCCATCTCGTCAGAATTCAATAGATATTATATTCGGCTGAATTTGTATTGAATTGTTTATGTTTTAATATATATAGTTCTGAAAGTATGAAAAACAACGAGGAATTTATATTGATCAAGAATTTGATGTAAAGGGATCAGATTCTTATGCACGCATCTACTATGTCGTCTGCGGAGCGACATAAAGGGATCACTTTATCGAGCGTCCGTCTGTCTGGTATATTTGGCTAGAACTTACTTGATATACTATAGATATTTTTAAAATCTGCAGGAATAATAAGCATGATGAACCTCAGCATCAAATGTATGTCAAGGTAATGTCAAGGTCACGTTTAGAATCAGCATGCGACAGGTGATTTGTCCTATTTTTCTTACTGTAAAACGAGAATATTTAGCGCAAACATATTTTAGCGCAATGAGGGATGAAGACCTTTTGGCGCAAACTTAATTTAGCGCATTGACACCATCTGGTCAATAAAATTAGCGCACAGTGACTTTAGGACTTTATTTCCAAGACATCGCCGGTAGCAAATTGCCGTCGATGAATCGTAATTTTTTGTAACGTCAGACAAAAAATAGCCTTCGTGTCTCATATTCGGACGATCATTGGTAATACACATGTACGAAATAATCCCAAGTAACACAAAAATATTTTTAAAACGTTTTAAAAACATTTTAATTTCGTTTCGACAACATTTCGAAAAAATGTTTCAAAAATATTTCGATGTATGGTTTTAAAAACGTTTTCAAAACGTTTCATGAAACATTTTAATGAAACATTCTAAAAATGTTTTTCCAGAATGTTTCTATGAAATGTTTTAGAAATATTTCAACAACATTTCAAAAAATGTTTCATTAATGTTACGATGTATGGTTTTAAAAACGTTTTAATCACATTTTGTGAAATATTTCAATGAAATATTTTTCAACGTTCTACAAAACATTTCTATAAAACATTTCAAAACATTTTTTTTAATTCATAACTTACAAATATAAAATATATGACAGTACAAAGATAAATTCCTTTTCGATGATACCATTGTAAATTCATGAAGTTAAGAATGTCAAAACATTTTTTTTACATTTGATATATAAATTTTAAAAATGAAACCTCTTGATTACAATATAATATCATTAATGCCTTAATTAATGAAATCACAAACATGATAAATCGTAATAAAACGAGCTCGCGTAGAATTTTTAAATGTCAATCTCCATTTCATGTCAGTCTTCATTTAAAGTTCAATCTTCTTGTTTTAATAAAAGTTCAATCTTCACTGTCTGAGTGAATCTCTAGCTGTCCGAGTTGTTTCTTCAGATACTGCTAAATATTTTACTTTCCTCGCATTCTTCTTCTAAAAATCAAATGAAACATGAAGATTAGAGTACGCTCCTTATAATTTCTGCCTCAAAGGTTATCATAATTGTGTGTGATTTTAAAAACTATTATTATCATTGTAATGGTGCATTACTATGAATAATTAAAATGCCAAGTAAAAAATTCAATGCCGAGTATGTCGAATATTAATATACATTTTGATAAACACTTACATAATTTAAGCTGCATGTACAGGAACATATATAATTCCACTCTCATGAAAAGTCTTTGTCCATCAGTATGTGCTGCGATAAAAATGTATTATATTTCACAAATTATATGTATGCTGGCATTATAAATGATAAACATGTACTTTGATAATCGAAAATACATAACTTTATGAGGAATAATACGTATTAAACAATTACAAATGCTTTTTACTATGTGTAAATTTATTTACATACACATTTACAGTACACAGAACGTTTTATTCCTGAAATATAATTATGTGTACTTACCATTGTCCCGAACTCCGATGATTATGATGATAAATACTATGATGAGTATATCACAATTACTATAAAGCAGATTTTTCCTATATACATATAATCCATGACTTTAGGAATGAACAGTATTTGTAGGAAATCATAAGTGACCCACTCCTTGTCTTCCCTTTCAAATCCAAGTTACCATGGTTAACTGGCCAGTATCCTGCTGTGTGTGATGCTGACCTATATCCTAGATCAACAATTTACTCTCTTATCTCAATCTCTGCACGCTAAAACCACCTCTCTAGAAGCGTTATGCAACATCCCTTACAGCTTACTACAAAATTCTGTACAATATCATTTGATTACACGGACTTACAAGTATTGAAGAAGACTATTTTAATGAATACCGATTTATCATATCATCATAATGAATATGGTGTTTTCTTTCTGTGAAAAAAATATTTTAAAAAATGACCCTCGGAAATGTTTCTAAAACATCATAGCAACATTTTAACAGTATCTTATAGTTTTATATCATAAAAGCATTTTTAGAAAGCTTTAAAAATTAGCTTTTTTTCGTAATTTGTAAGAAATCATTTAAATAATGATTTACAAATTTTTCTTCCAATATTTTATAACATGAAAACAATGTAAAATGTTTCAAAAACATTTTAAAAATATATGTTTAAAAACATAATTTTCTACAATGTTCCATTATTATGCGACATTTTATAAACATTTAAACAATGTTTTAATGATACTTTAAATCAATGTTTAGTAAACATTTTAACAATGTTTTGACAACATTTTAGAAATAAATGTTTCAAAAACATTTCTACAATGTTTCAACATTTATTACTACTTATGCAACATGTACCCAAAATAATAAAACATATAAAATTTAAAATATACTTAAAAACGATTTTTGAAATGCTTTCAATATAATTTGAAAAATCATTTCAATAAAAATCAAAATGTTCTGAAAACATCTTGAAAACATTTTCCTATTTGTTACATAAATGCATTCTCAATACATTTAATAGAAATGTTTCAACAATGTTTTAAAAACGTTTTGAAAATATCTTAAAATATTTCGATTTTTCCATCTTTCATAAATGTTTTATAAACGTTTTAAAAACATTTCGCTATCCCTGAAAAACGTTTTTAAAATGTTTTTAGAACATTTTGCCAGAATTGTTTCAGCAGAACCTTTTTGAAACCTTTTGAAAATGTTTCGAAAATGTTTTGTGTTACCTGGGATGATCAATTCTATTAAAAGTGATGAAAGAAAATAACGCTGTTCAGTTCTGTAACATGGATGAATATATATCGTCCCAATTTTTCAACTTGGCGTAACGAATCATTTTACGGCAACGGCGCTAACATCCCGATTTTATTCACGTTGTGTAAATAAATCCTTTTAAAGACTGCGCAAAGAATGTACATGTTCACAGCGATATACATAGAGGTATTGACTACATGCCGGCACGTGTCTTGGACAATTGAATTGCCTATTCGTATGCTTGTATTAATGTTTGTAAACTTTTCTTTTAGATCTCCTTTTTTACCGTATATATGTACCTTGTGTTTTAAAGTACTGTGTTTTCACACAAATAATACGCCATCTAAATATAAGCGAGAGAGAAGTCTTCTCGTTAGAAATAATACAAATGAACGTCTATTCCTGCATTTAGGTACGATTACAATTTTTTATCTGATTGGTTAGAATGAAAATTTGTTCCGATTAAAAACAACTTCAGTTTGTTTGTTTGTTTGTTTTTTGTTAAAGAATAATCTCGTCCGACTCTTATTTATATTTTTAAAATGATTAGTTATTACGACACGACGACAATCATGATCTACCCAGTACAAATGTACATGTAAATCACGGCGCGTGTACTATCATTATCCTGCTACGTCTTTCGGTACCCTTTTTCGAAATAGTAAATTTCATACTTTTTTGGCATATTACATTGTTTAGATTTGAGGATCACTGACGAGGGTTGAGTACCCGAAACGTGCATGTCTGGTCCATGCTGCCAATTTATCTGTGCTTAAATGATGCTATTCAATTTGAAGACGTTAAACATCTACCCAAGCGCTAGCGTTAATCCAATTATCTAATTAGCTATAAAAACAACAAGCGTTTCCAGATAGACCATGCCGTGGACAATTTGAATAAAATTAAATACTTTCTTCATGTTGCATCTGAAAATTTTAGCGCACTACTTAATTTAGCGCAACCACGCTTTTGCGCTAATGGCGCTAAAATAAATCGAGCGCTAAATATTCTCGTTTTACAGTATAACATGGTCCTTTTTCTTCTTTTTTTTCACGGAGAATATAGGAAAATGTGTAGGTCTTAGGTGCATGACTTTTAAAACCTAATTTGATTGTATCGTGTTTATATGTGGAGTTGATTGTCATATCAGGGGTACGGCTGTTTCACCTTTTCTTTTTTTTTGGGGGGGGGGGGGTTCGTATTATCATTTTTATTGGACTTGTGAACCCATTTTTTTTTATGAATAGATCACAATTATTTTTTTTTTCATTTACTCACACTTCGTTTGGTTTAAAATGAAAATCAGAATACTCCCCTGAACTTTCGCTTCCACATGTTTGAATTGTCATTGAACGCAGGAGGCTGGGGTGCCATATGGTGAATTGTGCAAGTAAAGGTTAATAGAAAATTGATAATATAGGTCAGACTCTTTCAAATACAATGTATCTCTTTCTTTTAAGACAAATTTTCACCAATTTCTTCTTATACAACCGAACACGCTCCTTTTTTTATACCGGAAGTGATGAATCCGCCTATTGTATATGTGGAGACATGATATTTTTATAGCTGTTCAACAAGGTAAGATATAGCGGGGTTTCCCTATTTATCAAAAACTAAAAGCTAATCTCTACGCTTGTGTGAAGTGTAAATACATTATTCAGTACTTGTTGAAGTAATGAGTCCGAAGATGAAGAAGAAGGTCGAATGAAGGAGTGGGGGGGGGGTAGACGTTAGAGGTTGGCATTTACAGTTGGTATTACTGAACATGCTGTTACATGCAAAATGTTGCTGATTATTTGCAAACTCGTGTTTAAAATCATGGAAACAAGGCCTAGATTGAAAAAGTTTCAGAGGCATGAGAAGTGTGCTTGTTGTAGGGGAGGGGGTTTAATTGATTTGTACTGTGCGTGCAATTACGGGTACATGATAGTACGACTACTTTGTCACTCTAAATTATGAAAATATTCGATTTAGTTTTTATTATATTTACCAAATATTGATTATACATCATTTAATCAATTGACTACATTTCTCATTTCAGGTGTTCTTGCCTTTCAGATTTCTAATCACTGAATGTCACGGTATGTTGGCTTGAAGCTCGTCTTATATACCGGGACTAGAGCGATGTACATGGATTTTAGGTCGTACCTTCATTAGTATGCATACGTCAACAGGTGTTAAAGGTCGCTATAGCTTGTTTCTATGGAATGGGACGGAGATTGTTAGGGTCTGTATCTAACAATCTCCGTCCCCAAAAAATTTTATTACGTCACTTGCGTTTAAATCCTGGGAGCTCAGCTTTAAGGCCGATGGATACCTTTGAAATTAGCCTGTTTACCCTGTATTTTTAGGTTAAAATTGAAAGAACAAATTAATATCTTGCAATTGAACTTTAATCTTAGAGATTATCCACATATTTTCTTTAAAAATACAGTTCAAGGCCACCCATTGAAAATACAAAATGACTATTTTCAACAAATGCAGAACATAGTTATAACATGCACACTTATTTATTAATAAATGTTCTGAAACATTTTCTTTTACATTAGTTTTATAAAAAATAATTCAGTATACATTCTCAATAGAAAAAAATGTAGGAATTTCTCATGATAATATGAAATTTTGGTAGTTTTAACCCATAACGTTCATTAAAAAAGTAACAATTTTTCACTTTATTGCCAACTTCTCAAAATCTAAGGTGTTAAGGTATACTTTAATTTGCATTAATATTAAGAACTATATCTTATGTCTATAAAAAGACTAACTAGAAGAAGCCTACCCACAGTATTTGTGTATAAAAGTATATTGAATACGTATACCCCCTTATTTCAAACATCAATTTTGTTGTTAATTTAAATTTTCATGCAAAATTTCTTTAAATCTATGTGTGATGATGTATACTTTATTTCATTAACAATAGAAATAATATATTATGTTTAAAAAAAGTAACAATAGAAGAAGCCTCCCCTCACCTATTGTACATGACTGCTCTAAGAATACATATACCCCCTTAATTAAAACGTGAATCTATTTAGTAAATATGTTCACCTTCATGCCAATTTCTCAAAATCTAAGGTGTTAAGGTATACTTTAATTTGCATTAACATTTAGGACTATATCTAAGGTCTATAAAAATACTTACTAGAAGAAGCCTATCCACAGTATTTGTGTGCAATTGTATATTGAATATGTATACCCCTTATCTCAAACATCAATTTTGTTGTAAAATTTTTCACTTTCATGCAAAATGTCTTTACATCTATGTGTAATGATGTATACTTTATTTCATACATTATGAGAATAATATATTATGTTTCAAAAAAGTAACAATAGATGAAGTCTCCCCTCTTCTATTGTACATGACTGCTCTAAGAATACATATAACCCCTTAATTAAAACGTCATTTTATTTAGTAAATATGTTTACTTTCATGCCAATTTATCAAAATCTAAGGTTAAGGTATACTTTAACTTGCTTCAATATTTAGAACTATATATTAGGTTATAAAAAGACTTTCTAGAAGAAGCCTACCCACAGTATATGTGCGCAAACGTATATTGAATATGTATACCCCCTCATTTCGAGCATCAATTTTGTCGTAAAATTTTTCACTTTCATGCAAAAATTTTTCAAATCTATGTGTAATGATGTATACTTTATTTCATAAAAATAGAAATGATATATGAAGTTTTAAAAAAAGTAACAATAAGAGAAGTCTCTCGATCCTCACTTATTGTATTTTATTGCACCTTGAATACATATACCCCTTTATATAAAACATCAATTTTGTAGTAAATATGTTCACTTTCATGCAAAATTTTGTAGATGCGAATGTGTAAAGATGCTATTTTATCACATAAATAAAAATAAACATATTAGTTTATAAAAAGTCACTGAACTCTTTATTTAGTAAAGAAGAAGCCTACCTTCACCAATCATGTATGAGTCTGCATATTGAATATATATACCCCCTCATTTTAAACATCAATAATTTTGTCATAAAACAATTACTTTCCTCATGTTCATGCAAAATTTCCTGAAATCTTATGTGTAATTATAAATGTTAAATTCTTATAAATATTTATGTTTTTTTTTTCAAAACTTGTAATAGATGAAGCCTTTCCTCATATATCATGTATGACTAGTAAAGCATTGTGCTTCTTGAATTAAGGAACATTGTTGCAAAAATGGAACTTCCATATATTTCATGAAAACTCATGACAGAAGACTGAACATTATGAATCATTTATAAATTCCATAAAAGAGTTTAAATGCTGAGCAACATTCTTAGTTTGTTTATTTTTTATTGCTGTTTTTTTTACATTTTATTTAGGCATTCTATCAATCTTTGTATCTTAGAGTCTCCAACTGCCTTACTATAAATACACTTTGGATCCAATTGTGCGAATCAAGTCTGTACATTAGTCTTTATATAGACACAGAGTTACACAGTCTGTACAGGTAATGATAGGATCACTCAGTCCTGATACATGTTTTTATAAGGTTATACTCAAACCATGTTTATCAAGTAATTTCAATGTACCATGAGAAAACCAACAGAAATAACTAAGAAAATAATCATAATAGTCAAAACAAATCCAGAACAATATACATGATATATGCAACATGCATTTTACTTTAACAAAGTGAAATCTTGACCCTGTCATGGACAGAGCAGCCCACAGTTCAAAAGCTGACATGCTAGAATAACTATCCATGTTAACCCCTTCCCAATCCCTTCACAAGTTACCCAGCCTTTTGAAGTGTTTGACATGGACCATGCATAGCTCAGATTCTGTTATACATTTCCGATCATTAAAGTCAGGATGTATCACCTCAACCAACATGCTGAGAGTTCTAAACTTAAATGGAAATTTAACTAAAAGCCCGTCAAATACAATTCCGAATTTCCTCGTGTAACTTAATGACAGAAAGTTTCAGAACTTACGCTTTTGGGGTTTATCTCGCCTTTAAGATGGATTCTTGACGTCGCAAAATAGACAAATTTGGCAAAAGGCGCCTTTGAACTGTGACATATCACCATATTTGTCTAAAATAATTTCATTTTCTGGATTCCTGTTGACTTAAAGTCCAAACCTTTTTAGAGAAGACAGGGTCCCTACCACCTGTCCTCTCTGAATGTCGGACTCCTCGGGTGATCACATGCATGAGCTCGCTACAGCCGGCAGAGTACGGACTGTATTCAGTACGCCTTCAGTTTTATATATCCATTTACATACTCATCTGTGTTTCTTGGGCCTTTACGTCATGCTGTCTGTTTGTATGTTCATTTCACCCTAAAGAAACGACAGAGTTAATAAATTCAGCGTCCTATTTGGATATCATGTTGTCTTGTGACGCCCATGGTAATATAAATACCTTACTCTATCAGTGTTTTGAATATTTTCCCTGACATGGTCGTCGTGGCACTTTCTATATAGAAATAACCTCAGATAATGCATGTATTTTATTTATTGTTTTCATTTTCTCGCATGAACATCGACGGCGGGTGCGGCTAGCAAACAGGGGATGCTTACTCCTCCCGGGCACCTGGTCCCACATCTTGCTTGCTGGGGGTCCGTCGATGCTCCAATTAGTGCTCTATTGTGAGTGCTGTTGAGATTATTGTCAGGATCTTCTTTAACTCATTTGTGTCACGATTATGCCCTTTGCCGTGCGGAAGTCGTAAAAAAGTTCCCCGCAAGGGGTTTGACAGAAATTGTCTTGAATATTTAACCTGACATGGTCGCTATGGCTCTTTCTATATAGAAAAAACCTCAGGCAATGCATGTATTTCATATATTGTTTTCATTTTTTTATCGCATCGACGGCGGGTGCGGCTAGCAAACAGGGGATGCTTAATCCTCCCGGGCACCTGATACCACCTCTAGCTTGCTGGGGGTCCGTTGATGCTCCATTTGGTGCTCTATTGTGAGTGCTGTTGAGATTGTCGTCAGGATTTTCTTTAACTCATCTATGACAAACGTGACGAATTCAATTTCAATATCACAAATTTTCCTTTTCTGAGTAGCAACATCCCGTCGTCACCGGCAAATGGCGTTTTCATTTTCATTTAATACGTTGTGATCGGGCAAGATCCAAGTACCCAGATTTCACAGTCAAGGATACATTTCTGGCCGACTAACTTCGTCACTGAGGAAGTTATGGTCGATATGCGGAAATGGTAGCACACTTTGACGTTCCCTTGTCAAGAGTCAAAAATGATATTCTTACGAAGGCCTTTTATGCAATGACATACCAATTTATACGTTTGTCATCCTTTGTGGATTTACAGATTGTGACATTTCTACTAAATTTTGGGATTTACCGATTGTGACCTTTCTACCGAATTGAAGAAGCGGGTGTTGTATGCAAACAGGAGATGCTCACTCTTCCTGGACACCTGATCTCACTCCGTCGCAGGGGGTTCACTTTTCTTCATATGGTAAATTTTATTTTTAAAAAATCCGTTCCTTTGGATTGGTTCTGGTTTTATCCTGGTTTTGTATGCCCTTGGTTAGATAATTTCGATTAACGATTTGTTCATCATTTCTGCTGGTGGACCACGAGTCCCCGAGGGCACATGTAGCCAAGTTCGATCAACTTCGGTTGATCGTCTTTCTCTTCAACGCATTTGATATTTTCTGTTACAAAATTTCTTGAAATTTCTAAAACATGGGTCCTGTAGCATCATATCCCACCCATTCTGCTACGTCTTTTGGTACATTTTTGGACACAATTTTCATACTTTTTGGCCATATTACATTGTTTAGACTTAGGATCACTATCGAGGGTTTAGTACCCGATACGTGCATGTCTGGTCCATGCTGTAAATTTATCAGGTCTTAAATGATGCTATTGAATTTGAAGACGTTTAACATTTGAACTACTTGGTGAGTGTCACTGCTGGTGGACCACAAGTCCCCGAGGGCACATGTAGCCAAGTTCGATCAACTTCGGTTGATCGTCTTTCTCTTCAACGCATTTGAAATTTTCTGTTACAAAATTTCTTGAAATTTCTAAAACATGGGTCCTGTAGCATCATATCCCACCCATTCTGCTACGTCTTTTGGTACATTTTTGGACACAATTTTCATACTTTTTGGCCATATTACATTGTTTAGACATAGGATCACTGACGAGGGTTTAGTACCCGATACGTGCATGTCTGGTCCATGCTGTAAATTTATCAGGTCTTAAATGATGCTATTGAATTTGAAGACGTTTAACATTGATAGGGATATGGTTTTTTCCATATTTGTCATGATACCAATAGTCATTGTAGTCGACGCTACCGAAATGAATTATTAAGGTACATATTTATAAAGGAGCAAAAGCTGGATAACGATGGATTATGATGCATCAAAAATATAAAAAAAAACTTTATCAAATACATAACCAAATGCTATGATTTATTAATTTTAATGACATTCTTAAAAAAGTAACAGTGCAATACAGCGACGTACGTTGATTTTTAGTTACTTATGTGGACTACAACTAATTCTTCTCAAACTCAGCTGTAGGTATACACAGATGATATCAATGTTCCATGTCGTCATCTTTAAAGTCATCACTCTAAAATTACCAGTTTAAATTTGTTGTGAACGATTGATAAAGCACGCAAAACATCATTATGAAATGTTTATTATCATTTGTGTCAAGTCAATGATAATGGAGACTATTGATACGCTCTAGAGTTGCTATTTTAAAGTCATTGTATTCACCATCAAGAGCATGTATGTATGATTGTAGAGCATCATGACGGTCACCACAGATCTGCTGACAGATTCCTAGTATCTCCCATGATATAGCTTTACAGACAGTTCCGATATGATTACCATCATCATAGTAAACTAATGTTTGAAGTTCATCTAAGACATCAATACGTCTATGGTTCTCACCAAGTCTTGTATAACTCAGGATCAGTAGAAAGTTTAAGAACACAAATGGAGGTATATATATAGTAAACCTGATCCAGCGGTTACAACACTAGCCCTGTGTTCTATACTCAATTCCTCTATTGAATTCAGATCATGTACTTTCACTTCAGACACAATATAAGATTTAATCACAGTATCATGCGGCATCCTTTGTTGTAATAACGTCATAATGATATCAGTATCCAGATTCCATATGTACATGTAAGATGTAGACTGTAGTTTGTGTTTAACATAATGTATCATTTCTATTGTCCTCTGATAATTCCCCGCCATGTACATATGTTTTATCAGAATTAAATAGTTCATACAATAGAATGTTTTAGACCTGCTTATTATTCTAAAGGCTTTGATCATGTCTTCATATCGCTTCTTATTCGGAGGATGAGTAGGACATCCTGAGTATGTTGACCATAATAGATTTTCTGCATAATGTTGTAAAACAAGGTTTACCTTCATATGTGCTGCACATAACATCTCCATAGTCTCTGGTTTCAGCATTAATATATTCTCTAATGTTTTCAATATTCCAACTGTTGTTTCTTCAATACAACCTATATCAAACATGTTTATAACATGAAATCTTCCACTTTCTATCATAGACTTGGACACGTATTCCTCCTCGTTACATGATAAAAAGTAAGCAATTTGAGGTTGAGAAATAAGAAGTGATAAATTCGAATTTAGGGATGAGCAGCGAAGTAGGCTATCATATCCTTCTGAGTACAATTCACGTAATAATATCAACAAGGAAGTCTGTTTCTGCCCACATATTTTACCAAAGAACATGTTGTTTTCTGGTATGAAAAAGTTTGGACAGTACCCTATACTAACCCATTCTGTCAAACGACGAAATACATTCCAAAACTTCTGTAAAAAGTTGAAAGGTGTCCAATCACTTGAGTTATCAGATATTGCCCAAAACACGGCGGTTTTCATAAAATAGGAACACAGTAGATCTTTATCACTAAGTTTGGTTTTTATAACTTCATTTAAGAACACTTTGAATAATCCATAACAGAGGAACTGACAATGATTCATAGAGTGTACTAATTTCTTCTCTGCTAATGAAAATGATATTCTCCATTCTAGGTCAATCATATCACTACATTGTTGTTGTTTACTGTTTATAGGAACGAGGAGACATCCGTCCTTACATATGTCTGTCAATACGTCATATGATGGCCAACTCCGATCTAGTGATCTTCTGAGGAATGGTACTGCTTGTTTTGGCCATGTAGGGCAATTTAGTGTATATGCATTATCATTCTCTATACCTAACTCAGTAGATGTTTGACAAGGACCATGACAAGATGATATAGTTCTAGACAAAAATGTTTCTCTGATTTGTTTACTGCTGACATAGATATCACTTCCTTTAAGTACTAAAGAATTTTTCAATTCTATGTTGGCATTGTCAAATGTTAAACACTTGACAAACGCAAATCCTGGAGCGGTGTTGTCGGTTTCCATGATAAGTAATGATGATATATTCCTGTATGATACAGTTAGTATAGTAGGATCGGACATAACAATGGCATTTTTATCGACAAACATAAGATCGACATCTGATGATTTAAATTCAAATCCTTCTCCTCTACTTCCGCTTGTTATGAAAAGTTTGTCGTCAGAACTGTTACAATTGTTTAACTTGTCATGTATCTCAAATCTCTGTCGAAGTAATTTAACAATACATTCTGGTCCTACAAAGTCACTTACTATCCTGTAAAGTCCTTTAGAAATCAAACGTTCTTCGTCACACACAAACGATGTAGCCATTTTTATCGTTCTACTTTCGTTTATTTTTCTTTAGTTTTACACTCTGTCTATCTACTTAGTCAAAATGATATGTAAGAGAACTTTAACTCTCATTTCTCGATTTTCTGCTGTTTAATACAATAAATAATATTCTCGCTGCATCACTTACTGTAGAGTCCTTTAGAAACCAAAGATATATCATTTGTATTGTTCTAGTTTCGTTTTGAATTTCCCGTGATGTGTACTCTATTTATAAAATCAATTTCAAAAGAATAAGTTTTATCGTGTATGTGCGCATGTAAACAGATGAGATTTTGTTATCCGATACAATGACCAAGCATAATGACATCAAGATCGTTTTCCTATGACAGAGTTAGAGACCAAGTATATATAAATAAAAAATGAAAAGGAGAATTATCTTGAAATCTTATTTTGGTAATGATAGATAACCACAAATCAGCTCTCGCTCCCTTTGGCTTCGACACAAACAGTTTAGATTTAGATTTACCATACTTATACTGAATACCTAAAATGCACTAGAATCCGTACAAACAGCGTTTCATCGCTGGTTCCTCAAAATGTTCTAGCAAATCTGTATCGATCTTTTTCACCAACGTTTTATCTGAAATCAACTATATTGTTCGACAGTATATTCCAGTAGCGGTATCAACCAGATGTGGATTTTAAAGAATTCGAAGGATTTGTAGAACATCTGAAATCCACTCATTTTAGTAGATTACATTCGAACAAAGCCTTCGATTTTTCGACACTTTATTCTACAATCCCACATTCTAAATTGAAAAAAAGACTCGCAAAAATCATAAGTAATGCGTTTACATGCAAGAACGACAATCGCAAATACAAATTTATTGTTGTTATATCAAACCCTACTTAGTAAAAGAAAAGTCTAACTCTGAAACTCATTATAAACCCTTATTTCCCGGGATTCTTATAGCTTGTGTATGAAGTAAAGCAAATTTTAAGAAATTCTGATAAAATAAACAGTTTAAAAGAGAGTATTTCCTTATACATACGATTTGGTTGGTTACCATGGAAACAACTCGTAATTTTTATTAATAGCTAGAAGGTCGACAAATACACGATTTTTTTCTATTTTTTCTATATATTGAGCTACGGTATTGTAAAGTAATCGAGTTGTCAAACCGATATTTACCCGAGTATACAGAAGCCCGTAGGTGACAGGTCTATTCAAGATTATAATGATCACTGCGGAACACACACGTATGAGAAGATCCCCATCAAAAGAAGGGAGGAGATCTCCAACAAGACCCCGTTACAACATCAACAGTAAAACACCAAAACACCCGATGCAAAAACACAAAAGACGAGTACAGCACGAGACGGAAAAGAGACACGCGACATGTAAACATCAAACACAAAAGACTACACATAAACCGACGAGAGCAATGGGTAACCGGTGCCGACTTTGGACGGCCATCTGTCACGCAAGTAGCAAATGGTGTGGTTATCCTGGATTACGTGCGCACAACCCTCTCGTTTCTCCAATTACCCAGAGGTCTCGAAGAACGTACAATTGTGGTGTAAAACAACCTCCTCACTGTAAGATGACATCACACAAACAAGACCGCGAAACGCAGAGGCCCCAGAGACACAGATGAATATGTAAATGGATATAAAAAGAGGGCATGCGTAATACAGTCCGTGCTCTGCCGGCTGTAGCGAGCTCATGTATGTAATCACCGGAGGAGTCCGACTGACATTCAGAGAGGACATGTCGTCGGGGCCCTGTCTTCTCTAAAGAGGTTTGGACAGGGCCCGTCATGGAGTCCCGTCGTCACAGTCAGTCAGAGTGCAAGTCTCAAGGATGCGCTTGTGCAAGACTGTAGATTGGTCAAGTACCAAGCCTAGTGTCCGTCTGGTGACATTAGGATCATATCCACGGTATAAAAGGCGTTTGATGATTCTGACGCATTTTCGATGGTTATGCTGCCTACCTTTGATCCTTTTTATTTTGTTAATCATATCACCATAAAAGACAGGTTGTGTAATACCCATAGTAATGTACTCTGTTGAGAACAACAGTGTAATGATAAAAGTGGAATATAATCGTATGAGAAGATCCCAATCAAATCAGCATTATAATTATCACAGCGGAACACACACGTATGAGAAGATGCCCATCAAATCAACATTGTAATGATCACAGTGGAACACACAAGTATGAGATCCCCATCAAATCAAAATTGTAATGATCACAGTGGAACACACACGTATGAGAAGATCCCCATCAAATCAACATTGTAATGATCACAGTGGAACACTCACGTATGAGAAGATCCTAATCAAATCAACATTATAATCATCACAGCGGAACACACACGTATGAGAAGATCCCCATCAAAACAACATTGTAATGATCACAACGGAACACACACATATGAGAAGATCCGCATCAAAACAACATTATAGTGATCAAAGTGGAACACACACGTATGAGAAGATCCCCATGAAAACAACATTGTAATGATCACAACGGAACACACACGTATGAGAAGATCCCCATGAAAACAACATTGTAATGATCACAACGGAACACACACGTATGAGAAAATCCGCATCAAAACAACAATATAATGATTAGAGTGGATCACATGCGTATGATATAAGAAAATGTAACATCACGTAAAACCACTACGTCATTATATAAATAGAGAAGAAGAGAACAATCACAGCAAAAATATCACAATAAAAAGATATACTTAAGGGCGTCCAGAACAGTATCCGAAAGAACCCCATCGGAGAGCTCTAGATAATTATGACCTCATAATAGAAACGGCGACATTGGTGCGTTTTTTCGCAAGAACGTCAGCATTGGGTAACGTAAAAATAAGGGGTAGGGGGTAACAAAATCACTATACATGTAACTTAAAAAGTGACGGTCAAATTTTAATAAGAGCTTGTTTCACTTGAAATATGAAGATAATATCAAGTTTTTACGAAAAATAAGTGATAGGGTTTCAGATAAAAGGACTTTATTCTTAAATATTAACAACTCGAATATGCTCTTAAAATAGACATTAATTTGTCTCCTTTCGACAATTTTTTCTAAAATGCTTTGTAATCATTTATAGTTCTATACATATCCGATTGTCCATATCATATCTAAATGAAAAATACAGAACTTGTTAATTTTCTGCCTCTACAGAAGATTTGTAACTGTTTTTCATTACCTAAAGTGTGTTGATTTTAACGGTATATTTACGGCCTATTTTGGGGCTTTCAATGGATATATATGTGCTATCGAAGCTTCGAAACTAACGGTAAAAAATTGTTGAAACTTAATTTGCATGTCGAAATAGTATGTTTTAATTATTAACATTTATAATTTTTAGGAAAATTAAATGAAGTTTGGTTGTCCTGGACCTTCTTAAAACGGTAAATTGTAGATGGCGCAACCAAAATATAACGAAAGAAAAGTTCAACTAATAAGATTTAACAGATAATTGCCTCACTAGAAATTAGTAATAGGGGTTCAACCCCCTTCTTGATATCGCGAATATATATAGTGATTTTTCTTCGATGTTATACAATTATGCATCTAGAATTGAAAAAAAGTATGAGTTTTGCACACATATGACGAATACAATATAAGACACATAAAAAATAGTTGTGTTATAAACTTGAAAAGATACCGAAAATAGGTGAGCACCCCCCTCCCACTTGAAAAGTCATCTAGCGGTCTCGAAGAATGCAAATAGCCTCCTAGGGGTAAGAGGACGATACCAAAAAAAGAGAAAGAAAACAGCTGAACGCATTGACAATTGTAAACAACAGATGAATAATTGTCAACAGAAAATAAAAGGAAAACACACCGAAAACTATCTACAGGATAGAGCTCATTTTTGTTATCACTGGAGGAGTCCGACCAACTCGAAGTGAAGATAGGTCGACAGAGTCGTGCCTCCTCCGATGAGGTTTAGACAGGGATCGTCATAGAGTTCCATTGTCAAATTTGCCAGAGTGCAATCAAATAATTGTTAGTATGAATTTCAATGTTTAATGTTTATTTAAAGTGAGAAAGACACGTGAGCACCTGACATCGACTTTCAATGGCATCCTCATACATTATGGAGAATGGCTTTGGTATTCAAATTCCGTGAGTTAAACTCTTCTATCAGTAAAGAGATAAACGGTTTTGCAATTTTGTGACGGGTCTTTAAAGAAATGCATTTAAGGAGGGTTTAAACACCAAGATGGCGGCGGCATTATTTGTTTTCTCGCTTCAAAGGAAAAGTATAGTTTTAACTCCCTTAAAACGTTTGATACTCTGATTGATATATGCATTTGAGTATCCTGATGAAGTTTGAATAATTTCCGGCGTCATTTGAAGAAATTATGGCGATTTTCGAAATTTAGGACTTTGGGAGTTTTATCCATGAGCAAACAACGACGTCATTTCGACGTTATCGGGGAAAATGGCGTCGCAAACCTTCGCATTCAAATTGCAATAAAAACATTATTACTAAACGTATCCCATTGAAACTTAGCATGTATAAAATCGAAAATTAAATCTTCATTATAGTGTATTCGTTGACAAATTTACGTAACAGAAAAGCGGATGTCACTTCATTGAAAATGGACGATTTTGGAAGAAAAAATTGGAAAATATAAAGTCTTGTAATTTTTTAATCCTAAATTCAATTTTCCCCATTAAATCATGAAATCATCTCTGAACAATTTTGATAATTTTGATAGTTTTTGACAAAGATTCATCCACAGGATTCCCAGTAATTAACTAGCAACTACAGTAAATTGGCTCGAAATTGCATTTTTTTTTTAGGGACAGTGTCATCATTTATTCAAGTATTCTGCCTGTGTTTAAACACAATTCATTTTATCTTTTCCATATGTAAGTGCAATATATTTATAGATATTTTAGAAATCAAATCAAAATTAATTTCAAATAGCTTTACGAGAACTGTAATGACACGTTCAATATTATGAAGTCATCAAGAAATTCACAAAAATGTCGATTAATGCATATTTCAAAGTCTCGTAGAAAATTTTCCTGTGGATAGAATCAACTGTAAGTCTGTATAGTCAAGGACAGACAAGAAATATATAATTTCAGAAATTTTCAGAAAAATTGAATTTGGCGTCCAAGTGTTCAATACCTCCTTAAATGAAAAATGAAGCCATAAGTCAAAAAAGGGGATCTCCGACAACACCAGGCTGCAGCACCCACAGCAAAACACCAAAACACCCAATGCAAAAACACAGAGCAGACAAGCACAAGAAGAGACGCAAGTGTTTCGTTTATTGAATCAGTCTAGGAACTATAACAATTTCATTTAATGTTTGCAATAATTTTTTTTTGGTAAAATCATTCTTCCTGATTATCTACGATGTCCTCTGAAGCAGCTGGCTCGTGTAATACAGTACTGTCATTCTGTTCATGCTCATCAATTGTTACACTTGATTTTACATCCATTGACTTTTCACAAATCATAATATTTTTACCATTATTGTTTAAAATCAAGAACTTGGAATGGCTGTCTTTTCGGTAAGTAACATTTAATGGATAGTCTAAGCCATCAGACAAATTCATCAGTTCTTCCTTCAGAATACCCTCGGGACTTATCACTAGAATATTATGAGACCACCGTCCGATAACCAAGACGTTCCCTTCGGACTCAATTGAAATTCCCCTGCAAAACTTCAGATCGAGGCTGGTAAATGCAAATATTAAAACACCATCCATGTTAACACAATATAAAGCATCTGTTTTATAACCAGTGTAATATAGCTTGCCTATCTCGTCACTACTGATGTAAACAGCATCACCGTATTTTATTTTCATTGTTCCTGTTATTTACCAACTTGCATTCATTATTGTCAAGTGTTTCCCACACGCCATGACAAGCCTTTCATCATAAATCGTGATGCCATAACATTCGTACCCAACATGGACGCCATCTTTGAGTTTCAACGTATCGATGTCCAGAGTTTGCAACATTATTTCATTTGGAAGTGTCAGCACTACAAGATCGTGTCTAAATCTCGTCAAATCTCGGGGATTTCCTGAAAGTAAGATTTCTTTAAGTAGGACGCCATCTTCATCATGCACAAACATCCGGGCATTATTGTAGTCCGCGATTAGTATACGTCCATCTTCAAGGTAGAGTGCCCCTGTGATCCAAGGCGTTTTCCCCAAATCTGGTCTTTGAGCAGGGAAAATTTTCTTGGTGTCAACTTCGCTCATGTTTCATACATCTTAGTGTATACTACCGTATAATGACAGATAAAATATTGTAATAACCAGTTATTCTATGTCATGTGTTTTTATATTTGTACCTCGGCTCTGTGTTATGTTTGCATTTTGTACACTTGTCTATTTTTGATAGCCTGCATTTCCTCCGTTTTTGTAACATAGCATCGATGATTCGAACCACAAGTGAAAATAATTATTATGATCTATTCTGCTAATCATCCTAAGTCTAACCTTACCTGTTTTGATCATTCATATGTCAATAGAAGCATGATTTTCATCTGTAAGTTGTAACTTTCACATTATCGTACCACAACTTTGTTTACATTTTCGTCTGAATCAGTGTCGTACTCGTGTCATTATTAATTCTATCCAAAATCACTCACGTTGTTAAATGCACAGAACATTGTATTGTTACAGAATCCACTTAATTCCTTTTTCTATTCAGTTTACTGTGTACAATCCTATTATTTTTACGATATCTGTTACCGGATTTTGTCGATTGACGCCATTTTGATTCGTCAGCAAGAAGAAGTTCAGTGGCGCAATAATTTGAATACATTGAAATAACTACATTTGATATACATCAGGCAATAATCCATGAACAAATCATTATTTCTCATACAATTATAGCAGTGTGCCAAATTTGAGTATGTCCAAAGTCGTATTTCATAGGATTTCATGTATAGCTATGTGTAACATGTTTACTACTGCAGTATTGAGCAGACGCGTATGAGAAGTAGTCCACAAATTTTGCAGTGCTAATTATCGTATTCTAGTCTCATTAATTTTGTGAATAACTTTACCTTTTTATTGCTTAGGAACATAGAAATCATTTTTACATGATACTTGAGTGTTAATGTGTGTATTTTGATGATACAAATTTCTGTCAGGATGGATTTTGAACTGTCAGGCCCATGGCGCTCTCTGATTGGTTAGAGTAGGTTATATAAGGGAGAAAGCAATCAGAGTTGGTCATTCTCGATCTTACGCTCGTAGTAGTCACATCCATAACCTGACATAGCTAACTAGGTATAAACCATGAATCTTGAAACTGACAATTTGAACTTTGTAACTTAGAATGAATTACTTCAACTCATCATTCAGGCACTTTCCTGACAAATTTCCGCCTGACAAAATTAGATATACAGCCTGACAAATTGTCAGCCTGACAAATTTCGGCCTGACAAATTTCGGCCTGACAAATTCGAGCCTGACAAAAATGCAGCCAGACAAATTTTGAATGCAATAATGTTTAAATGAGAATTATAGAAGTAGTAAAGTGTGTTGCACTATGATAGAAATATTGAACGCCTGACAACTGGGGTTTTGAATATTTATGAAATAATTGTAACTGAATTATGTTGATATCGCAAACCAGAGCCGAGTACCTTCTGTTTATTGTTATTATTGCCATGTTGAGGTCATTTTTCATTGACTAATGAATACTAGCCATGTTACTGTTGAATGTTCCGTTGTTTCGCCATTAAAATGCGATTATTGAACTTTAAAAGAAGCTTTGTGATGTTTGTACATAGAAGAAATCACACGACCGTCGGCCAGACTGTTACAAAATGGTGTCAGAAGTGGGATGCCAACCGTAAATGGCATCCCGATGCGTCCCGCGCCAGAAGAAGATAGTTTCGATTATGATCACTTCTAAAGCGAACATTTTAAAATAATTCTAGATTGTGCATACTTTGGTAAGGAAACAACATGGCAGATACGTCTGATAATGAGATAGTTTTCAACTTCCGCAATGATGGTAGACGTGGTGAGGAGGAAGAAGTGACTGGGGACAACCAGGTGGAAGAAGTTCAAGATGCAAATGACAACCATGCACATGGAAGGGGCGAGGCACTAGGACTAGGTTTCTTTGATGGAAGACGAGGGAAGTCCGGGTTGCCAGTGAAGCCGGATACGTATGATGGTACAACAGACTGGGACGAATACCTATCACATTTTGAGCTGTGTGCTGAGCTGGGAAGATGGCAGGAGTACGAGATGACCCTATCATTGGCAGCCAGTTTGAGAGGACCTGCACGGACCTTTTACATTAGTCTGGCACCAAGGGACAAAAGGACATACGAGGGACTGGTAAAGGAGTTAGGACAAAGATTCGGAAGTACAAGGCAGCAGAATCGTTGGTTGTCCCGTTTTGAAAGCAGAACAAGACAGAGTGGCGAATCCATCGCAGCACTTGGTGACGACCTGAGACAGATGTCCCAGAAAGCGTACCCAAAATTAGGCAGTGTAGAGGTGACACATTTAAATTCGACACCTGGAAATCCCACTTACATCCCAACAAACCTTTCTACCTCTGAAATAATAGATAACCATAAATCAGCTCTTGCTTCCTTTGGCTTCGACACTACCAATTTAGATTTAGATTTACCATACTTATACTGCATACCTAAAATGCATAAGAATCCGTACAAACAACGTTATATCGCTGGTTCCTTAAAATGTTCTACCAAATCTGTATCGATCTTACTCACCAAAGTTTTATCTGAAATCAAATCTGGGCTTCAAAAATATTGTTCGACAGTATATTCTCGCAGTGGTATCAACCAGATGTGGATTTTAAAGAATTCGAAGGAACTTTTAGAACATCTGAAATCCACTCATTTTAGTAGAGTCCATTCGATCAAAGCCTTTGATTTTTCGACACTTTACACTACAATTCCACATTCTAAATTGAAAGAAATGACAAATATGGATAATGACCATATCCCCGTTTAAAGCACAAAATCGATAACCCAGAAAATCAGAAACCGAAGGCATACAAAACCAGGACAAAACAGGAACTCGCAAAAATTATAAGTAATGCGTTTACAATGACAAATATGGATAATGACAAATATGGATAATACAAGTAAGAACGGTAATCGCAAATACAAATTTATTGTTGTAAACTATGACAAAACCTATTTTGTAAAAGAAAAGTCCAATTCTGAAAATAAGTACACTGAAACAGACATTGTACAGATGTTAAACTTTCTGATCGAAAACATTTTTGTGGTGTTTGGAGGAAAGGTCTTCCAGCAAATTGTCGGAATTCCAATGGGAACCAATTGTGCCCCACTCCTTGCCGACATTTTGCTTTACTCGTACGAAGCTGAATTCATTCAATCTTTGGTCTCTGAAGGGAAAAGATACTTAGCTTCTGACTTCAACTTCACTTACAGATACATAGACGATGTGTTGTCCATCCATAATCCAAAATTCGCGGATTACCTGAGCAGTATCTATCCTTCGGAGCTTGAAGTCAAAGAAACTACAGAGACAAATAATTCAGCATCCTATTTGGACATAATGTTGTCCTACGACACTGATGGTCACATGAACACCTCACTCTATGACAAACGTGACGACTTCAATTTCAGCATTACAAACTTTCCTTTTCTGAGTAGCAACATCCCTTCTTCGCCTGCTTATTGCGTGTTCATATCTCAGTTGATACGCTATGCCAGAGCAAGTACCAAATATACGGATTTTGTTCTGAGAGCTAGGCGTCTTTCAGATAAGCTTCTCAGTCAGGGATATGTTTGTGACCGACTAACATCGTCACTGAGGAAGTTCTACGGTCGATATGGAGAACTCGTCATACACTATGATGTCCCACTTTCCAGAATGGTGGATGATATTCTGTCATAGACCATTTGAACCATCCAACCAAAAATTGTACTCTATATCTTCCAAAATGGAAGTAACCGGATGTGACAGTTCTACCGAATTGAAGCGACGGGTGTTGCATGCAAGCAGGAGATGCTTACTCTTCCTTGGCACCTGGTCTCACTCTCATATCGGGAGTTCGCTTCTTTTCATATGGTGGAGGTTTTTGTTTGTTTGCTTTGGTTCCTGTTTTATCCTGATTTTGTATGCCTTCGGTTTCTGATTTTCTGGGTTATCGATTTTGTGCTGTAAACAGGGATATGGTCATTATCCATATTTGTCATCATGGAATACAATAACAAATGAGGGAAACCCTGCTTACTCTCCCTTGATTAAGGATTACATCACAGCTGTGAAAGAAGAACAAGCAAAAGCTAGAGTATTGCCTAAACAGGCTAATCCTATGTTTATCGGCAAAATCAGATCTATAGCCTCATTCATTGACGACCAACTAAAATCTCAATCTGGCTCGATAACATCCCGAGAAAAATATACTCTTCTCCGTGATCAAGCGCTTTTCAAGTTACAATTTTTTGCAGGCGACAGGGCTTCTGATATTTCGAACCTATTAGTACAGGAAATAAAAGAACTTCCTGATCAATCTGGATTCGCATTTAAACACACTTACAGTAAAACCCTGAGAGGAGGTGATGGAAAAAATAACACATTTGCAATAAAAAGATGCGAAGATAAGTTAATATGCTGTAGAAAAATACGTTCAATGGGGTGTAAATTTGACAAATGGTTTTTTTATTCCGGTTAGTATCAGAAAATGGTATTGTACTGGAAGATGCGGTTACTTATTCGGCAATTTATGAACGACTTAAGTATTATCTTCAGATTCTTGAAATAGACGAAGGAGAGACACCTCACAGTTTACGGGCAGGCTGTGCTGTGACGTTGGCTATCTCAAAAGAAAATACCGCGAAAGACATTATGTCACACATCGGATGGTCAAGCTTAAAAATGGCAAATTACTATAGCAGGGCTTCTCAACTCAAGGACGCATGTAATGTTGCAGGGGAATTAGCAAAAAGAAATATAGAGGATGCTGCAGAAATTTACACAGAGTTCGGAAGTACTGAAAACTTATCTAATATCTTTGGTTCTGGACAATAAATTCTACAAATATTATGTTTCGTCATTTACAAATAAATGCACAGTATATTTTTGTATTTTATTGTATCTTATTGTTTACAAGTATTAGGAGTAAAAGGTTTCTTAGCGACCAAATTAGGAACATACTATACAAGTATTATAAACACAGGAACATATCGACACCATTTTCAGCCCGATACTTACAGAGCTGCGGAGTAAATTTAAGTGAAAGAAACTGAGGATATGTCATTATCCTCAGTGAAGTCACGTGATAACGCGCAGCAGCGTGATCCTTTTCATGCAAGAGTATGGTTGTGGCTGAATGTTTGAGGAAAGTATTTGATAACACATATGTTTTATTTATGGTGTTTTCCTACCCTCCCACCCCTTAATTGTGAAATGAGTACTGTAAACAAAACACTCCAATGCTCGACACCATTTTCAGCCCGATACTTACAGAGCTGCGGAGTGAATTTAAGTGAAAGAAACTGAGGATATGTCATAAGTCTAGTTTCATTTTAAATTTCCCGAGATGTGTACTATACTTATTTATATATGGCGAATTCACGATATTAGACATGTATGTAAGCAGCTATTCAATGCAATGACCAAGCATATATATATCAATATTTATTTTCCAATTCAGAGACACGCGACAGGTGTATAAATTAAAATCAAAATTTGAATTATCTTGAAATCTTATCCAGGGAACGCACTCTGAAAATGAATAAGCATAATACAAATGAATTATCTATCTTTCATTCATCCTTACACTTTGTTGCGATTCCTTATAACACTAGAAGGAAATAAGTAATAAAATGAGATAGAGAACTTTAGAATTTATCGCCTGTCTTCACTGTAAATATTGTATCTGTATCGGATTTGCGAACTAAACCTTAACCAAAATCTTTTCAACTTATGTCTACAAATAATCAACAAAATCGACATATATGGATTTTGTCTAAGAAATATGATAAGAAGAAGATCTCCATCAAATACAAATTATAATTAAAACAGCGAAACACACACGTATGAGAAGATCCCTATGAAAATACATTGTAATGATTACAGCAGAACACGCACGTATGAGGAGTTCTCCCGATAACCAATATTGCAATGATCAAAGCGGGACACACACGTATGAGAAGATCCCAATCATATCAAGATAGTAATGACAACAGCAGAACACACACGTATGAGAAGATCTCCCTATAATCAATATTGTAATGATAAAAGTGGAACACTCACGTGTGAGAAGATACCAATCTAAACAACAATATCAAAGTGGAACACACACGTAGGAGAGGATCCCAATCAAATTAATATCACGTCGGAACATGTATAGGATGATCCCCATGAAAACAACATTGTAATGATCAGTGGAAAACACAGGCATGAGAAAATCCGCATCAAATCAGCATTGTTATGATCACAGTGGAACACAAACGTATGAGAATATCCATATCAAAACATTATTGTATTGATTAAATTGGAACACATACCCATGAGAAGATCCGCATCAAAACAACATTGTAATGATCGTAGTGGAACACTCACGTATGAGACGATCCCAATCAAAACAACATTGTAATAATCACAGTTGAACACACACGTATGAAAGGATCCCCATCAAAACAACATTGTAATGATCACAATTTAACACACACGTATAAGAAGATCCTCATCAAAACAACATTGTAATAACCACAGTTGAACACACACGTATGAAAAGATCCTCATCAAAACAACATTGTAATAATCACAGTTGAACACACAAGTATAGAAGATCCCCATCAAATCAACATTGTAATGATCACAGTTGAACACACACGTATGTGAAGATCCCCATCAAAACAACATTATAATGATCACAATGGAACACACACGTATGAGAAGATCCTCATCAAAACAACATTGTAATGATCACAGTAGAAAACACACGTATGAGATGATCCTCATAAAACAACATTGTAATAATCGCAGCGGAACACACATGTATGAGCAAATCTCCATCAAAACAATATTGTAATGATCACAGTTGAACACACATATATTAGAGGATCCCCATTAAACAACATTGTAATTATCACAATGAAACACACGTATGAGAAGATCCTCATCAAAACAACATTGAAATCATCACAGTGGAACACAAAAGCATGAGAAGATACTCATCAAAATAACATTGTAATAATAACAGTGGAACACACATGTGTGAGAAAATCTCCAACATTGTAATGATCATAGCTGAACACACATGTACGAGCAGATCTCCATCAAAAGAACATTGTAATGATCACAGTGGAACACACACTTATGAGAAGATCCCCATCAAACAACATTGTAATGATCTCAGCGGAACACACATGTATGAGAGGATCCCCATTAAACAACATTGTAATGATCACAGCGGAACACACACGTATGAGAAGATTCCCTTCAAAACCACATTGTAATGATCTCAGCGGAACATGCACGTATGAGATAAGAAAAAGGTAACAGCACGTAAAACTACCGCGTCATTATATAAACGGACGCGGATAGAACAAGCTCATAAAATATCACCATTGAAAAAAAGACAACATACCCGAATGAAGGATACTTATATTACAGAGTCTGACTTAAAACGGTAATTGTTAACCCTTCCGCATTATTAATATAAACACTTATTTCTTGTTGCAGTGTGTAGTAGTTAAAATCGTTCCCCGTGAGTTGATGTTTGTCAAGTGTATTAATTACTTCTTTCCAGCTCTGTCGCATGAAAGAAGCTTTGTTTTGGCCCTATATCAATGTGACATCATATATATTTTTGCTATTTCGGAAACAAGGCATTTCACCGAAAAAATATCATCGAAATTAAAGGAGGTAAACATCTTAGCACTATCCCTCCGACGCTTTTTTGAACATAGATTTTATTTGGATAATGCTAATGAATCGACCCTACAGGAAATTTGCAGTCGCGCACTCTCTGTAAAGTAAATGAGAAGTTTAAATTCTAAAAATAACACCAGAGGGCGCCAGTGAAATTAATTTGGGCTGCTTAGGAAAAGCACTTTGGCTGGAAGCATCATTGTTGAGAATTTGATATTTGATATTTGAAACACGTGTCTGGTGCATGACAATTGGTTTGAAATTTTCTTCAAGAAGGTATAGAGTTGGAACACCTCCGCATTATTGTAGATGGCGCAAACTAAAATATAACGAAAGAAAAGTTCAAATAATTAGAATTTACCTATAATTGTCTCACTAAAAAACCAGGAATAGGGGTTCCAAACCCTTTTTGATGTCGCTAATATAGTGACTTTTCTCATCGATGTTATACAACTATGCATCTAGAATAAAAAAGTATGGATTTTGCATACATATGGCGAATATGTTTCATGAAACTTAAAAAAGATATCTAGAATACGTGAGTACCTCCCTCTCAAATGCACAGTCATCAATGCGGTCCCGTAAAAAATGCATAAAGCATCCGAAGAGTAGGATGACGATACAGAAAAAAAAAACAACTCAACGCATGAACAAAAATAAAATACAAATGAACATGTCAACGGAAAACAAAAGGACACAGGCTAACCAAAAATTATGCCATACTCCACCAACTGGATGGACCTCATTTTTGCAATCATTGGAGAAGTCCGACCAACTTTCAGCGAGGATGGGTCGACAGAGTCGTGTCCTCTCTGATAAGGTTTAGATAGGGATCGTCATAGAGTCCCGTTCTCAGTGCAATCAAAAGTATGTGTGACTACGTCCCTCCTATTTATAAAGACAATGACGACTTGGCTATTCCGTGTAGGGTATTGAAAGAAATAGATTTAAACGAAATATGAAGCCATATGAGTTTCCATTTTAATCAGCCAATATAGAGATATTATATTTTCATTATATGTTTGTTTTAAGCTTTAGAACTGTATCATCACTCTCTCTGATCATCAAAAACGTCCTCAGAAGTAGCTCGTGTAATGCAGAACTGTCGTTCTATCCTTGTTCACCAACTGTTACACTAGATTTTACGTCCATTGACTTTTCACAAATCATAATATCTTTAACGTTATTGTTTAGAATCAAGAATATGAAATGGCTGTCGTTCGGTAAGTTGCATCTTATGGATAGTGTAATCCATCAGTCAAATTCATCAGAACATCCTCGGGACTTATCATCATGCTTCAAATTGTGGGATTTACCGATTGTGACCTTTCTACGAAATTGAAGTGGTGGATGTTGCATGCAAGCAGGAGATGCTCACTCTTCCTGGGTACCTGATCTCACATCTTCGCAGTGACTTCACTTCTCTCCATATGGTAGATATGTTTTATTTTCTATTCCTTTGCCTCAGTTCTGGTTTTATCCTGGTTTTGTATGCCCTTGGTTAGATGATTTTTCGATTTACGATTTTGAACCCGAAACGTGCATGTCTGGTCCATGCTGAAAATTTACCTGTTCTTTTATGATGTTATTCACTTGAAAACAATATTGTAATTATCACAGCGGAACACACACATATGAGAAGATCTCCATAAAACATTTGCAATGATCACAGTAGAACACACATTTATCAGACGGTCCCCATTATGTTAACATTGTAAGGTTCACAGTGTAACAAACACGTATGAGAAGATCCCCATCAATTTAACATTGTAATGATCACAACGGAACACACAAATCATAATGTCTTTAACGTTATTGTTTAGAATAAATAACATGGAATGGCTGCCGTTCGGCAAGTTGCATCTAATGGATAGTGTAATCCATTAGTCAAATTCATCAGAACACCCTCGGGACTACTCATCATGACTTCGGTTCAAAATGTGGGATTTACCTATTGTGACCTTTCTACGAAATTGAAGTGGTGAATGTTGCATGCAAGCAGGAGATGCTCACTCTTCCTGGGTACCTGATCTCACATCTTCGCAGTGACTTCACTTCTCTCCATATGGTAGATATGTTTTATTTTCTATTCCTTTGCCTCAGTCCTGGTTTTATCCTAGTTTTGTATGCCCTTGGTCAGATGATTTTTCGATTTACGATTTTGAACCCGAAACGTGCATGTCTGGTCCATGTTGAAAATTTACCTGTTCTTTTATGATGCTATTCAATTTGAAGACAATTAACATTTGTACTTTTGTATATTCCATATTTGTCATCAGAATATTATGTGACCGCCTTCGACCGAAATGTTGCCTTCCGAATCTAAGGAAATTCCTCTGCAAAACTGTACATCGAGACAGGTGAATCCATAGATTAAGAGTCCATCTATGTTAAGACAGTATACATTATCTGTTTTGTAACAAGTGTACATAAATTGCCCTATTCATCACTATATACAGATGTAAGCAGCATCAACAAACTTTATTTTCATTGTTCCTGTTATTTCCTAAGTTTTATTCATCATTGTCAAGTATTTTTCACACCGTTAAATCTCAGGGATTTCCTGAAAGTAAGATTTCTCGGTGTTTTGGAGTTTTGCTGTGGGTGCTGCAACCGAGTGTTGTTGAAGATCTCCTCCTTTTTTAAGTAGGACGTCATCTTCATCATCTACAAACATCCGGGCATTATTGGAATCAGAGAGTAAAATACGTCCATCTTCAAGGTAGAGTGCCCATGCGATGAAAGGAGTTTCCCAAAATCTGTCCTTTGAGCAGGTAAAATTTTCTTGTTATTAACTTCACTCATATGCTATCATTTATATATGCCAAATTAGATATGATATCACTGACGTGAGCATATATCAGTTGAAAGTAACTTGAATAAGAAGATGTTGCAACTAGAGATGGACTTCAGTGATTATACTTTACATTTGATTACTAAAGATAACCATAGTTTTTAATGTCTGCCATAAGATGCCAACTACAGAAGAAACGTACACGCGGGATCTGATGAAAGAAATTGGGCCCTGATGTTACCATGGAGCTGTTGCGAAGGGTGTTGCATGCAATCAGGAGACGCTGACTTTCTCCGGGCAACTGGCTTCACTTCGGAATTTTGTTCATTCCGAGGTTCGCAACCTTTCCTGTGAGATTGAATAACTGATGAGTACTTCTGTAATGTTTATTTTGAGAAGGGATAGTCTCAGAATGCTTCCTTTGAGTTCTTCATTGGACTGAATAGAGACTCTAAATGATCCATTTACAGGTTAAACTATTTAATAAATAAGTCCATCCTCTCTGGTGATTGATAGTGAGGTTGCTGCACTCAGCAGGGAAAAGATTGTTTACAGTACGCCAAATGATTGTGATGTATTATTGGTCCGGCACCAGAGCCGGACCATCTATGAATGGTTTTACTTCCGCATGCACATACTCCGAAGAGGTAGCATACGGGCAAACACAAAGTTTTCTTCCGTTTCCAATGGCAGCAAGCATGCACATGATACTTCGCTGTCGACGGAAATGGCCGACTGCGTACGAAGATAACGTCAAATTGATTTGTAATTGGAGGTTCTTTGGTGTGCTTATTAATATGCTGGAATGTTCCATTCATACGTACATGTATGTAAATAAAGCCAGTTCACGCATACAGCGATATGTGTCAACATGCAAAGTAGCACCGATCGATAAACACTTGAAAAGCGTTATTTTTCTTGAAACATCTTATTGCCTATCTTTGTGGGCATATTAAATTGTTTAGATTTGAGGATCACTGACGAGGGTTAAGTACCCGAAACGTGAATGTCTCGTCCATGTTGCCAATTTATCTATTCTTAAATTATGCTATTCAATTTGAAGACGTTAAAAATTATTACTATATCAAACTTCTATCAGCGAGAAGGGAGCTCAACCGGGGAGTTTGATTACTATATTAGTAAAGTATATAAGCTAACATCTTTGATTTCTTTTTAATAACTGTTATTGGTTCAATTACATGCGTAACTGAAATAACTGAAGATGTGCATAGCACCGTCTCTCCCCCTCTTCCATGAAAATGAATGGTTCCTTGTCATTTTAAAATGATTGCTAACGACGGACAGGCTTTTACTAAAAGCTAATACTTGTTTATAGTTTCTATGCTACTAAGGCTCGTGTGTTTTATTTGCTATTATATAGCAGATTTCCGTCCTGATTCGGATTCGGGTGCACATTCGCCTTATTCGTATGTAGTCATTCATATTTCATTTTATATACATATCCTTGATAGCGATTTATTCCATATTTTTAAAAATGTAAAAAACATATTTAATTTCTCAAAACATAATACTGTAGTAGTCAATGCTACTTACAAAGAGAAACAAGCCACGCCAGTATATTTAAACAATCATGGCTATAAATTAAATACTCCAATAGTTGGATGTCAGCGGGAGTCTTCGATGTTACCGGGAGACTTCCTTTGAAGACCTATGTCCTTATTTTAGACCCCCTTCTTCTTATACATTTTGAGAGATATTTTGTCACAATATACCCTGTATACGAATCAATATGCCGTAAATATGCAACATAAAGAAATGATGAGTATTAATTTGAAATGTGTCAATGTATGTGAAGATCTTTTACATATCCATATCCTTACATCTACAAATATTTCAAAGCCAAGTGTCGATTATTTTGATTCTAGGCTGAAGTTTTATAATCCTTTAACACAGTATAGCTATTATTAAGTGACCCCCGCCCTATACAACCTTGTTATCATCCATCTATTCATTATTGGGACAATGCTCAGGGTTTTAATTTAAGATTAAGAGACAAAGATGTCAGTACAGTACATTGTATGTTCGAGGTATTTCTTTACTACTCCATGTATGCTATTTCTTAAAGCGAAGAACCATTACATTGTCATCGTCACTGAGGAACTACAGTGTATTTTTCCCATATTTGTCATGATAACAATAGTCATTGTTGTCGACGCTACTGAAATGAATTATATAAAAGAGCAAACGCTGGATAACTATGTATTGTAATGTATCAAAGATAAAAATTTTTTTTATCAAATTTAACAACAGAAGCTATAATTCATTAATTCTATTGACATTCTAAAAAAGTAACAGTGCAATACAGCGATGTACATTGATTTTGAGTAACTTACATATGTGACTACAACTAATTCTTATAAAACTCAGCTGTATGTGTACACAAATAATATCAATGTTCCATGTCGTCATATTTAAAGTCTTCATTCTAAAATTACCAGTTTACATTAGTTGTGAACGATTGATAAAGCATGCAAAATATCATAATCAAATTTTTATTATCATTTGTTTCAAGTCAAAGATAATGGAGACTATTGACACGCTCTAGAGTTGCTATTTTAAAGAGATTGTGCACATCATCTAGAGCATGTATGTATGATTGTAGAGTACCATGACGGTCACCACAGATCTGCTGACATATTCCTAGTATCTCCCATGATATCCAGTTAATAATATCCAAGACTATTGATACGCCCTAAAGTTGCCATTTTAAAGAGATTGTGTTCATCATCTAGAGCATGTATGTATGATTGTAGAGCACCATGACGGTCACCACAGATCTGCTGACATATTCCTAGTATCTCCCATGATATCCAGTTAATAATATCCAAGACTATTGATACGCCCTAGAGTTGCCATTTTAAAGAGATTGTGTTCATCATCTAGAGCATGTATGTATGATTGTAGAGCACCATGACGGTCACCACAGATCTGCTGACAGATTCCTAGTATCTCCCATGATATAGAGCATGTATGTATGATTGTAGAGCACCATGACGGTCAACACAGATCTGCTGACAGATTCCTAGTATCTCCCATGATATAGAGCATGTGTGTATGATTGTAGAGCACCATGACGGTCACCACAGATCTGCTGACAGATTCCTAGTATCTCCCATGTTATAGAGCATGTGTGTATGATTGTAGAGCACCATGACGGTCACCACAGATCTGCTGACAGATTCCTAGTATCTCCCATGATATAGAGCATGTGTGTATGATTGTAGAGCACCATGACGGTCACCACAGATCTGCTGACAGATTCCTAGTATCTCCCATGATATAGAGCATGTATGTATGATTGTAGAGCACCATGACGGTCACCACAGATCTGCTGACAGATTCCTAGTATCTCCCATGATATAGAGCATGTGTGTATGATTGTAGAGCACCATGACGGTCACCACAGATCTGCTGACAGATTCCTAGTATCTCCCATGATATAGAGCATGTGTGTATGATTGTAGAGCACCATGACGGTCACCACAGATCTGCTGACAGATTCCTAGTATCTCCCATGTTATAGAGCATGTATGTATGATTGTAGAGCACCATGACGGTCACCACAGATCTGCTGACAGATTCCTAGTATCTCCCATGTTATAGAGCGTGTATGTATGATTGTAGAGCACCATGATGGTCACCACAGATCTGCTGACAGATTCCTAGTATCTCCCATGATATAGAGCATGTGTGTATGATTGTAGAGCACCATGATGGTCACCACAGATCTGCTGACAGATTCCTAGTATCTCCCATGTTATAGAGCATGTGTGTATGATTGTAGAGCACCATGACGGTCACCACAGATCTGCTGACATATTCCTAGTATCTCCCATGATATAGAGCATGTATGTATGATTGTAGAGCACCATGACGGTCACCACAGATCTGCTGACAGATTCCTAGTATCTCCCATGATATAGAGCATGTGTGTATGATTGTAGAGCACCATGACGGTCACCACAGATCTGCTGACAGATTCCTAGTATCTCCCATGATATAGAGCATGTATGTATGATTGTAGAGCACCATGATAGTCACCACAGATCTGCTGACAGATTCCTAGTATCTCCCAGGATATCCATTTAATAATATCTAAGACTATTGATACGCTGACATATTCCTAGTATTGAGATTGCACTCGTCATTTAAAGCATGTATATATGATTGTAGAGCACCATGACGGTCACCACAGAGCTGCTGACAGATTCCTTGTATCTCCCATGATATAGAGCATGTATGTATGATTGTAGAGCACCATGACTGTCACCACAGATCTGCTGACAGATTCCTAGTATCTCCCATGATATAGAGCATGTATGTATGATTGTAGAGCACCATGACGGTCACCACAGATCTGCTGACAGATTCCTAGTATCTCCCATGATATAGAGCGTGTATGTATGATTGTAGAGCACCATGACGGTCACCACAGATCTGCTGACAGATTCCTAGTATCTCCCATGATATAGAGCGTGTATGTATGATTGTAGAGCACCATGACGGTCACCACAGATCTGCTGACAGATTCCTAGTATCTCCCATGATATAGAGCGTGTATGTATGATTGTAGAGAACCATGACGGTCACCACAGATCTGCTGACAGATTCCTAGTATCTCCCATGATATAGAGCGTGTATGTATGATTGTAGAGCACCATGACGGTTACCACAGATCTGCTGACATATTCCTAGTATCTCCCATGATATAGAGCATGTATGTATGATTGTAGAGCACCATGACGGTCACCACAGATCTGCTGACAGATTCCTAGTATCTCCCTTGTTATAGAGCATGTGTGTATGATTGTAGAGCACCATGACGGTCACCACAGATCTGCTGACAGATTCCTAGTATCTCCCATGATACAGCTTTACATACAGTGCTGATATGGTAACCATCATCATAGTAAACTAATGTTTGTAGTTCATCTAAGACATCAATACGTCTATGTTTCTCACCGAGTCGTGTATAACTCAGGATCAGTAGGAAGTTTAAGAACACCAGAGAAGGTATAATAAGTAAACTTGATCCAGTGGTGTCACTTCTAGCCCAACATTCTAATCTCAGTTCTTCTATTATATTCAGATCGGTTATCTTTACATAAGTCACAATATATGATTTAATCACAGTATCATGCGGCATCCCCTGTTGTAATAACGTCATAATGATATCAGTATCCAGATTCCATCTGTACATGTAAGGTTGGGACTGTAGTTTGTGTTTAACATAATGCATCATTTCTATTGTCCTCTTATAATTCCCCGCCATGTACAAATGTTTTATCAGAATAGAATAGTTCGTACAAAAGTATGTTTTAGACATGTTTATCATTCTAAAGGCTTTGATCACGTATTCATATCGCTTCTTATTCCGATGATAAGTAGGCCAGCCTGAGTATGATGACAATAATAGGTTTTCTGCATACTGTTGTAAAACACGGTTTACCTTCAAATGTACTGCATATAAGATCTCCATTGTCTCTGGTTTCAGCATTAATATATTCTCTAATGTTTTCAATATTTCAACTGTTGTTTCTTCAACACAACCTGTATCAAACATGGATATAACATGAAATCTTTCACGTTCTACCATAGACTTGGACACGTATTCCTCCTTGTTACATGATAAAAAGTAAGCAATTTGAGGTTGAGTAATAAGAAGTGATAAATTCGAATTTAGGGATGAGCAGCGAAGTAGGCTATCATATCCTTATGAGTACAATTCACGTAATAATATCAACAAGGAAGTCTGTTTCTGCCCACATATTTTACCATAGAACATGTTGTTTTCTGGTATGAAAAAGTTTGGACAGTACCCTATACAAACCCATTTTATCAAACGACGAAATACATTCCAAAACTTTTGTAAAAAGTTGAAAGGTGTCCATTCACTTGCGTTATCAGATATTTCCCAGAACACGGCGGTTTTCATAAAATAGGAACACAGTAGATCTTTATCACTAAGTTTGTTTTTTATTACTTCATTCAAGAACACTTTGAATAATCCATAACAGAGAAACTGACAATGATTCATAGAATGTACTAATTTCTTCTCTGCTAATGAGAAAGATATCCTCCATTCTAGGTCAATCATATCACTACATTGTTGTTGTTTACTGTTGATAGGAACCAAGAGACATCCGTCCTTACATATGTCTGTCAATACGTCATATGATGGCCAACTCCGATCTAGTGATCTTCTGATGAATGGAATCGCTTGTTTCGGCCATGTAGGACAATTCAGTGTATATGCTTGATCACCCTCTATACCAAACTGAGTAAATGTTTGACAAGGACCATGACACGATGATATACTTCCAGACATAAATGTTTCTCTGATTTGTTTACTGCTGACATAATTATCACGTCCTCTCAGTTTTAAAGAGAATTTTTCAATTCTATGTTGGTATTGTCATATTTTAAACACTTGACAAACGCAAATCCTGGTGCAGTTCTGCCGGTTTCCATTATAAGTAATGATGCTATACCTGTGTATGATATAGTTAGTATAGTAGGATCTGACATAACAATGGCATTTTTATCGACATACATCATATCGAAGTCTGATGATTTAAATTCAAATCCCTCTGCTCTACTTCCGCTTGATATGAAAAAGCTGCCGTCAGAAATGTTACTATGGTAGAACGTGTCAAGTATCTCGTATCTCTGTCGACGTTGTTTAACAATACATTCTGGTCCTACAACGTCACTTACTATCCTATAAAGTCCTTTAGAAATCAAACGTTCATCATCATACCCAGACGATGTAGCCATTTTATCGTTCTACCTTCGTTTATTTTCTTCAGATTTGTACTCTGTCTATCTAGTAAATCAAACATAACATGAACGAGAACGTTAACTGTCATTTCCAAATTTTCTGCCGTTAAATACAATCAATTCTGGTCCTTTAATATCACTTACTATCCTGTGAAATCCATACATAATTATACTCAGACATTGTATTAGTCTAGTTTCGTTTTAAATTTCCCGTGATGTGTACTCTATTTATAAATATATGGCATTTAGATATCAATATTGATTTTCTACGACAGGGTAACGCAACAGGCGGACTAATTAAAATCAAAATTTGATTTATCTTGAAATCTTATCCAGGGCACGCACTCCGAAAATAAATAAGCATTATAAAAATTGAATTATCTATATCTTTCATTCACCCTTTGTTGTAATTCCTTACAACACTAGAAGGATATATGACTTTTGTCGAAGTAATATGAATATAAGATCTCTATCAAATACAAATTGTAATGATAACTGCGGAACACACACGTATGAGAAGATCCCAAACATATCAACATTGTTAAGATCACATCGAAACACACACGTTTAAGAATATCCCCATCAAACCAATTTTATAATAATCACAGCGAAGCTATAAGTATGAGAAGATCCCGGTGTTGTCAACATTGATATTGAAGATCCCAATCAAAACAACATTGTTATGATCACAGTGGTACACACACGTATGAGAAGATCTCGATCAAAACGACATTGTTATGATCACAGTGGTGCACACACGTATGAGAAGATACACATCATAACAACATTGTAATGATCACAGTGGTACACACACGTATGAGAAGATCCCCATCAAAACGACATTGTTATGATCACAGTGGTACACACACGTATGAGAAGATCCCCATCAAAACGACATTGCTATGATCACAGTGGTACACACACGTATGAGAAGATCCCCATCAAAACGACATTGTTATGATCACAGTGGTACACACACGTATGAGAAGATACACATCAAAACAACATTGTAATGATCACAGTGGAACACACACGTATGAGAAGATACACATCAAAACAACATTGTAATGATCAAAGTGGAACACACACGTATGAGAAGATACACATCAAAACAACATTGTAATGATCACAGTGGAACACACACGTATGAGAAGATACACATCAAAACAACATTGTAATGATCACAGTAGAACACACACGTATGAGAAGATACACATCAAAACAACATTGTAATGATCACAGTGGAACTCACACGTATGAGAAGATACACATAAAAACAACAATGTAATGATCACAGTGGTACACACACGTATGAGAGGATACACATCAAAAGGACATATTGTAATGATCACAGTGGAACTCACACGTATGAGAAGATACACATCAAAACAACATTGTAATGATCACAGTGGAACACACACGTATGAGAAGATACACATCAAAACAACATTGTAATGATCACAGTGGAACACACACGTATGAGAAGATACACATCAAAACAACATTGTAATGATCACAGTGGAACTCACACGTATGAGAAGATACACATAAAAACAACAATGTAATGATCACAGTGGTACACACACGTATGAGAGGATACACATCAAAAGGACATTGTAATGATCACAGTGGAACTCACACGTATGAGAAGATACACATCAAAACAACATTGTAATGATCAAAGCAAAACACGCACGTATAGGAAGATCCCCATCAAAACAACATTGTAATGATCACAGTGGAACACACACGTATGAGAAGATACACATCAAAACAACATTGTAATGATCAAAGCATAACACGCACGTATGAGAAGATTCCCATCAAAACGACATTGTAATGATCACAGTGGAACTCACACGTATGAGAAGATACACATCAAAACAACATTGTAATGATCAAAGCAGAACACGCACGTATGAGAAGATTCCCATCAAAACGACATTGTAATGATCACAGTGGTACACACACGTATGAGAAGATACACATCAAAACAACATTGTAATGATCAAAGCAGAATACGCACGTATGAGAAGATACCCATCAAAACGACATTGTAATGATCACAGTGGTACACACACGTATGAGAAGATACACATCAAAACAACATTTTAATGATCAAAGCAGACCACGCACGTATGAGAAGATTCCCATTAAAACGACATTGTAATGATCACAGTGGTACACACACGTATGAGAAGATACACATCAAAACAACATTGTTATGATCAAAGCAGAACACGCACGTATGGGAAGATTCCCATCAAAACAACATTGTAATGATCACAGTGGTACACACACGTATGAGAAGATACACATCAAAACAACATTGTTATGATCAAAGCAGAACACGCAGGTATGAGAAGATTCCCATCAAAACAACATTGTAATGATCATAGTGGTACACACACGTATGAGAAGATACACATCAAAACAACAGTGTTATGATCAAAGCAGAATACGCACGTATGAGAAGATTCCCATCAAAACGACATTGTAATGATCACAGTGCAACAAACACGTATGAGAAGAACCCCATCAAAACGACGTACTAATGATCACAGTGCAAAAACACGTATGAGAAGAACCCCATCAAAACGACATTGTAATGATCACAGTGCAACATACACGTATGAGAAGAACCCCATCAAAACGACATTGTAATGATCACAGTTGAACACACACGTATGTGAAGATCCCCATCAAAACGACATTGTAATGATCACAGTGCAACAAACGCGTATGAGAAGAACCCCATCAAAACGACATTGTAATGATCACAGTTGAACACACACGTATGTGAAGATCCCCATCAAAACGACATTGTAATGATCACAGTGCAACAAACGCGTATGAGAAGAACCCCATCAAAACGACATTGTAATGATCACAGTGCAACAAACGCGTATGAGAAGAACCCCATCAAAACGACATTGTAATGATCACAGTGCAACAAACGCGTATGAGAAGAACCCCATCAAAACGACATTGTAATGATCACAGTGCAACAAACGCGTATGAGAAGAACCCCATCAAAACGACATTCTTATGATCACAAAGGAACACACACCTATGAGAAGATATCCATCAATTTAACATTGTAATGATCACAGTGGAACACACACGTATGAGAAGATCCCCTTCAAAACAACACTGTAATGATCAAAGTGGAACACTCACTTATGAGAAAATCCCCATCAAAATAACATTCTAATGATCACAGTGGAACACTCACTTATGAGAAGATCCCCGTCAAAACAACATTGTAAGGTCCACAGCACAGTGGAACACTCACGTATGAGAAGATCCCCAATCAAATCAACATTGCAATGATCACAGTGGAACACACACGTATGAGAACATCCCCATCACAACAACATTGTAATGATCATAGTGAAACACACACGTATGAGAAGATATCCATCAATTTAACATTGTAATGATCAGAATGGAAACACACGTATGAGAAGATCCCCATCAAAACAACATCGTAATGATCACAGTGGCACACACACGTATGAGAAGATCCCCATCAAATGAACATTGTAATGATCACAGTGGCACACACACGTATGAGAAGATCCCCATCAAATCAACATTGTAATGATCACAGTGGAACACACCTGTATGAGAAGATCACCATCTAAACAACATTATAATGATCACAGCGGAACACACCTGTATGAGAAGATCCCCATCAAAACAACATTATAATGATAATAGTGGATCACACCCGTACGAGAAGATCCCCATCAAAACAACATTATAATGATCACAGTGGAACACACCTGTATGAGAAGATCCCCATCTAAACAACATTATAATGATCACAGCGGAAGACACACGTTTGAAAAAATCCCCATCAAAACAACATTGTAATGATCACAGTAGAACACACACGAATGAGAAGATCCCCATCAAAACAACATTATAATGATCAAAGTGGATCACATACGTATGAAATAAACAAATGTAACATCACGTCAAATCACCACGTCATTTAATAAATGGAGACGAAGAGAACAATCGCAGCAAAAATATCACAAGGGGGTCCAGAACAGTATCCGAGAGAACCCCATCGGAGAGCTCTAGATCAATTATGACCTCATAATAGAAACGGCGACATTGGTGCGTTTTTTCGCAAGAACGTCAGCATTAGGTAACGTAAAAATAAGGGGTAGGGGATAACAAAATCACTATACATGTAACTTAAAAAGTGACGGTCAAATTTTAATAAGAACTTGTTTCACTTGACATACGAAGAAGATAATATCAAGTTTTTACGAAATATAAGTGATGGGGTTTCAGATAAACGGACTTTATTCTTAAATATTAACAACTCGAAGATGCTCTGAAAATAGACATTAATTTGTCTCCTTTCGACAATTTTTTCTAAAAGGCTTTGTAATCATTTATAATTCTATACATATCCGATTGTCCATATCATATCTAAATGAAAAATACAGAACTGGTTAATATTCTGCCTCTACAGAAGATTTGTAACTGTTTTCCATTACCTAAAGTGTATTGATTTTAACGTCATATTTACGGCCTATTTTGGGGCTTTCAATGGGTATATATGTTCGTTCGAAGCTTCGAAACTAACGGTAAAAAATTGTTGAAACTTAATTTGCATGTCGAAATAGTATGTTTTAATTATTAACATTAACAGTGGTATCAACCAGATGTGGATTTTAAAGAATTCGAAGGAACTTTTAGAATATCTTAAATCCAATCATTTTAGTAGAGTCCATTCGAGCCTTTGATTTTTCGACACTTTACACTACAATTCCACATTCTAAATTGAAAGAAAAACTCGCAAAGATTATAAGTAATGCGTTTACAAGTAAGAACGGTAATCGCAAATACAAATTTATTGTTGTAAACTATGACAAAACCTACTTTGTAAAAGAAAAGTCCGATTCTGAAAATAAGTACACTGAAACAGACATTATTCAGATGTTAAACTTTCTGATCAACAACATTTTTGTGGTGTTTGGAGGAAAGGTCTTCAAGCACATTGTCGGAATTCCAATGGGGACCAATTGTGCCCCACTCCTTGCCGACATTTTCCTTTACTCGTACAAAGTTGAATTCATTCAATCTTTGGTCTCTGAAGGGAAAAGATACTTAGCTTCTGACTTCAACTTCACTTACAGATACATAGACGATGTGTTGTCCATCAATAATCCAAAATTCGCGGATTACCTGAGCAGTATCTATCCTTCGGAGCTTGAAATCAAAGAAACTACAGAGACAAATAATTCAGCATCCTATTTGGACATAATGTTGTCCTACGACACTGATGGTCACATGAACACCTCACTCTATGACAAACGTGACGACTTCAATTTCAGCATTACAAACTTTACTTTTCTGAGTAGCAACATCCCTTTATCGCCTGCTTATGGCGTGTTCATATCTCAGTTGATACGCTATGCCAGAGCAAGTACCAAATATACGGATTTTGTTCTAAGAGCTATGCGTCTTTCAGATAAGCTTCTCAGTCAGGGATATGTTTGTGACCGACTAACATCGTCACTGAAGAAGTTCTACGATCGATATGGGGAACTCGTCATACACTATGATGTCCCACTTGCCAGAATGGTGGATGATATTCTGTCATAGACCATTTGAACCATCCAACCAAAGATTGTACTCTATATCTTCCAAAATGGAAGTAACCGGATGTGACAGTTCTACCGAATTGAAGCGACGGGTGTTGCATGCAAGCAGGAGATGCTTACTCTTCCTGGGCACCTGGTCTCACTCTCATATCGGGAGTTCGCTTCTTTTCATATGGTGGAGGTTTTTGTTTGTTTGCTTTGGTTCCTGTTTTATCCTGATTTTGTATGCCTTCGGTTTCTGATTTTCTGGGTTATCGATTTTGTGCTGTAAACAGGGATATGGTCATTATCCATATTTGTCATTTATAGTTTTTAGGAAAATTAAATGAAGTCTGGCTGTCCTGTACCTTCTTAAAACGGTAAATTGTAGATGGCGCAACCAAAATATAACGAAAGAAAAGTTCAACTCATAAGAATTATTAGATAATTGCCTCACTAGAAATTAGGAATAGGGGTTCCAACCCCTTCTTGATGTCGCGATTAAATATAGTGGTTTTTCTTCGATGTTATACAATTATGCATCTAGAATTGAAAAAAGTATGAGTTTTGCACACATATAACGAATACAGTATAATACACATAAAAAATAGTTGTGTTATAAACTTGAAAAGATACCGAGAATACGTGAGCACCTCCCTCCCACTTGCAAAGTCATCTAGCGGTCTCGAAGAATGCAAATAGCTTCTTAGGGGTAAGAGGACGATACCAAAAAAAAAAAAAAAAAAAGAAAGAGAAAGAAAACAGCTGAACGCATCGACAAAAGTAAACTACAGATGAATAATTGTCAACAGAAAACAAAAGAAAAACACACCGTACACCAGCATATGGCGTTTTCCTTTCTCAATTAATACGTTATGATCGGGCAAGCTCCAAGCACTCAGATTGTGTTCTAAGAGCTAGACGCCGTTCAGTTAAGCTTCTCAGTCAAGGGTACATACGTGTTCGACTAAAATCGTCACTGAGGAATTTAGAACTTTTGTCGATATGGGGAAATGGTAGCACACTTTGACGTCCCCTTGTCCAGAGTCCTAAATGATATTCTTACGTGGACTTTTTATGCCATGACATACCAATTTATACATTTGTCATCCTTTATGGAGTTACCGATTGTGACCTATCTACCGAATTGTGGGATTTACTGTTTGTGACCTTTCTACCGAATTTAAGTGGCGGGTGTTGTATGCAAGCAGGGAAGTTCACTTTTCTTCATATGGCAGATTTTTAAAAATGTCTGTCCCTTTGCCATAGTTCTGGTTTTATCCTGGTTTTGTATGCCCTTGGTTAGATAATTTTCAATTAACGATTTTGTACATCTTGATAGGGATATGTTTTCCCCATATTTGTCATGATAACAATAGTCATTGTAGTCTATGCTACCGAAATGAATTATTAAGGTACATCTTTATAAAAGAGCAAACGCTGGATAACGATGTATTATGATGCATCAAAAATATAAAAAAATCTTTATAAAATATAAAACCAAAAGCTATAATTTATTAATTTTATTGACATTCTTAAAGAAGTAACAGTGCAATACAGAGTTGTACATTGATTTTAGTAACTTTAACGGTTAGGTACTTCTTTGATGTTTACATATGTGACTACAAATAATTCTTATAAAACTCAGCTGTATGTATACACAAATAATTATCAATGTTCCATGTCGTCATGTTTAAAGTCTTCATTCTAAAATTACCAGTTCAAATAAGTTGTAAACGATTTATAAAGCATGCAAAATATCATTATCAAATGTTTACTATCATTTGTTTCAAGTCAATGATAATGGAGACTATTGATACGCACTAGAGTTGCCATTTTAAAGTAATTGTGTTCATCATTTAGAGCATGTATGTATGATTGTAGAGCACCATGACGGTCACCACAGATCTTCTGACAGATTCCTAGTATCTCCCATGATACAGCTTTATAGAGAAAGGGAATGTGAAAGCCACCATCATAATAAACTAATGTTTGTAGTTCATCTAAGATGTCAATATTTCTATAATTCTCACCGAGTCTTGTATAACTCAGGATCAGTAGGAAGTTTAAGAACACCAGAGAAGGTACGATAACTAAACTTGCTCCAGTGGTTTGACGAGAACCCCAACATTCTAATCTCAGTTCTTCTATTATATTCGGACCACATACTTTTACATCAGACACAATATACGATTTAATTAGTGTTTCATGCGACATCCCGTGCTGTAATAACGTCATAATGATATCAGTAGGTTGGGACTGTAGTTTGTGTTTAACATAATGTATCATTTCTATTGTCCTCTGATAATTCCCCGCCATGTACATATGTTTTATCAGATTAATATAGTTCATACAAAAGGATGTTTTAGACCTGCTTATTATTCTAAGGGTTTTTATCGTGTCTTCATATCGCTTCTTATTCCGAGGATAAGTAGGCCATCCTGAGTATGATGACAATAATCGATGTTCTGCATAATGTTGTAAAACATGGTTTACCTTTATATGTACTGCACATAACATCTCCATTGTCTCTGGTTTCAGCATTAATATATTCTGTAATGTTTTCAATATTCTAACTTGTGTTCTATCAACACAAGGAATATCAAACACGCATTTAGTACGAAATCTTTGACATTCTATAATAGAAATGGACACGTATTCATCCTCGTTACACGATAAAAGGTAAGCAATTTGAGGTTGAGAAATAAGAAGTGATAAGTCCTGATTTAGGGATGAGCAGCGAAGTAGGCTATCATACCCCTCTGAGTATAATTCACGTAATGTTCCTAACAAAGCTGTTTGTGCTTGTCCACATATTTTACCATAGAACATGTTGTTTTCTGGTATGAAAAAGTTTGGACAGTATCCTATTCTGACCCATTCTATCAAACGACGAAATACATTCCAAAACTTCTGTAAAAAGTTGAAAGGTGTCCATTCACTTGAGTATTCAGATATTTCCCAAAAAACAGCGGTTTTCATAAAATAGGAACACAGTAAATCTTTATCACTAAATTTGGGTTTTATAACTTCATTTAAGAACACTTTGAATAATTATAACAGAGAAACTGACAATGATTCATAGAGTGTACTAATTTCTTCTCTGCTAATGAGAAAGATATTCTCCATTCTAGGTCAATCATATCACTATATTGTTGTTGTTTACTGTTGATAGGAACCAGGAGACATCCGTCCTTACATATGTCTGTCAATACGTCATGTGATGGCCAGCCTCTATCTAGTGATCTTCTGATGAATGGAATCGCCTGATTCGGCCATGTAGGACAATTCAGTGTATATGCTTGATCACTCTCTACACCATATCCAGTAAATGTTTGACAAGGACCATGACACGATGATATACTACTAGACATAAATGTTTCTCTGATTTGTTTACTGCTGACATAAATATCACGTCCTCTGAGTTCTAAAGAATGTTTCAATTCTATGTTGGTATTGTCATATTTTAAACACTTGACAAACGTAAATCCAGGAGGCGTGTTGTCGGTTTCCATCATAAGTAATGATGGTATACTGCTGTATGGTACTGTTAATACAGAAGGATCAGACACTACAATGGCACTCTTATCGACATACATAATATCGATGTCTGGTGATTTGAATATATATCCCTCTCCTTTACTTCCGCTTATTATGGCAAGTTTGTCGTCAGAACTACTACAATGGTCTAACGTGTCATATATCTCAACTTTCTGTCGACGTAGTTTAACAATACATTCTGGTCCTACAACCTCACTTACTATCATGTAAAGTCCTTTAGAAATCAAATATGCATCATCATATACAGACGATGTAGCCATTTTATCGTTCTACATTCGCTTTTTTCTCTTCAGATTCTCAAGTCCTTGTCGACGTAATTTAACAATACATTCTGGTCCTACAACGTCACTCACTATCCTGTAAAGTCCTTTAGAAACCAAACCTTCACCATCATACCCATATGATGTAGCCATTTTTTTGTTCTTCCTTCAGATTTGTACTCTATCTATCTGGGAAGTAAACATGATATGTACGAGGACTTTTGCACTCATTTCCCACTTTTCTGCCGTACACCATCATGTAACTTTCTACATTCCCTTATTTTTCTTCAGATTTATACTCTGTCTATCTAGTAATAAAGTCAAACATAATATGAATTCTGGTCCTTCAATATCACTTAATATCCTGTAAAATCCATACATCATTATACTCAGACATTGTATTAGTCTAGTTTCGTTTTAAATTTTCCGTGATGTGTACTCTATTTATAAATATATGGCGAATTATCGATATTTGACATGTATGTAAGCAGGTATCCAATGCAATGACCAAGCATTTATGTATCAATATTGAATTTCTACAATAGAGTCTCGCGACAGGCGTATAAATTAAATGAAAATTTGAATTATCTTGAAATCTTATCCAAGGAACGTTTTCTGAAAATAATTAAAATTGAATTATCTCTCTTTTACTCATTATTAAATGAGATAAAGAACTTAAGAATTTATTGCCGATCTTTACTGAAAATATTGTATCTGTATCAGATTTGGGAAGTAGACCTAAACCAAAATCTTTTAAACTTACGTCTACAAATCATCAACAACATACACATATATGGATTTTGTCTAAGAAATATGATACGAAGAAGATCTCCATCGAATACAAATTGAAATGATGACAGTCGGAACACACACGTATGAGATGATCCAAATCGTATCAACATTGTAATGATCACAGCACACGCACGTATGCAGAAGATCTCCCTATGATCACTATTGTAATGATCACAGCGGAACACACAAGTAATGAGAAGACCCCATCAAAACAACGTTGTAATGATCACAGCGGAACACACACGTATGGAAAGATCCCAATCAAAACAACGTTGTAAATCTCACAGCGGAACACACACGTATGGGAAGAACCCCATCTAAACATCGTTGTAATGATCACAGTGAAACACACACGTATGAGAAGATCCCCATCAAAAGAACATTTTTATGATCACAGCGGAACACACACGTATGGGAAGATCTCCCATCAAGACAACAATGTCATGATCACAGTAGACCAAAAAGGTATGAGAAGATTCCCATCAACACAACATTGTAATGATCACAGTGGAACACACACGTATGAGAAGATTCCCATCAAAACAACATTGTAATGATCACAGCGGAACACTCACGTATGAGATGATCCCCATCAAAACAACATTGTAATGATCACAGCGGAGCACACACGTATGAGAAGATTCCCATCAAAACAACATTGTAATGATCACAATGGAACACACACGTATGAGAAGATTCTCATCAAAACAACATTGTAATGATTTCAGCGGAACACACACGTATGAGAAGATTCTCATCAAAACAACATTGTAATAATCATAGTTCAACACACACGTATGAGGAGATTCCCATCAAAACAACATTGTAATGATCTCAGCGGAACACACACGTATGAGAAGATCCCCATCAAAACTACATTGTAATGATCACAGTGGAGCACACACATATGAGAAGATTCCCTTCAATGCAACATTGTAATTATCTCAGCGGAACATGCACGTATGAAACAAGAAAAAGGTAACAGCGCGTAAAACCACCGCGTCATTATATAAATGGACGCGGATAGAACAAGCTCATATAATATCACCATTAAGAAAAAGACAACATAACCGAATGAAGGAAACTTATATTACAGACTTAAAACGGTAATTTGTTACCTCTCCGCATTATTGATATAAACACTTATTTCTTGTTGCAGTGTGGAACAGTTAAATCGTTCCCCGTGACTTGATGTTTGTCAAGTGTATTAATGACTTCTTTCCAGCTCTGTCACCTGAAAGAAGCATTGTTTTGGCCCTTTGTCAATGTGACATCATTTATATATATTTTGCTATTTCGGTAACGAGCCATTTCACCGAAAAAATATCATCGAAATTAAAGGAGGTCAAATCTTAGCACTATCCCTCCAATGCTATTTTGAACCTAGATTTTATTTGGATATGCTACTGAATCGACCCTACAAGAAATCTGCAGTCGCGCACTCTCTGTAAAGTAAATGCAAAATTTAAATTCTAAAAATAACACCAGAGGGCGCTAGTGAAATTAATTTGGGCTGCTTAGGAAAAGCACTTTGGCTGGAAGCATCACTGATGAGAATTTGATATTCGAAACACGTGTCTGGCGCATGAAAAATGGTTTGAAATTTTCTTCAAGAGGGTATAGAGTTGGAACCCTTCCGCATTATTGTAGATGGCGCAAACCAAAATATAACGAGAGAAAAGTTCAAAGAATTAGAATTAACCGATAATTGCCTCACTAGAAACCAGGAATAGGGGTTTCAAACCCTTCTTGATGTCGCAAATAATCATAATAGTAACTTTTCTCATCGATGTTATACAACGATGCATCTAGAATAAAAAAAGTGTGGATTTTGCATACATATGTCGAATATGTTTTATGAAACTTAAAAAAGATATATATATATATCTAGGAAAGATGAGCACCTCCCTCCTACTTGCACAGTCATCCAACGGTCCCGAAAAATGCATATAGCTTCCTAAGGGTAAGATGACGATACAAAAAGACAACTCAACGCATGAACAAAAATGAAATACAGATGAACATGTCAACGGAAAACAAAAGGACACAGGCTAACGAAAAACATACCATACTCCACCAACTGGACCTCATTTTTGCAATCACTGGAGAAGTCCGACCAACTTTCAGCAAGGATGGGTCGATAGAGTCGTGTCCTCTCTGATATGGTTTAGATAGGGATCGTCATAGAGTCCCGTTCTCAGTGCAATCAAAAGTATGTGTGACTACGTCCCTCCTATTTATAAAGACAATGACGACTTGGCTATTCCGTGTAGGGTATTGAAAGAAATAGATTTAAACGAAATATGAAGCCATACGAGTTTCCATTTTAATCAGCCATTATAGAGATATAATATTTTCATTATATGTTTGTTATGAGCTTTAGAACTGTATCATCATTCCTCCTGATCATCCAAAATGTCCTCAGATGCAGCTCGTGTAATGCAGAACTGTCGTTCTATCCTTGTTCACCAACTGTTACACTAGATTTTACGTCCATTGACTTTTCACAAATCATAATAGAGGACGCAGTCCGCGCCGCAGAGGCGGACGTAGTCCTCATCAAGGTAACACGTGTATATATATAGGAAAAATCGTGTTTTTCAATTGAATTTATGCTATACCCATAGGTTCCAAAACAGTGGTCAATGACGTCATTCTCACCATTGCCCATTTGATCGGCGTGAAGCACAAGCTTATTTTTTTGACAATGTCACTTGACGACAGAATGAAACCCATCGATGACCAAGATTTCTCGATCTCGTTTGAATATTCTTCGTTTGGCTTACTCCTCCATTGTCGCAATGTATGATTTGTACTTTGCTTCACGCAATACTGACATTGCACCATCATTTACAACATATATCATGTTTAGTCCGAATATCCTCTTTGAAAATTACAACGTGACGTCAGCATGCGACGCGACGTCAGCATACAACTTTGTTTCGCGGACTTTCTTTCATCGACAGCTCCCTCAGAAAAATCCATGATAAACTTATAATGATGGGAGAAAAAAAAACAAACAAAAAATATCAGCGCGAACAGCGACTTACCGAACTTCATTCTGCTTTCGAGGATGATTTGCAGCTGATATTTTGATACCTGTAGATCGAATAATGTGGTTTTTCTCCACATATATAAGATCTACATGTAGAATTTACAGGAAATCTATGCAGTGACCCAGTGTAAATCCCAACACAAACTTCTAAATGTCTGCTGCCTTTGGTTCTGTTTACAACGCGTCTCAACTTACGTCATCATTTACAGTATTTAGTACAAATAGGTCAACACAGCTGGGGCTTTGTTCAAAGCATGAAGTATATTATTTTCTGTCAGAAAAAAGCTGGGTATTTTTTTCCCTTGAAGGCTTCAGATTTTTTTAGAAGGGGGGGGGGTTGATTGTATTCAAGGGGGGGGAGGGGGCGGACAGTCTGTAGATTTCTACTAACTTTTCTCCTTCTCTCCCCTGTCCCGCTCCTTCTCCCACCTCCTTACCTCTCCCTCCCTCCCTCCAGCTGCCTCCTTCCTCCCCCTCACATTCATCCTTGCATTTTATGGGGGTGGGGAGCAGACATGGGGTACCCGCTCTCTCCGCCCCCTTATCTCCCCTCCCACACCCTTCCTTCTTCCCCCTCCCTCTCCCCCTCTCTCCTTCCTCCCGCCCCTCCCCCTCCCTTTCACCCTCTTTTAAAGTAAAGGAATGAGCAAGAATTTTGTCTTCAGATATTACATTGGAAAATCATTTTCATTATTTAGAAGGGAAAATCCTGTAATACTGATGTTATACTGTACTTAATTTGTAAGTTTTAACCTCCTTCTCCAGATCATTCTATAAAACGATATATTGCTGATAACACTATAGACGGCGCCGAAAAGGAAGTTTTCTCTCTCTTCTACATTTTGAATGCTATTTTTTCCGGTGAAAGTAAAAGGGGAGAGGGGTGGGTGGGTGCAAGGAGGATACATATTCCTGATACGACAACTGACATTTCATCACCCAATGAAATTTAAAAAGTAAACATTTAAAAGTTTAATTGAATTCATTGAATAATCAAGATACATGTTAATCTTACAATATATAAATACTTCAGAAAACAGTAAAATTCTTTTTTTCTTTTTTTTTTTTAATTTTAATGGTTTGTGCCCACAGTTTTCTTGCCCGAGTTCTCTTTTCCTTGGTTTTCATCAAGGTCCAAGGACTTACAATATATACATAGATTAAGATTACATCATTTGATCTCTTCTCATCTGTCATTTGTTTCAAAATTAAACATTGCTACTTTATGTTTACTGATTGTTTTGTGACATCAAACCGCCCGACATTGAGAATTGTTTCCCCGCATTTACGGGTTATTTGCAGGCTGTCGATCCAGAAATTGTCTATAAAAATATCCCTTCTCCTGTAGATGATTATGTATTTCAAGAAAAAATTGTAAAACTGATAAAGTAAAAAAGATACTGGAAAAGAATAACAAGAGCACATATTGTATGACATATTGTTTATTATAAACTTAGTAAAATAATATTCAATGATGTATGGTAAAAATTATTGAAATTATAATTCATTTGCGTCCTCACAATGGCTTTGCCATAATTCATATTATCTTTATCGTTATGGTTTAGAATCAAGAACATGGAATGGCTGCCGTTCGGTAAGTTGCATCTAATGGATAGTGTAATCCATCAGTCAAATTCATCAGAACACCCTCGGAACTTATCATCATGACTTCGGTACAAATTGTGGGATTTACCGATTGTGACCTTTCTACGAAATTGAAGTGGTGGATGTTGCGTGCAAGCAGGAGATGCTCACTCTTCCTGGGTACCTGATATCACATCTTCGCAGTGAGTTCACTTCTCTACATATGTTAGATATGTTTTTATCTATTCTTTTGCCTCAGTTCTGGTTTTATCCTGGTTTTGTATGCCCTTGGTAAGATGATTTTTTCGATAAACGATTTTGAACCCGAAACGTGCATGTCTGGTCCATGCTGAAAATTTACCTGTTCTTTAATGATGCTATTGAATTTGAAGACGTTTAACAGTTGTACTTTTTTATATTCCATATTTGTCATCAGAATATTATGTGACCGCCTTCGACCGAACTGTTGCCTTCGGGATCTAGTGAAATTCCTCTGCAAAACTGTACATCGAGACAGGTGAATCCATAGATTAAGACTTCATCCATGTGAAGACAGTATACATTATCTGTTTTGTAACAAGTGTACATAAATTGCCCTATTCATTACTATATACAGATGTAAGCAGCATCACCGAACTTTATTTTCATTTTTCCTGTTATTTCCTTAGTTTTATTCATCATTGTCAAGTATTTTCCACATCGTCAAATCTCAGGGATTTCCTGAAAGTAAGATTTCTCGTTGTTTTGGAGTTTTGCTGTGGGTGCTGCAACCGAGTGTTGTTGGAGATCCCCTCCTTTATTTTAAGTAGAACGTCATCTTCATCATATACAAACATCCGGGCATTATTGGAATCAGAGAGTAAAATACGTATATCTTCAAGGTAGAGTGCTCATGCGATCAAAGGAGTCTTCCCAAAATCTGTCCTTTTAGCAGGTAAGATTTTCTTATTATTAACTTCACTCATATGCTATCATTTATATATGCCAAATTAGATATGCTATCACTGACGTGAGCATATGAGTTGAAATTAACTTGAATAAGAAGATGTTGCAACTGGAGATGGACTTCAGTGATAATACTTTACATTTGATTACTAAAGATGACCATAGTGTTTAATGTTTGCCATAAAATGCCAATTGCTGAAGAAACGTAGACTCGGGATTTGATGTAAGAATTCGGGCCCTGATGTTTCCATTGAGCGGTTACGACGGTTGTTGCATGCAATCAGGAGACGCTGACTTTCCGAGGGCACCTGGCCTCACTTCGGAATTTTGTTCATTCCGAGGTTCGCAACCGTTCCTGTGAGAAATCTAATGATTTTGCCTTGTATTCTCGACTATAAGACTGAATAACTGATGGGTACTTCTGTAATGTTTATTTTGAGGGATAGTCTCAGAATGTTGAGTTCTTCATTAGACTAAACAAATGGTCTAAATAATCCATTTACACGTTCTGATCGGTTGAACTATTCAATAAATTGGTCCATCCTCTCAGGTGATTGATAGTGAGTTTGCTGTGCTCAGCAGGGAATAGATTGTTTTCAGTACGTCAAATACTTGTGATGTCCAGTATTATTGGTCCGGCACCAGAGCAGGACCATCTAGGAATGGTTTTACTTCCGCATGCACATACTCCGAAGAGGTAGCATACGGGCAAACACACAGTTTTCTTCCGTTTCCAATGGCAGCAAGCATGCACATGATACTTCGCTGTCGACGGAAATGGCCGACTGCATACGAAGATAACGTCAAATTGATTTGTAATTGGAGGTTATTTGGTGCGATAATTAAATATGCTGTTGTTTTTCTTGAAACATCTTATTGCCTATCTTTGTTGGCATATCAAATTGTTTAGATTTGAGGATCACTGACGAGGGTTACGTGAATGTCTGGTCCATGTTGCCAATTTATCTATTCTTAAATGATGCTATTCAATTTGAAGACATTTAAAATTATTACTATATCAAACTTCTACCAGCGAGAAGGGAGCTCAACCGGGGAGTTTGATTACTATTTAGTAAAGTATCTAAGCTAACATCTTTGATTTCTTTTTAATAACTGTTATTGGTTCAATTACATGCGTAACTGAAATAACTGAAGATGTGCATAGTACCGCCTCTCACCCTCTTCCATGAAATTGAGTGGTTCCTTGTCATTTTAAAATGATTGCTAACGACGGACAAGCTTTTACTAAAAGCTAATACTTGTTTATTGATTCTATGCTACTAAGGCTCATGTGTTTCATTTGCAATTATATAGCAGATTTCCGTCCAGATTCGGATTCGGGTTCTTATTCGCCTCTCTCGTATGTAGTCATTCGCATTTCATTTTTGATATATATCCATGATAGCGATTTATTCCATATTTTACAAATGTAAAAACATATTTAATTTCTGAAAACATAATACTGTAGTAGTCAATGTTACTTACAAAGAGAAACAAGCCATGCCAGTATATTTAAACAATCATGGTTATAAATTAAATACTCCTATAGTTGGATGTCAGCGGGAGTCTTCGATGTTACCGGGAGTCTTCCTTTGAAGACCTATGTCCTTATTTGAGACCCCTTTCTTCTTATAGATTTTGAGAGATATTTTGTCACAATATACCGTGTATACGAATCAATATACTGTAAAAATGCAACATAAAGGAATGATGAGTATTGATTTGAAATGTGTCAATGTATGTGAAGATCTTTTACATATCCATATCCTTACATCTACAAATATTTCAAAGCCAAGTGTCGATTATTTTGATTCTAGGCTGAAGTTTTATAATCCTTTAACACAGTATAGCTATTATTAAGTGACCCCCGCCCTATACAACCTTGTTATCATCCATCTATTCATTATTGGGACAATGCTCAGGGTTTTTTAATCAAGATTAAGAGACAAAGATGTCAGTACAGTACATTGTATGTTCGAGGTATTTCTTTACTACTCCATGTATGCTATTTCTTAAAGCGAAGAACCATTACATTGTCATCGTCACTGAGGAACTACAGTGTATTTTTCCCATATTTGTCATGATAACAATAGTCATTGTTGTCGACGCTACTGAAATGAATTATATAAAAGAGCAAACGCTGGATAACTATGTATTGTAATGTATCAAAGATAAAAATTTTTTTTATCAAATTTAACAACAGAAGCTATAATTCATTAATTCTATTGACATTCTAAAAAAGTAACAGTGCAATACAGCGATGTACATTGATTTTTAGTAACTTACATATGTGACTACAACTAATTCTTATAAAACTCAGCTGCAGGTATACACAAATAATATCAATGTTCCATGTCGTCATATTTAAAGTCTTCATTCTAAAATTACCAGTTTACATTAGTTGTGAACGATTGATAAAGTATGCAAAATATCATAATCAAATTTTTATTATCATTTGTTTCAAGTCAAAGATAATGGAGACTATTGATACGCACTAGAGTTGCTATTTTAAAGAGATTGTGCACATCATCTAGAGCATGTATGTATGATTGTAGAGCACCATGACGGTCACCACAGATCTGTTGACAGATTCCTAGTATCTCCCATGATATCCAGTTAATAATATCCAAGACTATTGATACGCCCTAGAGTTGCCATTTTAAAGAGATTGTGTTCATCATCTAGAGCATGTGTGTATGATTGTAGAGCACCATGACGGTCACCACAGATCTGCTGACAGATTCCTAGTATCTCCCATGATATAGAGCATGTATGTATGATTGTAGAGCACCATGACGGTCACCACAGATCTGCTGACATATTCCTAGTATCTCCAATGATATCCAGTTAATAATATCCTAGACTATTGATACGCTCTAGAGTTGCTATTTTAAAGAGATTGTGTTCATCATCTAGAGCATGTATGTATGATTGTAGAGCACCATGATGGTCACCACAGATCTGCTGACATATTCCTAGTATCTCCCATGATATAGAGCATGTATGTATGATTGTAGAGCACCATGACGGTCACCACAGATCTGCTGACAGATTCCTAGTATCTCCCATGATATAGAGCATGTATGTATGATTGTAGAGCACCATGACGGTCACCACAGATCTGCTGACAGATTCCTAGTATCTCCCATGATATAGAGCCTGCATGTATGATTGTAGAGCACCATGACGGTCACCACAGATCTGCTGACAGATTCCTAGTATCTCCCATGTTATAGAGCATGTATGTATGATTGTAGAGCACCATGACGGTCACCACAGATCTGCTGACAGATTCCTAGTATCTCCCATGATATAGAGCATGTATATATGATTGTAGAGAACCATGACGGTCACCACAGATCTGCTGACAGATTCCTAGTATCTCCCATGATATAGAGCATGTGTGTATGATTGTAGAGTACCATGACAGTCACCACAGATCTGCTGACAGATTCCTAGTATCTCCCATGTTATAGAGCATGTATGTATGATTGTAGAGCACCATGACGATCACCACAGATCTGCTGACATATTCCTAGTATCTCCCATGATATAGAGCATGTATGTATGATTGTAGAGCACCATGATGGTCACCACAGATCTGCTGACAGATTCCTAGTATCTCCCATCATTTAGAGCATGTATGCATGATTGCAGAGCACCATGACGGTCACCACAGAGCTGCTGACAGATTCCTAGTATCTCCCATGATATAGAGCATGTATGTATGATTGTAGAGCACCATGACGGTCACCACAGATCTTCTGACAGATTCCTAGTATCTCCTATGATATAGAGCCTGTATGTATGATTGTAGAGCACCATGACGGTCACCACAGATCTGCTGACATATTCCTAGTATCTCCCACGATAAAGCTTTGTGGATAGGGATAATATGATAACCATTATCATCGTGGACTAATGTTTGTAGTTCATCTAAGACATCAACACGTCTATGATTCTCACTGAGTCGTGTATAACTTAGGATAAGTAGGAAGTTTAAGAACACAAGAGGAGGTATAAATTGTAAACTTTTTCCATTGGTTTCAGCTGTAGCAATGCATTCTATGCTCAGCTCCTCTAATGAGTTCAGATAACACATATCGAAGAAAGACACAATATATGATTTAATCAATGTATCATATGACATCCCCTGTTGTAATGACGCCATAATGATATTAGTATTAAGATTTTTCCATATGTACACTAAGGTTGGGACTGTAGTTTGTGTTTAACATAATGTATAATTTCTATTGTCCTCTGATAATTCCCCGCCATATACATATGTTTTATCAGAATAAGATAGTTCATACAATAGAATGTCTTTGTCCTGCTTAATATTCTAAGGGCTTTTATCCTGTCTTTGTTCTGTTTCTTATTACGATGATAAGTAGGCCATCCTGAGTATGATGACAATAATAAATGTTCTGCATACTGTTGTAAAACATGGTTCAACCATAAACGTACAGCAAATAACATCTCCAATGTCTCTGGTTTCAACATTAATATATTCTGTAATGTTTTCCATATTTTATCTGTATCATTCTTATAATAGTAATGTGAAGGGCATATTGCAAAAACTCTTTCATCCTCTATCGAAGACATTGACATATATTGCTTCTCGTTAAATGATAAAAGGTCAGCAATTTGAGGTCGGGAAATAATTTTGGATAAATTCTGATTTAGAGATGAGCATCGAAGTAGACTATAATACCCCTCTGAGTATAATACACGTAATGTTCCCAACAAAGCTGTTTGATTTCGTCCGAATATTTTCCCATAGAACATGTTGTTTTCTGGTATGAAAAAATTTGGGCAGTATCCTATACTAACCCATTTTATCAAACGACGAAACACATTCCAAAACTTCTGTAAAAAGTTGAAAGGTGTCCATTCAGTTGAGTTATCAGATATTTCCCAGAACACATCTGTTTTCATAAAATAGGAACACAGTATATCTTTATCACTAAGTTTGGTTTTTATTACTTCATTTAAGAAGACTTTGAATAATCCATAACAGAGAAACTGACAATGATTCATGGTGTGAACCAATTTCTTCTCTGCTAATGAAAATGATATCCTCCATTCTAGGTCAATCATATCAATACATTGTTGTTGTTTACTGTTGATAGGAACCAGGAGACATCCGTCCTTACATATATCTGTCAAGACATGATATGATGGCCAGCCCCGATCTAGTGATCGTATGACGAATGGAACTGCTTGTTTTGGCCATGTAGGACAATTCAGTGTATATGCATGATCATCGGTTACACCAAACTGAGTAGATGTTTGACAAGGACCATGACAAGATGATATGCTTACAGACATAAATGTTTCTCTGATTTGTTAACTGCTGACATAAATATCACTTCCTCTGAGTTCTAACGTATTTTTCATTTTTTTGTTGGCAATATTAAATTTTAAACACTTCAAAAACGCGAATCCTGGAGCGGTGATATCGGTTTCCATGATATATAATGATGGTATATTACTGTATGGTACAGTAAGTAAAGTAGGATCTGACAAAACAATGGCATTTGTATCGACAAACATCATATCGACGTCTGATGATTCGAATTCAAATCCCTCTGCTCTACTTCCGCTTATCATGACAAGGCTGCCACGAGAAGAACTACAATTGACTAACGTGTCAGATATCTCGTGTCTCTGTCGGCGTAGTTTGACGATACACTCTGGTCCTACAACATCACTCACTATCCTGTAAAGTCCTTTAGAAATCAAACTTTCATCATCATACCCAGACGATGTAGCCATCTTATCGTTCTACTTTCGTATTTTTTTCTTCAGATTTGTACTATCTATTAAGTTAAACATAATATGCAGGAAAATTGTTACACTGATTCTCGATTTTCTGCTGTTAATACAATAAATTGTGGTCCTACAACATCAGTAACTATCCTGTAAAGTTAAAGAAACCAAAGGTACATTATCATAACCATACATTGTTTTATTCTAGTTTAGTTTTATGTACTCTATTTATAAAATCAATGTTTACATAAATGGCGATTAACGATAACATAAGATGATTTAACGTGTATGTGCGTATGCAAGCAGATATGGTCAGATATGGTATTTGAGGCAATGACTAAGCATTAAGATATTAGTATTGACTTCCTACGACAGAGTCACGCTACAGGAGTGTAAATGAAAATCTAAATTAAAATTCTCTTGAAAACTTATTCAGAGAACGCACTCTGAAAATAGATAAGCGTTATAAGAATTGAATAATCTCTCTTTCATTCATCCTTCTGATTTTTTTTAGTAATTCCTTAAAGCAGTTATGAAATGAGATTAAGAATTTAAATATGAATTGCCTATCTTGTAAATATTGTATCATGATGCTTGCACCGGGCACCTACTCTTTTTTCGGAATTTTATTCATTCCGATGTTCGCAGCCATTCCTGTAGAAATTTTATTGCATTTGCCTTCCCTTTTCGACTTTGAGACTGAATAACTAATAGATAATTCTTTAATGTTTATCTGTATACTAAGTAGTATGCTGGAAGAACACCTAAACCAAAAAACAAAACACATTCCCTTTGTCAATATGTACATAAACATGAGACGACATAAGGTAACAACACGTAAAACCATAAATAGATTAAATAGACGGAGACGAAGAGAACTATCACATCAAAATATTCAACAATCAAAAAGAAAAACAATAATGAAACAATGGACGACACAATCAGTCGAATGAGACCTAATGATAAGATAGGATAAACTGAAAACAGAACATTGTAGATGACGCAAAAAAAAAAAACAAACAAACAAACAAAAAACAAACAAAAAACAAAAAAAGCAAAAAAAAAAAAAAAAAAACCCCGAAAGAACAGGTTCAAATTATAATATTTGACGAATAATTCCCTCAGTTGGAACTAGAAACTCAAGCTGAACTTGCCTGGATCATCAAACTTCAGACTGCGTACCCTCTTGGTTTAAACGATCAAATTTATGGACAAGGAAACATTTCCTCAGCTTCTACCAATATCAACATCTTTTCAATTCGCCCAAACACTAAAAGGAAATACAGGTCACACGGGAAAAGACGAAACAGACAAAAAAGAAAACGATCCAGAATATACCGCTCTCTCAACGATTTACTTACTATAGCACGCAATGGCGGAAGACATGAGCTGTTACATGCTCTGTCGTCAATACCAGTTATGCACTTGAAATCTATCTTGGATGAAGCAGAGGTTGCATTCTTAAGAAACACTGACTGATTCAGACTTAATATCATTGTCTCATTTGCACAGTATAAACTTTATCCTATTGTGAAAAACACCTCACCGAAAAGACGATTCATAAAAATCCCGTTTATTAACAAAGGTTTTGATCTTCTTAACATCTCTAATATTTTTCGGGATCATCGCGTACAAAGTACCATTCCTCAATATTTTGAAAATTTAGAGCCACCTCTTATTTGTTATAAGTACAAGAAACCTATTCGAAACTTTGTTTTTAACTATAATAAAGTTACAACGGATCCTGACATACTTGAATCGTGTCCTGCTTCTTGAGAATGTGAAACTTCTAAATATCTCTACAAACCAGCTGGCCATATTGTTACAGGTGACTTTTCAATTATCCAAGACAGACAGCTCCGTGGTCTTCTTAAAAAAGGACCTAAGTATAGAATCCCATCCAAGATAGATTTTCTCAAATGCCGTGAAGTGCTTACGGAAGCCTTAGATAATTATACGAAAAGATGGTGTAAATCAGAAGGAGTCGAACCGCATGCTCTGAATGACTGGAAAAACCTCATTTTAGATATAACGGATATTCGAATAGATAACTTCCATAAAAACCCTAATCTTTTTCAAAATCCACGTTCCAAATCAGAAAGATATTTCAAATCCAAACTAAGTAAATTACATGAAAAATATGTCTTTGCACCAGCTGATAAAGCAGCCAACAACACCATTATCATTTGAAAACGTTACTACATATCAACTTTGATTTCGGAACTTTCGTCTACTAATACATATATCAAAAGCAATGAAAGTGCATCTAACATTTTAAGCAAGCATAACAGTGAACTGTCTTCATTCAATATCTCTATTTCTAAATTGGATCTCCCAACACTATATTGCATACCGAAACTGCACAAGTCTCCTTACAAATTTCGATTTATTGCTTATTCTAGTAACTGCTCCACTACAATTTTGTCTAGAAATCTGACGTCAGCACTTACTGCTATTAAAGAACACATAACTAGATATTGTGAAACGGTTCTAAACAGGAACGATGTAAATTTGTTTTGGTCTATTAAGAATTCAGGGGATGTGATTGAAAAAATGAAATCTGGAAATTTCCAAGCCAATACGATTTCTTCATACGACTTCTCTAATATGTACACCACACTTCCTCATGACAAAATTAATGATCGATTATCTAATCTCATTAAATGGTGTTTTGATCGAGAGCGAAAAACTTACATTTGTACATCTGAATCGAAGGGTTTCTTTTCCTCGACAGACTACAAATCATACAAATCATGGACATGTAGTGACCTGTGTAATGCCTTGTCCTTCCTCTTGGACAATATTTATGTTAGATTTGGTGAAGATCTATACAAGCAGGTTGTAGGAATTCCTATGGGTACTAACTGTGCGCCTCTTGTTGCAGATTTATTTTTATACACTTATGAAAAAGAATTTATCCAAAATCTTCAAAAGCAAAGAAAATTTGATGAGCTGAAATGTTTCAATAATACTTCTAGGTATCTGGATGATATTCTAACCATTGACAATCCTGCTTTTGAATTATATAAGAATGAAATTTATCCACAAGAATTAACCCTAAACAAGGCAAACCTTTCAAATACAGAAACACCCTTTTTGGACCTAAATATCAAAATTGTAAACGGAAAGATTCATACAAGTGTATATGACAAAAGGGATGATTTTGGTTTCAACATAGTAAATTTCCCTTGGCTTGACGGTGATGTTCCAAGATTACCGTCATACGGCATTTACATATCACAGCTCATCCGGTACGCTAGAGCATGTACTGATATTTTGGATTTTCACAGTAGAAATTTACAAATTACCTAAAAACTTTTAGGTCAAGGTTTCCGCTTTCATAAACTAGTTAAGACTTTCTGGAAATTTTACAAAATTACAGTCAACTTCTTTTAAAATTCGGATCTATACATGCAACAGAGTACATTACTATGGGTATTACACAACCTGTCTTTTATGGTGATATGATAAACAAAATAAAAAGGATCAAAGGTAGGCAGCATAACCATCGAAAATGCGTCAGAATCATCAAACGCCTTTAATACCGTGGATATGATCCTAATGTCACCAGACGGACACTAGGCTTGGTACTTGACCATTTTACAGTCTTGTACAAGCGCATCCTTGAGACTTGCACTCTGACTGACTGTGACGACGGGACTCCATGACGGGCCCTGTCCAAACCTCTTTAGAGAAGACAGGGCCCCGACCACCTGTCCTCTCTGAATGTCAGTCGGACTCCTCGGGTGATTACATACATGAGCTCGCTACAGCCGGCAGAGCACGGACTGTGTTACGCATGCCCTCTTTTTATATCCATTTACATATTCATCTGTGTCTCTGGGGCCTCTGCGTTTTGCCGTCTTGTTTGTGTGATGTCATCTTACAGTGAGGAGGTTGTTTTACACCACAATTGTACGTTCTTCGAGACCTCTGGGTAATTGGAGAAGTGGGAGGGTTGTGCGCACGTAATCCAGGATAACCACACCATTTGCTACTTGCGTGACAGATGGCCGTCCAAAGTCGGCACCGGTTACCCATTGGTCTCGTCGGTTTATGTGTAGTCTTTTGTGTTTGATGTTTACATGTCGTTTGTCTCTTTTCCGTCTCGTACTGTGCTCGTCTTTTGTGTTTTTGCATCGGGTGTTTTGGTGTTTTACTGTTGATGCTGCAACGGGGTCTTGTTGGAGATCTCCTCCCTTCTTCTTAATGTCGGAAATCACTATAGTGGCTTTTCTTTGATATTATAAAACTACGCTTCTAGAATTTATAAAAAGTAAGAGTTTGCATACATATGAAGAATTTCACAGCTTTTAATCTTCGCTTTATTTAAACTTGATCTATTATAGCATCTGGGACTCATTTATGAATTTATACTTTTGTTTCATCTAAGCACTAGTTTCATTAGTGATGAATTAATTGAACGGAGTACCAACAAACTGAAAGGAAGGAGGGGGTTATGCAGGTGTAATATTGGCATCACGTTTTGTTTTCCAAACACCACACCATTCGATGCTACTTCATCACATATTGGATGTATGTTTATTCAATTATGTAAAAAGTAGACAGATATAAGGATTTCTAATCCCCTTTCATAAAAGAATGTTACTTGGAATTAATGAAATCATAATTTTAATCAGTATTATGTTTTTATATAGTCTCTCATAATTCTGTATAGAATGGCACTATGTACTTTACTGTTTAAAACTTATTTTATATGTCTTACATAAAGATATTTTAATATGTTGTAATATATGCATGGTGGTGAGACTCTAATAAAAAACATATTGAATCTATGAATCTCTTTAACTCAAAATTGTTCGAATGGGTACATAGTGCCTGCCATGTAGAAAGTAATGGGTCAGAACTCAAATTCAATGGGTTAAAATTTTCAGCAATGACTATCAATGTTAAATAAAGTAAATGTAATAAGTTTTATTATTTCAACCATAATGATTTTAATTGATTTTTCTTTAGGGAATTACAAAAATAAATCTATTTTATTGAACATGTTCAAACGCAAAATGTTTAAGACCTGCACATCTATACAGATCGAACAAAGACAAATTATATCATACGATCAATTTATCTTCTAGTCAACAATCTTACTTTTCAATACGCATCACATATACACTTTTACAGGTAAAATACAGGTAAACTTTTTACTAATTAGTTAATTATAAGTCTACCTGTGCCCCTTAGGTGGCTTCTTTGACGCCCCATTAAGGCGATCATCATATAATTGAAGTCGACGAATTGGGAACACACCATTACTTTTATGTTGTGGAGTATCGGAATGAAAGTAGAACAGGTCATACTCAGCCTGCTTCTATTCAGGACGATACCATGAACATTGCTATCAGTAAAAAGAAGTCGAATACTTAAATTCAGTTTTTCAAATCCTTCAGACGGTAATCGTCTCAGCGACCTTTCTCCGACTGTGATCGCATGGGATCTCTGTTTTGATGTCTTGGTCGCCATTACTAAGACTTGAAAAGTCTAGCGAAGAAGGCGGCCTACGATTGGTTGTGCCGTTAAAGGTGACCAATCAAACCCTCGTTATTTGAGAGAAAATCAAGGGGAAAAACCGAATTGAACTCTGGAAATTCCGAACCGAATCGACGTTTCGGTTAATCGTTACAGCCCTACATACTACAATGTTGTGGTTATATGCCCTTCCAGTTGTCTTGTAGCCTAGCGGTCTCAAAGGATGCATATGTGATGTGTATACTAGCCTTCTAAGTGTGAGGTTACGATAAAAGCCACTTAGCAACACTCAGATGAATATGTACATATCTATAGATATCAAACTTTCGAAAAACAGTCTGTGCTCTGTCAGCCTAAACGAATGCATGAACCCGAGGAGTCCAACAAACCCTCAGACCGGAAATTTGATAAGAACCCTGTCCTCTCTGACGAGGTTTCGACAGGAACAGTAATGGAGTCCCGTCTTCACAGTTAGTAAACTCTAAGAATACACTAAAACTAGACTGTAGATTATTTAAGTAACAAGCAGAATGTCCTTAAGGCCGATGGATACCTTTGAAATTAGCCTGTTTACCCTGTATTTTTAGGTTAAAATTGAAAGAACAAATTAATATCTTGCAATTGAAACTTTAATCTTAGAGATTATCCACATATTTTCTTTAAAAATACAGTTCAAGGCCACCCATTGAAAACAAAAATGGCTATTTTCAACAAATGCAGAACATAGTTATAACATGTACACTTATTTATTAACAAATGTTCTGAAACATTTTCTTTTACATCAGTTTTATAGAAAATAATTCAGTATACATTCTCAATAGAAAAAAAAAATGTAGGAATTTCTCATGATAATATGAAATTGTGATAGTTTTAACCCATAACGTTCATTAAAAAAAGCAACAATTTTTCACTTTATTGCCAACTTCTCAAAATCTAAGGTGTTAAGGTATACTTTAATTTGCATTAATATTAAGAACTATATCTTAGGTCTATAAAAAGACTAACTAGAAGAAGCCTACCCACAGTATTTGTGTACAAAAGTATATTGAATACGTATACCCCCTTATTTCAAACATCAATTTTATTGTTAATTTAAATTTTCATGCAAAATTTCTTTAAATCTATGTGTGATGATGTATACTTTATTTCATTAACAATAGGAATAATATATTATGTTTAAAAAAAGTAACAATAGAAGAAGCCTCCCCTCACCTATTGTACATGACTGCTCTAAGAATACATATACCCCCTTAATTAAAACGTGAATCTATTCAGTAAATATGTTCACCTTCATGCCAATTTCTCAAAATCTAAGGTGTTAAGGTATACTTTAATTTGCATTAACATTTAGGACTATATCTTAGGTCTATAAAAATACTTACTAGAAGAAGCCTATCCACAGTATTTGTGTGCAATTGTATATTGAATATGTATACCCCCTTATCTCAAACATCAATTTTGTTTCACTTTTTTCACTTTCATGCAAAATGTCTTTACATCTATGTGTAATGATGTATACTTTATTTCATACATTATGAGAATAATATATTATGTTTCAAAAAAGTAACAATAGAAGAAGTCTCCCCTCTTCTATTGTACATGACTGCTCTAAGAACACATATAACCCCTTAATTAAAACGTCATCTTATTTAGTAAATATGTTTACTTTCATGCCAATTTCTCAAAATCTAAGGTTAAGGTATACTTTAACTTGCATCAATATTAAGAACTATATATTAGGTTATAAAAAGACTTTCTAGAAAAAGCCTACCCACAGTATATGTGCGCAAACGTATATTGAATAGGGATATGGTCATTATCCATATGTAAACAGGGATATGGTCATTATCCATATTTGTCATGTATACCCCCTTATTTCGAGCATCAATTTTGTCGTAAAATTTTTCACTTTCATGCAAAAATTTTTCAAATCTATGTGTAATGATGTATACTTTATTTCATAAAAATAGAAATGATATATGAAGTTTTTAAAAAAGTAACAATAAGAGAAGTCTCTCGATCCTCACTTATTGTATCTTATTGCACCTTGAATACATATACCCCTTTATATAAAACATCAATTTTGTAGTAAATATGTTCACTTTCATGCAAAATTTTGTAGAAGCGAATGTGTAAAGATGCTATTTTTATCACATAAATAAAAATAAACATATTAGTTTATAAAAAGTCACTGAACTCTTTATTAAGTAAAGAAGAAGCCTACCTTCACCAATCATGTATGAGTCTACATATTGAATATATATACCCCCTCATTTTAAACATCAATAATTTTGTCATAAAACAATTACTTTCCTCATGTTCATGCAAAATTTCCTGAAATCTTATGTGTAATTATAAATGTTTAATTCTTATAAATATTTATGTTTTTTTTCAAAACTTGTAATAGATGAAGCCTTTCCTCAAATATCATGTATGACTAGTAAAGCATTGTGCTTCTTGAAGTAAGGAACATTGTTGCAAAAATGGAATTCCATATATTTCATGAAAACTCATGACAGAAGACTGAACATTATGAATCATTTATAAATTCCATAAAAGAGTTTAAATGCTGAGCAACATTCTTAGTTTGTTTATTTTTTTATTGCTGTTTTTTTTTTACATTTTATTTAGGCATTCTATCAATCTTTGTATCTTAGAGTCTCCAACTGCCTTACTATAAATACACTTTTGATGCAATTGTGCGAATCAAGTCTGTACATTAGTCTTTATATAGACACAGAGTTACACAGTCTGTACAGGTAATGATAGGATCACTCAGTCCTGATACATGTTTTTATAAGGTTATACTCAAACCATGTTTATCAAGTAATTTCAATGTACAATGAGAAAACCAACAGAAATAACTAAGAAAATGATCATAATAGTCAAAACAAATCCAGAACAATATATGCAACATGCATTTTACTTTAACAAAGTGAAATCTTGACCTTGTCATGGACTGTGCAGCCCACAGTTCAAAAGCTGACATGCTAGAATAATTATCCATGTTAACCCCTTCCCAATCCCTTCACAAGTTACGCAGCCTTTTGAAGTGTTTGACATGGACCATGCATAGCTCAGATTCTGTTATACACTTCCGATCATTAAAGTCAGGATGTATCACCTCAACCAACATGCTGAGAGTTCTAAACTTAAATGGAAATTTAACTAAAAGCCCGTCAAATACAATTCCGAATTTCCTCGTGTAACTTAATGACAGAAAGTTTCAGAACTTACGCTTTTGGGGTTTATCTCGCCTTTAAGATGGATTCTTGACGTCGCAAAATAGACAAATTTGGCAAAAGGCGCCTTTGAATTGTGACATATCACCATATTTGTCTAAAATAATTTCATTTTCTGGATTCCTGTTGACTTAAAGTCCAAACCTTTTTAGAGAAGACAGGGTCCCTACCACCTGTCCTCTCTGAATGTCGGACTCCTCGGGTGATCACATGCATGAGCTCGCTACAGCCGGCAGAGTACGGACTGTATTCCGTACGCCTTCAGTTTTATATCTCATCTGTGTTTCTTGGGCCTTTACGTCATGCTGTCTGTTTGTATGTTCATTTCACCCTAAAGAAACGACAGAGTTAATAAATTCAGCGTCCTATTTGGATATCATGTTGTCTTGTGACGCCCATGGTAATATAAATACCTTACTCTATCAGTGTTTTGAATATTTTCCCTGACATGGTCGTCGTGGCACTTTCTATATAGAAATAACCTCAGATAATGCATGTATTTTATTTATTGTTTTCATTTTCTCGCATGAACATCGACGGCGGGTGCGGCTAGCAAACAGGGGATGCTTACTCCTCCCGGGCACCTGGTCCCACATCTAGCTTGCTGGGGGTCCGTCGATGCTCCAATTAGTGCTCTATTGTGGGGTGCTGTTGAGATTATTGTCAAGATCTTCTTTAACTCATTTGTGTCACACTTATGCCCATTGCCGTGCGGAAGTCGTAAAAAAGTTCCCCGCAAGGGGTTTGACAGAAATTGTCTTGAATATTTAACCTGACATGGTCGCTATGGCTCTTTCTATATAGAAAAAACCTCAGGCAATGCATGTATTTTATATATTGTTTTCATTTTTTTCTCGCATCGACGGCGGGTGCGGCTAGCAAACAGGGGATGCTTAATCCTCCCGGGCACCTGATACCACCTCTAGCTTGCTGGGGGTCCGTTGATGCTCCATTTGGTGCTCTATTGTGAGTGCTGTTGAGATTGTCGTCAGGATTTTCTTTAACTCATCTATGACAAACGTGACGAATTCAATTTCAATATCACAAATTTTCCTTTTCTGAGTAGCAACATCCCGTCGTCACCGGCAAATGGCGTTTTCATTTTCATTTAATACGTTGTGATCGGGCAAGATCCAAGTACCCAGATTTCACAGTCAAGGATACTTTTCTGACCGACTAACTTCGTCACTGAGGAAGTTATGGTCGATATGCGGAAATGGTAGCACACTTTGACGTTCCCTTGTCAAGAGTCAAAAATGATATTCTTACGTAGGCCTTTTATGCAATGACATACCAATTTATACGTTTGTCATCCTTTGTGGATTTACAGATTGTGACCTTTCTACCAAATTTTGGGATTTACCGATTGTGACCTTTCTACCGAATTGAAGAAGCGGGTGTTGTATGCAAACAGGAGATGCTCACTCTTCCTGGACACCTGATCTCACTCCGTCGCAGGGGGTTCACTTCTCTTCATATGGTAAATTTTATTTTTAAAAAATCTGTTCCTTTGGATTGGTTCTGGTTTTATCCTGGTTTTGTATGCCCTTGGTTAGATAATTTTGATTAACGATTTGTTCATTTTGATAGGGATATGGTTTTTTCCATATTTGTCATGATACCAATAGTCATTGTAGTCGACGCTACCGAAATGAATTATTAAGGTACATATTTATAAAGGAGCAAAAGCTGGATAACGATGGATTATGATGCATCAAAAATAAAAAAAAACCTTTATCAAATACAAAACCAAATGCTATGATTTATTTTAAAAATTTTAATGACATTCTTAAAAAAGTAACAGTGCAATACAGCGACGTACGTTGACTTTTAGTTACTTATGTGGACTACAACTAATTCTTCTCAAACTCAGCTGTAGGTATACACAAATAATTATCAATGTTCCATGTCGTCATGTTTAAAGTCATCACTCTAAAATTACCAGTTTAAATTTGTTGTGAACGATTGATAAAGCACGCAAAACATTATTATGAAATGTTTATTACCATTTGTGTCAAGTCAATGATAATGGAGACTATTGATACGCTCTAGAGTTGCTATTTCAAAGTCATTGTATTCACCATCTAGAGCATGTATGTATGATTGTAGAGCATCATGACGGTCACCACAGATCTGCTGACAGATTCCTAGTATCTCCCATGATATAGCTTTATCGACATTTCTGATGTTAATACCATCGTCACGGTAAACTAATGTTTGTAGTTCATCTAAGACGTCCATACGTCTATGATTTTCACTGAGTCTTGTATAACTCAGGATCAGTAGGAAGTTTAAGAACACCACAGAAGGTATGATAAGTAAACTTGATCCAGTGGTTTCACTTCTAGCCCAACATTCTAATCTCAGTTCTTCTATTATATTCAGATCACTTACTTTTAAATCAGACACAATATATGATTTAATCAGTGTACCATGCGGCATCCCTTGTTGTAATAACGTCATAATGATATCAGTATCAAGATTCCATAGGTACATGTAAGGTGTAGACTGTAGTTTGTGTTTAACATAATGTATCATTTCTATTGTCCTCTGATAATTCCCCGCCATGTACATATGTTTTATCGGAATAAGATAGTTCATACAAAAGTATGTCTTTGTCCTGTTTAATATTCTAAGGGCTTTTATCGTGTCTTCATATCGCTTCTTATTCCGAGGATAAGTAGGCCATAGAGAGTATGATGACAATAACAGGTTTTCTGCATAATGTTGTAAAATATGGTTTACTTTTATATGTACTGCATATAACATCTCCATTGTCTCTGGTTTCAGCATTAGAATATTCTGTAATGTTTTCAATGTTCTAACTGTTGTTTCATCAAAACAAGTAATATGAAACATGCATATAGCATAAAATCTTTGACGTTCTATCATACCAATGGACACGTATTACTTCTCGTTACACGATAAAAGGTAAGCAATTTGAGGTTGATATATAATACGTGATAAATTCCGATATAGAGATGAGCAGTAAAGTAGGGTATCATAACCCTCAGAGTATAATTCACGTAATGTTCCTAACAAAGCTGTTTGTTTTTGTCCACATATTTTACCATAGAACATGTTGTTTTCTGGTATGAAAAAGTTTGGACAGTACCCAATACAAACCCATTTTATCAAACGACGAAATACATTCCAAAACTTTTGTAAAAAAGTTGAAAGGTGTCCATTCACTTGAGTTATCAGATATTTCCCAAAAAACAGCTGTTTTCATAAAATAGGAACACAGTAGATCTTTATCATTAAGTTTGGTTTTTATAACCTCATTTAAGAAGACTTTGAATAATCCATAAGAGAGAAACTGACAATGATTCATAGAGTGAACTAATTTCTTCTCTGCTAATGAGAATGATATTCTCCATTCTAGGTCAATCATATCACTACATTGTTGTTGTTTACTGTTGATAGGAACCAAGAGACATCCGTCCTTACATATGTCCGTCAATACGTCATATGATGGCCAACTCCGATCTAGTGATCTTCTGATGAATGGAACTGCTTGTTTTTGGCCATGTAGGACAATACAGTGTATATGCTTCATCACTCTCTATACCTAAGTGAGTAAATGTTTGACAAGGACTATGACAAGATGATATAGTTCTAGACAAAAATGTTTCTCTGATTTGTTTACTGCTGACATAGATATCACTTCCTTTAAGTACTAAAGAATTTTTCAGTTCTATGTTGGCATTGTCAAATGTTAAACACTTGACAAACGCAAATCCTGGAGCAGTGTTGTCGGTTTCCATGATAAGTAATGATGATATATTCCTGTATGATACAGTTAGTATAGTAGGATCTGACATTACAATGGCATTTTTATCGACATACATAATATCGATGTCTGATGATTTAAATTTAAATCCCTCTCCTCTACTTCCGCTTGTTATGATATGTTTGTCTTCAGAACTATTACAATTGACTAACGTGTCATATATCTCAATTCCTTGTCGACCTAGTTTAACAATACATTCTGGTCCTACAACATCACTCACTATCCTGTAAAGTCCTTTAGAAACCAAACCTTCACCATCATACCCAGACGATGTAGCCATTTTTTTTTTGTTTTCCTTCAGATTTGTACTCTATCTATCTGGTAAGTAAACATGATATGTACGAGGAATTTTGCACTCATTTCCCGATTTTCTGCCGTGTATTATCATGTAACTTTCTACATTTCCTTATTTTTCTTCAGATTTTTACTCTTTCTATCTAGTAAGTCAAACGTAATATGAACTAGAACGTTTACTGTCATCTCGAAATTTTCTACCGTTGAATACAATAAATTCTGGTCCTTCAATATCACTTACAATCCTGTAAAATCCATACATCATTATACTCAGACATTGTATTAGTCTAGTTTCGTTTTAAATTCCCGTGATGTGTACTCTATTTATAAATATATGTCGAATTATCGATATTTGACATGTTTGTAAGCAGGTATCCAATGCAATGACCAAGCATTTATATATCAGTATTGATTTTCCAATTCAGAGTCACGCGACAGGTGTATACATTAAAATAAAAATTTGAATTATCTTGAAATCTTTTCCAGGGAACGCATTTTGAAAATAAATATGCATAATAAAAATGAATTAACTATCTTTCATTCATCCCTTTACTTTGTTGCGATTCCTTACATAAGTAATAAAATGAGATAAAGAACTAAAGAATTCATTGCCTATCTTCACTGTAAATATTGAATCTGTATCGGATTTGGAAACTAAACCCAAACCAAAAATCTTTTCAACTTACGTCTACAAATAATCAACAAAATCGACATATATGGATTTTGTCTAAGAAATATGATAGAAGAAGATCTCAATAAAATACAAATTATAATGGAAACAGCGGAACACACACGTATGAGAAGATCCCCATCAAAATACATTGTATGAATACAGCAGAACACGCAGGTATGAGAAAATCTCCCTATAATCAATATTGTAATGATCATAGTGGAACACACACGTAAGAGAAGATCCCAATCAAACAACATTGTAATGATCACAGCGGAACACACATTTATGAGAAGATCCTAATCGTGTCAACATTGTAATGATCACAGCAGAACAGCCACGTATGAGAAGATCTCCCTTTAATCGATAATGTAATGATAAAAGTGGAACACACACTTATGAGAAGATCCCCATCAAAAGAACATTAATTCTAATGATCACAATGGAACACACACGTATGAGAAGATCGCCATCAAAACATCATTGTAATGATCACAGCGGAACACACAAGTATGAGAAGATCCCCATCAAAAGATCATTGTAATGATCATAGTGGGACACTCACATATGAGAAGATCCCCATCAAAAGAACATTGTAATGATCACAGTGGAACAAACACGTATGAGAAGTTTCCCAACAAAACAAAATTATAATGATCACAGTGGAACACACACGTATGAGAAGATCCACATCAAAACAACATTGTAATGATCACAGCGGAACACACACGTATGAGAAGATCCCCATCAAAAGAACATTAATTGTAATGATCACAGTGGAACACATACGTTTGAGAAGAACCCCATCAAAAGAACATTAATTGTAATGATCACAATGGAACACACACGTATGAGAAGATCCCCATCAAAACATCATTGTAATGATCACAGCAGAACAGACAAGTATGAGAAGATCCCCATCAAAAGATCATTGTAATGATCATAGTGGGACACTCACATATGAGAAGATCCCCATTAAAAGAACATTAATTGTAATGATCACAGTAGAACACACACGTATGAGAAGATCCCCATCAAAAGAATATTAATTGTAACGATCACAGTTGATCACGTACGTATGAGAAGATCCCCATCAAAAGAATATTGTAATGATCACAGCGGAACACACACGTATGAGAAGATTCCCATCAAAATAACATTGTAATGATCACAGCGGAACACACACGTATGAGAAGATCCCCATCAATACAACATTGTAACGATCACAGTGGAACAAACACGTATGAGAAGTTTCTCAACAAAACAACATTATAATGATCACAGTGGAACACGCACGTATGAGAATATCCCATCCAAAATAACATTGTAATGATCACAGCGGAACACACACGTATGAGAAGATCCCCATCAAAAGAACATTGTAATGATCATATTGGAACACCCACATATGAGAAGATCCCCATCAAAAGAATATTAATAGTAACGATAACAGTTTATCACGATCGTATGAGAAGATCCCCATCAAAAGAATATTGTAATGATCACAGCGGAACGCACACGTATGAGAAGATTCCCATCAAAATAACATTGTAATGATCACAGTGGAACACAAACGTATGAGAAGATACCCATCAAATCAAGATTGTAATGATCACAGTGGAACACACACGTATCAGAAGTCCCCATCAAAACAAAATTGTAATGATCACAGTGGAACACACACGTATGAGAAGATCCCCATCAAAACAACATTGTAATGATCACAGTGGAACACACAAGTATGAGAAGATCCCCATCAAAACAACATTGTAATGATCACAGTGGATCACACACGTATGAGAAGATCCCCATCAAAACAAAATTGTAATGATCACAGTGGAACACACACGTATGAGAAGATCCCTATCAAAACAACATTGTTATGATCACAGTGAAACACACACGTGTGAGAAGATCCCCATCAAAACAACATTGTAATGATCACAGTGGAACACACACGTATGAGAAGATCCCCATCAAAACAACATTGTAATGATCACACTGGATCACACACGTATGAGAAGATCCCCATCAAAACAACATTGTAATGATCACAGCGGAACACACATGCATGAGCAGATCTCCAATTTAAACAACCTTGTTATGATCACGGTTGAACACTCAAGTATGATAAGATCCCAATCAATTCAACATTGTAATTAGCACAATGGAACACTCACGTATGAGAAGATCCCAAATCTGAACAACATTGTAATGATGACAGCGGAACACATACGTATGAAAAGATCTCCATGAAAACAACAATGTTATGATAACAGTGGAACACACACGTATGAGAAGACCCCATGAAAACAACATTATAATGATCATAGTGGAACACACATGTATGATACGATCCCCATCAAAACGACATTGTAATGATCACAGTTGAACACATACGAATGAGAAGATCCCCATCAAAACAGCATTGTTATGGTTACAGTGGAACACACACGTATGAGTAGATCCCCATCAAATCAACATTGTACTGATCACAGTGGAACACATACGAATGAGAAGATCCCAATCAAAACAGCATTGTTATGGTTACAGCGGAACACACACGTATGAGTAGATCCCCATCAAAATAAAATTATAATGATTACAGTTGATCACATACGTATGAGAAGATCCCAATCAAACAACATTGTAATGATCACAGCGGAACACATACGTATGAGAAGATCCCCATCAAAACAACATTGTTATGATCACAGTGGAACACACACGTATGAGAAGATCCCCATCAAAACAACATTGTAATGATCACAGTGGAACTCACCCGTATGAGAAGATCCCCATCAAAACAACATTGTTATGATCACAGTGGAACACACATGTATTAGAAGATCCCCATGAAATCACCAATGTAATGATCACAGTGGATCACTCACGTATAAGAAGATCCCCATCAAAACAACATTGTAATGATCACAGCGGAACACACATGCATGAGCAGATCTCCAATTTAAACAACCTTGTTATGATCACAGTTGAACACTCAAGTATGATAAGATCCCAATCAATTCAACATTGTAATTAGCACAATGGAACACTCACGTATGAGAAGATCCCAAATCTGAACAACATTGTAATGATGACAGCGGAACACATACGTATGAAAAGATCTCCATGAAAACAACAATGTAATGATAACAGTGGAACACACACGTATGAGAAGACCCCATGAAAACAACACTATAATGATCATAGTGGAACACACATGTATGATACGATCCCCATCAAAACGACATTGTAATGATCACAGTTGAACACATACGAATGAGAAGATCCCCATCAAAACAGCATTGTTATGGTTACAGTGGAACACACACGTATGAGTAGATCCCCATCAAATCAACATTGTACTGATCACAGTGGAACACATACGAATGAGAAGATCCCAATCAAAACAGCATTGTTATGGTTACAGCGGATTACACACGCATGAGTAGATCCCCATCAAATCAACATTGTACTGATCACAGTGGAACACACACGTATGAGAAGATCCCATCAAAACAACATTGTAATGATCACAGTGGAACACAAACGTATGAGAAGATCATCATTAAAACAACATTGTAATGATCACAGTGGAACACACACGAATGAGAAGATCCCCATCAAAACAACATTGTAATGATCACGGTAGAACACATACGTATGAGAAGATCCGCATCAAAACAACATAATGATGACCACAGTGGATCACACACGAATCAGAAGATACCCATCAAAACAACATTGTAATTATCACAGTGGAACACACACGTATGAGAAGATCCCCATCAAAACAACATTGTAATGATCACAGTGGATCACTCACGTATAAGAAGATCCCAATCAAAACAACATTGTAATGATCACAGCGGAAGACACATGCATGAGCAGATCTCCATCAAAACAACATTGTTATGATCACAGTTGAACACTCAATTATGATAAGATCCCAATCAATTCAACATTGTAATTATCACAATGGAACACTCACGTATGAGAAGATCCCTATCAAAACAACATTGTAATGATGACAGCGGAACACATACGTATGAAAAGATCCCCATCAAAACGACATTGTAATTATCTCAGTGGAACATGCACGTATGAGATAAGAACAAGAGCCCCAGGAGGCACAACGCTCACCTGATACCTATACACACACTTAAATCTAGCATTGCATGATAAAAGTGTAAGTGCTAGAATCTGAACCCATAACCCTGCGTCTATATGCATATAAATAATTTTTGAAAATTTGAAAATATAAAATTTAGACATAAAATATATATCACAGCATTAAGCGACTTAACACAGTGAATGAGTGTGCAAAACGGAAAAGAATGAAAATGGAAGAAAAAAATGTTTTTGGTCAAAAAAGAAATCAAAGGTATTAAGATGATTGAAATGTGCATAAATAGCTGACATAATGGAAAGAATGAAAAAGAAAGAAAAATCGGTATCACAGTGCTGGGACATGAACCCAGAACCCTTGGGTCCATGTGCACAGAAAATATTTCTATTCATATTCTAAAGAATTCATAAAAATCGAAAAAAAGAAGATTATTGCATGTAATGTATATCAAAGCAAAAAGTAACTTAAATATGACAAACATGCACTAAACAAGGGCACAAAACCAAAGATTTAAAGAGTCAATCAAAGAAGCAGTTCAAAAACGAGCATTTCTGACATAGTCCGAAAAGATGTCATACACATGTCAAAAATTTGATTTTGGTCTGAAACCAAAAACAACAACACTTGTTAAGATATCCGTCTAGATCATCCAGATGCATTCTGTTTATCCATATGTGCTTCTGTTCTGAAGAAGTTTGTCAAAGGAGGGTAACCACCACCCACCCTCCGTTACCTACTTTTGCCTGTGGTGTCGCAACCTAATGACGGAACAAGACAAACACAAAAACATTTGTAGGGGACCATGAATACTTCATTTCTACCAAGTTTCATTAAAATCTCTTCAGTGGTTATGAATAAGATGTCCAATATGTATGAAAATACCCCCCCTTTCACATAAGAAAAACAAGAGTTCCAGAGGGCACAATGCTCATCTGATACCCATGCACACTCTTAACCTACTGATATTGCATTATGATAGTGTCAGTGCCAGAATTTGAACCTACAACCCTGGGACTTTATACACATAAACTTTTTTTTCAAAATTCAAAAATATATAATTTAGGCATGAAATTAATATCACAGCAATAAGAGAATTAAATATGTCAAATACACAGTGAAAGATTGTGCAAAACGGAAAAAATGAAAGTGGAAGAAAAAAATTTTCTTTTGGTCAAAAATGAAATTAAAGTTTTTTTGTTGATTTAGAAGTGCATAAAAAGGTGACAAAACTGAAAATTAAACACCGTTAAAGACGGTTTGGCCGGATTGCAAAGTAAGTTTTTATCACTAACTGGGTCAAGGTCAATAAGTCAAATAATACAGCATAAATTGAAAGGTTTTGTCAGAGGCAACCTACATGTTTAAAATAAAGTTTCTACCGCATACAGTTCCATTGATTTTGCTTAAACCAGGAACTGTAACCAAAATTCTTAACTAGGTCAAAGTCAAAGGTCAAGGTCACTAGGTCAAATGTTACGGCATAAATTGAAAGGTCTTGTCATGGGCAAGCTTCATGTATAATATAAAGTTTCTTCTGCATATAGATCCATAGATTTTGCTTAAACCAGGAACTTTAACCAAAATCTTTGAGTAGGTCAAAGTCAAAGGTCAAGGTCACTAGGTCAAATGTTACGACATAAATTGAAAGGTCTTCTCATGGGCAAGCTTCATGTATAATATAAAGTTTCTACTGCATATAGTTAATTAGATTTTGCCTCAACCAGAAACTTTAACCAAAATGTTGACGGCAGACGGACGGACGGACAGACAGACAGATGGACATCGTCAATCTATAGGCCGGAATTGCTTTGCAATCCGGCCAAAAAAAGAAAAAAAAGACAAAAAAATGTGGGTGCTGACACAGGGACTTGAACCCACAACCCTTGGGTTCATTTGCACAGTAAATATGTCTATTCATATTTTAGATAATTCATGAAAATTACAAAAAAAAAGAAGATTATAGCATGTAATGTATATCAAAGCAAATAGTAACTTAAATATGACAAATATGCACTAAATGAGGGCACAAAACCATTCATTTATAGAGTTAGTCAAAGAAACAGTTCAAAAATGAGCATTTCTGACAAAGTCCAAAAAGACTTCAAAAAGCGTAAAAAAATTGACTTCGAACTGGAACCAAAAACAACAACACTTGTTAGGACATCCTTCTAGATCATACAGATGCTTTCGGTTTGTCGATATGTACTTTGAGTGTCACTGCTGGTGGACCAGGAGTCCCCGAGGGCACATGAAGCCAAGTTCTATCAACTTCGGTTGATTGTCTGTCTCTTTAACGCATTTAAAATTTTCTTTTACAAAATTTCTTGAAATTTCTAAAACGTGGGTCCTGTAGCATCATATCCAACCCATTCTGCTACGTCTTTTGGTACATTTTTTGACATAATTTTCATACTTTTTGGCCGTATAACATTGTTTAGACCGAGGATCACTGACGAGGGTTTAGTACTCGAAACGTGCATGTCTGGTCCATGCTGTAAATTTATCAGGTTTTAAATAATGCTATTGAATTTAAAGACGTTTAACAATTGGTTCTGAAGAAGAAGTTTGTCAAAGGAGGGTACCCTCTGTGACCTACTTTTGCCTTTGGTGGCGCAACCTATTGACGGATCCGGACGAAAATCAACAACACTTGTAGGGGACCATTAGTACTTCATGCCTACCAAGTTTCATCCAAATCCCTTCAATGAATCTGGAGAAGAAGTTGAAAATGTGAAAAGTTTAGGACGACGGACGACAGACGGATTGCTATGACAATAGCTCACTTGAGCCTTTAGCACGTAAAACCACCGCGACATTATAAACGGACATGGAGAGAACAAGCTCATAATATATCACCATTAAGAAAAAGACAACATGACCGAATGAAGGATACTGATATAACAGACTTAAAACGGTAATTTGAAACCCTTCCGCATTATTTATATTAACACTTATTTCTTGTTGCAGTGTGGAACAGTTGAATCGTTCCCCGTGACTTGATGTTTGTCAAGTGTATTAATGACTTCTTTACAGCTCTGTCACCCGAAAGAAGAATTGTTTTGACCCTTTGTCAATGTGACATCATTTATATATATTTTTTCTATTTCGAAAACGAGCCTTTTCACCGAAAAAAAATATCATCGAAATTAAAGGACGTTAAATCTTAGCACTATCCCTCCAATGATATTTTGAACCTAGATTTTATTTGGATATGCTACTGAATCGACTCTACAGGAAATTTGCAGCCGCGAACTCTCTGTAATGTAAATGCGAAATTTAAATTCTAAAAATAACACCAGAGGGAGGACGCTAGTGAAATTAATTTGGGCTGCTTAGGAAAAGCACTTTGGCTGGAAACATCACCGATGAGAATTTGATATTCGAAACACGTGTCTGGCGCTTGAAAAATGGTTTGAAATTTTCTTCAAGAAGGTAAAGAGTTGGAACCCTTCCGCATTATTGTAGATGACGCAAACCATAATATAACGAAAGAGAAGTTCAAAGAATTAGAATCAACCGATAATTGCCTCACTAGAAACCAGGAATAGGGGTTCCAAACCCTTCTTTATGTCGCAAATAAACATAGTGACTTTTCTCATCAATGTTATACAACGATGCATCTAGAATAAAAAAGTGTGGATTTTGCATACATATGGCGAATATTTTATGAAACTTAAAAAAGATATATATATCTAGGAAAGGTGAGCACCTCCCTTCCACTTGCACAGTCATCCAACGGTCCCGAAAATGCATATAACCTCCTAAGAGTAGGATGAAGATACAAAAAAGACAACTCAACGCATGAACAAAAACAAAAGACAGATGAACATGTCAACGGAAAACAAAAGGACACAGGCTAACGAAAAACATGCCATACCCCACCAGCTGGATGGACCTCATTTTTGCAATCACTGGAGAAGTTCGACCAACTTTCAGCAAGGATTGGTCGACAGAGTCGTGTCCTCTCTGATATGGTTTAGATAGGGATCGTCATAGAGTCCCGTTCTCAGTACAATCAAAAGTATGTGTGACTACGTCCCTCCTATTTATAAAGACAATGACGACTTCGCTATTCCGTGTAGGGTATTGAAAGAAATAGATTTAAACGAAATATGAAGCCATACGTGTTTCCATTTTAATCAGCCATTACAGAGATGTAATATTTTCATTATATGTTTGTTATAAGCTTTAGAACTGTATCATTGTAAACGTCTTCAAATTGAATAGCATCATTTAAGAACAGATAAATTGGCAACGTGGACCAGACATGCACGTTTCGGGTATTTAACCCTCATCAGTGATCCTAAATCTAAACAATGTAATATGCCAAAAAAAGTATGAAAGTTACTATGTCGAAAAAGTGTACCGAAAGACGTAGCAGGATGGGTGGGATATGATGCAAAAGGACCCACTTTTTAGAAATTTCAAGAAATTTTTATAACAGAAATTTAGAATGCGTTGAAGAAACGATCAACCGAAATTGATCGAACTTGGCTACATGTGCCCGCGGGGACTCCTGGTCCACCAGCAGTGACACTCACCAAGTGGTATAAAGGTAAATGTGGTCCACCAGCAGTGACACTCACCAAGTCGTATAAATATAAACGTCACTCCCCCTAATAATCAAAAACATCCTCAGAAGCAGCTCGTGTAATGCAGAACTGTCTTTCTATCCTTGTTCACCAACTGTTACACTAGATTTACGTCCATTGACTTTTCACAAATCATAAAATCTTTAACGTTATTGTTTAGAATCAAGAACATGGAATGGCTGCCGTTCGGTAAAATGCATCTAATGGATAGTGTAATCCATCAGAACACCCTCGGGACTTATCATCATGACATCGCTTCAAATTGTGGGATTTACATGAACTGCTTCATGCTCTCTCATCAGTTCCAGCAGTTCAATTGAAATCTATCTTGGATGAAGCACTGGTTGCATTCTTAAGAAATACGGATTGATTCAGACTTAATATCATTGTTGCATTCGCACAGAATAAACTTTATCCAGTTGTTAAAAACATCCCACCTAAAAAACGATTCTTAAAAATTCCATTTATTAACAAAGGATTCGATCTTCTTAACATCTCTAATATTTTTCGGGATCATCGTGTACAAAGTGCTATTCCTCAATATTTTGAAAATTTAGAACCTCCTCTTATTTGTTACAAATATAAGAGACCTATTCGAAATTTCGTTTTTAACTACAACAAAGTTACATCAGATCCTAAAATACTTGAATCATGTCCTGCTTCTTGAGAATGTGCAACATCTGAATATCTATATAAACCAGCTGGTCATATTATTACAGGTGACTTTTCAATTATCCAAGACAGGCAGCTCCGTGGTCTTCTCAAAAAAGGACCTAAGTATAGAATCCCGTCCAAGATAGATTTTATTAAATGTCGCGAAGTACTAGAGGAAGCCTTAGATAACTATACCAAACGATGGTGTAAATCGGAAGGAGTCGAATCGCATTCTCTGAATGACTGGAAAAACCTCATTTTGGACATTACTGACATTCGAATAGACAACTTCCACAAAAATCCTCATCTTTTTGAAAATCCAAGTTCTAGATCTGAAAGATATTTTAAATCCAAATTACGTAATTTACATGAAAAATTTGTCTTCGCTCCTGCAGATAAAGCAGCCAACAACACCATAATCATATGAAAACTTTACTATATATCAACTTTAGTTTCGGAACTTTCGTCTACAAATACTTATATCAAAAGCAATGAAAGTGTCCCTAACATTTTGAGCAAACATAGCAGTGAAATTTCTTCATTCAACATCCCTATTTCTAAATTGGATCTTCCTACAATATACTGCATACCAAAACTGCACAAATCTCCTTACAAATTTAGATACATTGCTAATTCTAGCAACTGCTCAACTACAAGTTTGTCTAGACATCTGACGTCAGCCCTCACGGCGGTAAAGGAACACGTTGCAAAATATTGTGAAACTGTTCTTAACAGGAATGATGTAAATTTATTTTGGTCTATAAAAAATTCCGGGGATGTGATTGACAAGATAAAATCTAGAAATTTTCAAGCCAATACGATTGCTTCATACGATTTTTCAAATATGTACACCACGCTTCCTCACGACAAGATCAATGATCAATTGTCCAAACTCATTAAATGGTACTATAATCGAGAGGGGAAACTTTATATTTGTACATCTGAATCAAAGGGTTTCTTTTCCGCTACAGAATACAAATCATACAAATCATGGACATGTAGCGACCTGTGTAGTGCCTTGTCCTTCCTCTTGGACAACATTTATGTAAGATTTGGTGAGAATCTCTACAAGCAGGTTGTAGGGATTCCTATGGGTACAAATTGTGCGCCTCTTGTTGCAGATTTATTTTTATACACATATGAAAAGGAATTTATTCAAAATCTTCAAAAGCAAAGAAAACATGATGATGTGAAATGCTTCATAAGTACTTCTAGGTACCTTGATGATATTCTTACTATCGATAATCCTGTTTTTGAAAAGTATAAAGATGTTATTTATCCACAAGAATTGACTCTAAACAAAGCAAACTTTACAGACACTGAAACACCATTTTTGGACCTAAATATCAAAATTGTCAATGGAGAAATTCATACAAGTGTATATGACAAACGAGATGATTTTGGATTCAACATAGTAAATTTCCCCTGGCTTGACGGTGATGTCCCTAGATTACCGTCATACGGTATCTATATTTCACAGCTCATCCGGTATGCTAGAGCATGTACTGATGTTTTGGATTTTCATAATAGAAATCTGCAAATTACAAAGAAACTTTTAGGTCAAGGTTTTCGCTTTCACAAACTAGTAAAGACTTTCTGGAAATTTTACAAAAATTATGATCAACTTCTTTTGAAATTCGGACCCATAAAAGCAACGGAGTATATTACTTTAGGTATTTCACAACCTGCATTTTATGGTGACATAATTAACAAAATAAGAAGGATCAAAGGTAGACAGCATATGTATCGAAAATGCGTCAGAGTCATCAAACGCCTTTTATACCGTGGATATGATCCTAATGTCACCAGACGGACACTAAGCTTGGTACTTGACCAATATACAGTCTTGTACGAGCGCATTCTTAAGACTTGCACTCTGACTGACTGTGACGACGGGACTCCATGACGGGCCCTGTCCAAACCTCTTTAGAGAAGACAGGGCCCCGACCACCTGTCCTCTCTGAATGTCAGTCGGACTCCTCGGGTGATTACATACATGAGCTCGCTACAGCCGGCAGAGCACGGACTGTATTACGCATGCCCTCTTTTTATATCCATTTACATATTCATCTGTGTCTCTGGGGCCTCTGCGTTTCGCGGTCTTGTTTGTGTGACGTCATCTTACAGTGAGGAGGTTGTTTTACACCACATTTGTACGTTCTTCGAGACCTCTAGGTAACTGGAGAAGTGAGAGGGTTGTGCGCACGTAATCCAGGATAACCACACCGTCTGCTATTTACTTGGCAGATGGCCGTCCTAAGTCGGCACCGGTTGCCCATTGGTCTCGTTGGTTTATGTGTAGTCTTTTATGTTTCTATGTTGTGAGTTGGTGTTCCTTGTCCCTTTTGCGTCTCTTTCTGTGGGTATCTGTTCTGTGTTTTTTGCATGGGTGTTTTGGGATTTTGCTGTGGGTGCTGCAACCTAGTGTTGTTGGAGATCCCCTCCTTTTTTTTACCGATTGTGACCTTTCTACGAAATTGAAGTGGTGGATGTTGCATGCAAGCAGGAGATGCTCACTCTTCCTGGGTACCTGATTTCACATCTTCGCAGTGACTTCACTTTTCTCCATATGGTAGATATGTTTTTTTCTATTCCTTTGCCTCAGTCCTTGTTTTATCCTGGTTTTGTATGCCCTTGGTTAGATGATTTTCGATTTACGATTTTGAACCCGAAACGTGCATGTCTGGTCCATGCTGAACATTTACCTGTTATTAAATGATGCTATTGAATTTGAAGATGATAAACATTTGCACTTTTTTATATTCCATATTTGTCATCAGAATATTATGTGATCACCTTCGACCAAAATGTTGCCTTCGGAATCTAGTGAAATTCCTCTGCAAAACCGTACATCGAGACAGGTGAATCCATAGATTAAGACTTCATCCATGTTAAGACAGTAAACATTATCTGTTTTGTAACTATTGTACATACATTGCCCTATTCATCACTATATACAGATGTAAGCAGCATCACCAAACTTTATTTTCATTGTTCCTGTTATTTCCTAAGTTTTATTCATCATTGTCAAGTATTTTCCACACCGTTAAATCTCAGAGATTTCCTGAAAGTAAGATTTCTCGGAGTTTTGGAGTTTTGCTGTGGGTGCTCTAACCGAGTGTTGTTGAAGATCCCCTCCTTTTTTAAGTAGGACGTCATATTCATCATATACAAACATCCGGGCATTATTGGAATCAGAGAGTAAAATACGTCCATCTTGAAAGTAGAGTGCCCATGTATTCAAAGGAGTTTCCCAAAATTTGTCCTTTGAGCAGGAAAATGTTCTTGTTATTAACTTCACTCATATGCTATCATTCATATATGCCAAATTAGATATGATATCACTTACGTGAGCATACATCAGCTCAAAGTTACTTGAATAAGAAGGTGTTGCAACTAGAGATGGACTTCAGGGATAATACTTTACATTTGATTACTAAAGATGACCATATTTTTTAATGTCTGCCATAAGATGCAAACTACAGAAGAAACGTACACTCGGGATTTGATGAAAGAATTCGGGCCCTGATGTTTCCATGGAGCTGTTGCGACGGGTGTTGCATGCAATCAGGAGACGCTGACTTTCCCCGGGCACCTGGCCTCATTTGTTCATTCCGAGGTTCGCAACCGTTCCTGTGGAAAATCTAATGATTTTGCCTTGCCTTCTCGACTATGAGATTGAATAACTGATGAGTACTTCTGTATTGTTCATTTTGAGAAGGGATAGTCTCAGAATGCTTCCCTAGAGTTAGACTTGGACTGAATAGAGACTCTAATTGATCCATTTACAGGTTCTGATCGGTTAAACTATTTAATAAATTAAATGCACATACTCCGAAGAGGTAGCCTACGGGCAAACACAAAGTTTTCTTCCGTTTCCAATGGCAGCAAGCATGCACATGATACTTCGCTGTCGACGGAAATGGCCGACTGCATACGAAGATAACGTCATTTTAGTTTGTAATTGGAGGTCCTTTGGTGTGCTAATTAATATGCTGGAATGTTCCATTCATACGTACATGTATGTAAATATAGCCAATTCACGCATACAGCGATATGTGTCAACATGCAAAGTAGCACCGATCATTAAACACTTGAAAAGCGTTATTTTTCTTGAAACATCTTATTGCCTATCTTTGTGGGCATATCAAATTGTTTAGATTTGAGGATCACTAACGAGGGTTAAGTACCCGAAACGTGCATGTCTGGTCCATGTTGCTAATTTATCTGTTATTTAATGATGCTCTTCAATTTGAAGACGTTTAAAATTATTTCTTTATCAAACTTCTACCAGCTATCGGTTATCTAAAAACCTTCCAGAAGGGGGCTCAACTGGGGAGTTTGATTACTATATTAGTAAAGTATTTTAAAAGCTAACATCTTCGATTTCTTTTTAATTACAGTTATTGGTTCAATTACATGCGTAACTGAAATAACTGAAGATGTGTATAGTACCGCCACTCCCCCTCTTCCATGAAATTATGTGGTTCCTTGTCATTTTAAAATGATTGCTAACGACGGACAAGCTTTTACTAAAAGCTAATACTTGTTTATTGATTCTATGCTACTAAGGCTCGTGTGTTTCATTTGCAATTATATAACAGATTTCCGTCCAGATTCGGATTCGGGTACTTATTCACCTCTCTTGTATGTAGTCATTCATATTTCATTATATATATATATATCCTTGATAGCGATTTATTCCATATTTTACAAATGTAAAAACATATTTAATTTCTCAAAACATAATACTGTAGTAGTCAATGCTACTTCCAAAGAGAAACAAGCCACGCCAGTATATTTAAACAATCATGGTTATAAATTAAATACTCCAATATTTGGATGTCAGCGGGAGTCTTCGATGTTACCGGGAGTCTTCCTTTGAAGACCTATGTCCTTATTTGAGACCCCTTTCTTCTTATACATTTTGAGAGATATTTTGTCACAATATACCGTGTATACGAATCAATATACTGTAAAAATGCAACATAGAGAAATGATGAGTATTAATTTGAAATGTGTCAATGTATGTGAAGATCTTTTTCATATCCATATCCTTACATCTTCTAATATTTCAAAGCAGAGGGTCGATTATTTTGATTCTAGGCTGAAGTTTTATAATCCTTAAACACAGTATAGCTATTAATAAGTGTTCCCCGCCCTATACAACCTTGTTATCATCCATCTATTACGAACAATACATTCATTATTGGGACAATAATCAGGATTTTGAATTGAGATTAAGAGACAAAAATGTCAGTACAGTACATTATATGTTCGAGGTATTTCTTTACTAACTACTCCATGTATGCTATTTCTTAAAGCGAAGAACCATTACATTGTCATCGTCACTGAGGAACTACAGTGTAATGTATAGGGATATGTTTTTTATTTTCATATTTGTCATGATAACAATAGTCATTGTAGTCGACGCTACCGAAATGAATTATTAAGGTTCATCTTCATAAAAGAGCAAACGCTGGATAACAATGCATTATAATGTATCAAAGATAAAAAACTTTATCAAACATAACAAAAGCTATAATCTATTAATTTTATTGACATTCTTAAAAAAGTAACAGTGCAATACAGCGATGAACATTGATTTTAGAAACGTATATATGATTTTTAAGGTGGACTAAACAATTTCTCATAAACTCACAAATAAAATCAATTTTCCATGTCGTCATGCTTAAAGTATTCATTCTAAAATTACCAGTTTAAATAAATTGTGAACGATTGATAAAGCATTCAAAATATCATTATCAAATGTTTATTATCATGTGTTTCTAGTCAATGATAATGGAGACTATTAATACGCTCGAGCGTTGCCATTTTTAACAGACTGTGTTCATCATTTAGAGCGTATATGTATGATTGTAGAGAACCATGACGGTCACCGCAGATCTGCTGACAGATTCCTAGTATCTCCCATGATACAGCTTTATTGACAGTTCTAATGTTAATACCATCATCACAGTAAACTAATGTTTGTAGTTCATCTAAGACATCAATACGTCTATGATTCTCACCGAGTCGTGTATAACTCAGGATCAGTAGGAAGTTTAAGAACACCAGAGGAGGTATAACAAGTAAACCTGCTCCAATGGTTTCACGAACAGCCCAACATTCTAATCTCAATTCTTCTATTATATTCAGATCAGTTATCTTTAAAGAAGACACAACATATGATTTAATCAGTGTATCATGCGACATCCCTTGTTGTAATAACGTCATAATGATATCAGTATCCAGATTCCATAGGTACATGTAAGGCTGGGACTGTAGTTTGTGTTTAACATAATGTATCATTTCTATTGTTCTCTGATAATTCCCCGCCATGTACATATGTTGTATCAGTATAAGATAGTTCATACAAAAGAATGTCTTTGTCCTGCTTATTATTCTAAAGGCTTTTATCATGTCTTCATATCGCTTCTTATTCCGAGGATAAGTAGGCCATCCTGAGTATGTTGACAATAATAGGTTTTCTGCATACTGTTGTAAAACAAGGTTTACCTTTATATGTACTGCATATAACATCTCCATTGTCTCTGGTTTTAGCATTAATACATTCTGTAATGTCTTCAATGTTCTAACTGTTGTTACATCATCACAAGGAATATCAACCATGCATATAACTATAGATCTTCCACGTTCTATCATAGAAATGGGTACGTATTCCTCCTCGTTACACGATAAAAGGTATGCAATTTGAGGTTGATAGATAATACGTGATAAATTCTGATACAGAGATGAGCATCGAAGGAGGCTGTAATATCCCTCTGAGTATAATTCACGTAATATTCCCAACAAAGCCGTTTGTGTTTGTCCACATATTTTACCATAGAACATGTTGTATTCTGGTATGAAAAAGTTTGGACAGTATCCTATACAAACCCATTTTATCAAACGACGAAACACATTCCAAAACTTATGTAAAAAGTTGAAAGGTGTCCACTCACTTGAGTTATCAGATATTTCCCAGAACACAGCGGTTTTCATAAAATAGGAACACAGTAGATCTTTATCACTAAGTTTGGTTTTTATAACTTCATTTAGGAACACTTTGAATAATCCATAACAGAGAAACTGACAATGATTCATAGAGAGAACTAATTTCTTCTCTGCTAATGAGAAAGATATCCTCCATTCTAGGTCAATCATATCACTACATTGTTGTTGTTTACTGTTGATAGGAACCAGGAGACATCCGTCCTTACATATATCTGTCAATACGTCATATGATGGCCAGCCTCTATCTAGTGATCTTCTGATGAATGGAATCGCTTGTTTTGGCCATGTAGGACAATTCAGTGTATATGCGACATCACCCTCTATACCATATTCAGTAGATGTTTGACAAGGACCATGACACGATGATATACTACTAGACATAAATGTTTCTCTGATTTGTTTACTGCTGACATAAATAGCAGGTCCTCTGAGTTCTAAAGAATGTTTCAATTCTATGTTGGTATTGTCATATTTTAAACATTTGACAAAGGCAAATCCAGGAGCAGTGTTGTCGGTTTCCATGATAAGTAATGATGGTATATTCCTGTATGACACAGTTAGTATAGTAGGATCTGACATAACAATGGCATTTTTATCGACATGCATAATATCGATGTCTGATGATTCGAATTCAAATCCTTCTGCTCTACTTCCGCTTGTTATGAAAAGTTTGTCGCAAGAATTACTACTACAAGTGACTAACGTGTCATATATCTCAACTTTCTGTCGTTGTAGTTTAACAATACACTCTGGTCCCACAACATCACTTACTATCCTATAGATTCCTTTAGAAATCAAATATCCATCATCATACCAAGACGATGTAGCCATTTTATCGTTCTACATTCGCTCTTTCTCTTCAGATTTATACTCTGTCTATCTAGTAATTAAATCAAACATGATATGAACGAGAACGTTTACTGTCATTTCCAAATTTTCTGTCGTTGAATACAATAAATTCTGGTCCTTCAATATCATTTACTATCCTGTAAAATCCATACATCATTATACTCAGACATTGTATTAGTCTAGTTTCGTTTTAAATTTCCCGTGATGTGTACTCTATTTATAAATATATGGCGAATTATCGATATTTGACATGTATGTAAGCAAGTATCCAATGCAATGACCAAGCATTTATGTCACGGCTCCCAATGTTATTGTCATTTAAATTTTTTTGAACTTTGCTATTTAAATATTCAAGCCATGGATAATTCGTTACTGCACTGAAGAATCACGAATTTCACTTTTTATAATTCGTTTCAAAGTTTATCGTTGCGGTTCGTTAACCCCGCTTCGATTGAATACTTAGCGATTCTATACATTATCAATTTTGCATACATTTGTACCTATAAGATTTTAATTTTATATTTCTCGATAACAGCAGAAAAACGCTGATAATTTCCAATTTATTAGCCCCCATCCGATTCATTGCGGTCTGTTTCTGATATATACTATAAGTAATTGATAATTGAAAAATTTCGCTGGCTCGCTATATACATTATATACATGTATCATGTGAGTTAATTTTCCGCTGGGGAGTGGGGTTCCCCCAAGAACCTGCTACAGGACTTTGAGGTATTCCACGCCCCCTATAAACTCAAATCCTGTCCCCTGTAATCTACAGAATTGTCTCGACCAAAAGGAATGATATTCTGAATTTTTCCAAAATTTTGATAAATGTCAATATATTAAATGAATCCCCCAACCACAGCAAACCAACATATTTTTTCATCTCATACAATCACGATACTTTATATAAATAAATGTAATTTCATTAGATTCTGGCCGTTTTAACAAATACATGCATGTACAATAACGGGAATCTTTTTCCCTCTCACTCATACGAAGTGTATACATTTTATGTATATGCATTCATCTTCAGGCGCTTAGTCAGAGTACTTATCAAGTGTAAGCAGCCTCAAGTGGGTCCAGATAGAAGTCCTTGTGGATATTCAAGGGGCAGAATCTAATGAATTTGCTCATTTACAGGGCAGTTTTCTACGTTAATGTTTCTTTCATTCTTTTTTTTTCGCAAAACGACGTGGGGCGTTCTAACGGTACGCCTGGTTATGCATCAAAACAACATTGTAATGATCACAGCGGAAGACACACGTATGAGAAGATCCCCATCAAATGAATTTTGTAAAGATCACAGTGGTATACACACGTATGAGAAGATCCCCATCAAAACAACATTGAAATGATCATAGTAGAACTCACACGTATGAGAAGATCCCCATCAAAACAACATTGTAATGACCACAGTGGAACACACACGTATGAGAAGATCCCCATCAAATTAACATTATATGATCACAGCGGAGCACACACGTATGAGAAGATCCCCATTAAAACAACATTGTAATGATCACAGTGGAAAACACACGTATGAGAAGATCCCCATCAAAACAACATTATAATTATCACAGTAGAACACACACGTATGAGAAATTCCCCATCAAAACAACATTGTAATGATCACAGTAGAACACACACGTATGAGAAGATCCCCATCAAATCAACATTGTTCAACATTGTTATGATCACAGCGGAACACACACGTATGAGAAGATCCCCATGAAATCAACATTGTTATGATCACAGCGGAACACACATGTATGAGAAGATACTCATCATATCAACATTGTAATGATCACAGTGGAACACACAGGTATGAGAAGATCCCCATCAAATCAACATTGTAATGATCACAGTGGAACACACACGTATGAGAAGATCCCCATCAAAACAACATTGTAATGATCACAGTGGAACACACACGTATGAGAAGATCCCCATCAAAACAAAATTGTAATGATCACAGTGGAACACACACGTATGAGATGATCCCCATCAAAACAAAATTGTAATGATCACAGTGGAACACACACGTATGAGAAGATCCCCACCAAAACAACATTGTAATGATCACAGTGGAACACACACGTATGAGAAGATCCCCATCAAAACAAAATTGTAATGATCACAGTGGAACACACACGTATGATAAGATCCCCACCAAAACAACATTGTAATGATCACAGTGGATCACACACGTATGAGAAGATCCGCATCAAAACAACAATATAATGATTAGAGTGGATCACACACGTATGATATAAGAAAATTTAACATCACGTAAAACCACCACGTCATTATATAAATGGAGAAGAAGAGAACAATCACAGCAAAAATATCACAATAAAAAGACAACATACTTAAGGGCGTCCAGAACAGTATCCGAAAGAACCCCATCGGAGAGCTCTAGATAAATTATGACCTCATAATAGAAACGGCGACATTGGCGCGTTTTTTCGCAAGAACGTCAGCATTGGGTAACGTAAAAATAAGGGGTAGGGGGTAACAAAATCACTATACATGTAACTTAAAAAGTGACGGTCAAATTTTAATAAGAGCTTGTTTCACTTGACATACGAAGATAATATCAAGTTTTTACGTAAAATAAGTGATAGGGTTTCAGATAAAAGGACTTTATTCTTAAATATTAACAACTCGAAGATGCTCTGAAAATAGACATTAATTTGTCTCCTTTCGACAATTTTTTCTAAAAGGCTTTGTAATCATTTATAGTTCTATACATATCCGATTGTCCATATCATATCTAAATGAAAAATACAGAACTTGTTAATATTCTGCCTCTAGAGAAGATTTGTAACTGTTTTTCATTACCTAAAGTGTGTGTGGTTTTTTTTTTTAATATTTATTAATAGATTACAATATACCCTTTTACAAATTCAAACCGATCCCGGGTCAGGAAAGGTTGATAACATGATGTATACTAAAATATACGAGATATACTACTTGAATGTTTGAGTTAGAAATTACCATTAAAGTAGACACATTTTCGACAATCATACATAAGTTATGATAATGGATCACATTGTGTAATCATGAACTCAAAGAATTTGCTTTAACTTACCAATGACGTTTTTGTATTTCACCAATCTAGAATTCGGATTATAAATATATAAAGAATCAATTCTTTTCTTAAAAAATTTTAACAGTGAATTTTCATTTTCTATTGATTTTTCAAATCGACTCTTCATCTTAAATTTGTAAAACCTAAAGTGTGTTGATTTTAACGGTATATTTACAGCCTATTTTGGGGCTTTCAATGGATATATATGTGCTATCGAAGCTTCGAAACTAACGGTAAAAAATTGTTGAAACTTAATTTGCATGTCGAAATAGTATGTTTTAATTCTTAACATTTATAATTTTTAGGAAAATTAAATGAAGTTTGGTTGTCCTGGACCTTCTTAAAACCTTAAAACGGTAAATTGTAGATGGCGCAACCAAAATATAACGAAAGAAAAGTTCAACTAATAAGATTTAACAGATAATTGCCTCACTAGAAATTAGGAATAGGGGTTCAACCCCCTTCTTGATATCGCGAATATATATAGTGATTTTTCTTCGATGTTATACAATTATGCATCTAGAATTGAAAAAAGTATGAGTTTTGCACACATATGACGAATACAATATAAGACACATAAAAAATAGTTGTGTTATAAACTTGAAAAGATACCGAGAATACGTGAGCACCTCCCTCCCACTTGCAAAGTCATCTAGCGGTCTCGAAGAATGCAAATAGCCTCCTAGGGGTAAGAGGACGATACCAAAAAAAAAAGAGAAAGAAAACAGCTGAACGCATCGACAAAAGTAAACTACAGATGAATAATTGTCAACAGAAAACAAAAGGAAAACACACCGTACACCACCTACAGGATAAAACTCATTTTTGTTATCACTGGAGGAGTCCGACCAACTTTAAGTGAAGATAGGTCGACAGATTCGTGCCTCCTCCGATGAGGTTTAGACAGGGATCGTCATAGAGTTCCATTGTCACATTTGCCAGAGTGCAATCAAATAATTGTTAGTATGATAAAGAATCGTCGCCCACTATAAAAAGGCCCCAACCTGTTGCGTCTACGGACACATACGCAACAGGTAACTTAAGTGTCCCTAGAATTAGTCTAAATGACATTAGAGACGAGACATTTGTAGTGAGTAGTAACCATGAGTTTTGGTACAAACATGCAGATGGGTATATTAAAATCAAGCCCTGTAAGATTGAAGTGGTCGATATTCTAAAAGAGCACCAATTTTCACCAAGCGATTGCTCAGTTTGTAAGTGCGGCACGAAGAACTGCAAAACTTGTAACATCCTAATAACAGACACTTCATTCTCAAGTAATCTCACAAAACAAACATTTAACACGCATAGTTTTGAAAACCTTAACTGCATGAAATCTAATGTTGTGTACGGAATAGAGTGCTCATTTTGTCGATTGATTTATGTGGGTGAAACCAAAGGTAAGCTCCGAACCAGAATGTCAGGACACCGGTCAAAAATAAATAATAAAGGAAGTCAACTCCTTTATCGACATTTTGACTAGGCCGATCATTCGGTTTTATCTATGAGAGTCAGAATCCTGGAGAAAATATATCACCCCACAAACAATCCCAATTTGAGCACACCTTTCCGTCGCAACAGAGAAGAGTTCTGGACAAAAAATCTTAACACTGCAGCGCCCCATGGGTGCAACGATAATATCAGCACTATAGGAAACTTAACAAGTCCCGGTTGTCAATCCATAAATGTGACTAGCTTATTCAACAGACAACAAAGAAGACATCGAAGTCATGGTATTCGAAAATATAATAGGCCTGAGATACATAGTTTCTCCTTCGATGACTTGGTTACATTTTTGAATGAGCCTCTAGGCCTGCATTATATTCGTACCAAATTATACTCTGTTCCTTTACGGAAGTTGCACGAAATCTACGATTATACGAAGGACCTCACATATACCGATACACGTTCCCCAGAATTCAGACTACAAGGAGTAATATTGGACATTTCTACTTTTCGTTTATTTCAAGCAGTTAGATCAGATAAATCAGAGGAGAAAACAAACCGCCCTTTCATTAAAGTAAGATTTGCACACAAAGGTATTGATAACATGAATCTTGGTCAAATTTTGAATCACAAAACTGTCACAGAAAAAATCCCACCATATTTTAAAAGAAAAGAAACTCCTTGTATTTCCTATAGCTACACACCAACAGTTGCATCTAAAATTTACAATTACAAACGATTCCTGCAGTGTAATCCCTCACTACATCCACTTCCTTGCGAATGTTCTTCATCGGATTTAAACTACTCTCCTTGTGGACACGTTATTACTGGTGACCTTAGTATAGTCAAGAACGACAAGTTGAGAGAATGTTCAAAAAGGGTCCCAAATACAGAGAAAGTATGTCCTTTACATGGAACCAAAATGTCAAAATTATCATGGACTCTTGTGAGGAATATGCAAGACGTTGGGCAAAGAAAGAGGATGTACAGCTCGACAACCTTTCCGAGTGGATAAAATCCACCAGAGGGTTACTTTTATCTAGAATTAACCGATTAAAATCAACTGTGAACACCAGATTCAAGTCTATATTTAAAGACCCTGATGTTATCACAGAGCTTACCTATCTCTAAGAACATTATGTCATCACACCAGCGGACAAAGCCCAAATAATTACACATTTACTTGCAAATATATCATCAAAATAAAAGGATGTTAACATCCAGTAGCACCATCCCTCCAATTCTATTTTGGACTTAGATTTTTTTAACTATGCTATTGAATCAATACTACAGGAGATTTGGTTTACTGTATTATTGGTTCGCTTATCCACTCTTTGTTTTCGCATTTTACTTTTTATAAACATTATTTTTTTTATTGCTGTTGGTGCTCAACCGAATCCTGTTAGAGTTCCTTTCCTTTATATTACTTTAAAAAGTTTTTAAACAATGAAACTACAGAGACAAATAATTCAGCATCCTATTTGGACATAATGTTGTCCTATGACTCTAATGGTCACATGAACACCTCACTCTATGACAAACGTGACGACTTCAATTTAAACATTACAAACTTTCCTTTTCTGAGTAGCAACATCCCTTCATCGCCTGCTTATGGCGTGTTCATTTCTCAGTTGATTCGCTATGCCAGAACAAGTACCAAATATACGGATTTTGTTCTGAGAGCTAGGCGTCTTTCAGATAAACTTCTCAGTCAGGGATATGTTTGTGACCGACTAACATCGTCACTGAGGAAGTTCTACGGTCGATACGGGGAACTCGTCATTCACTATGATGTCCCACTCTCCAGAATGGTGGGTGATATTCTGTCATAGACCATTTGAACCATCCATCCAAAGATTGTACTTTATGTCTTCCGAAATGGAAGTTACCGGATGTGACAGTTCTACCGAATTGAAGCGGCGGGTGTTGCATGCAAGCAGGAGATGCTTACTCTTCCTAGGCACCTGGTCTCACTCCCATTTCGGGAGTTCGCTTCTTTTCATATGGTGGAGGTTTTTGTTTGTTTGCTTTGGTTCCTGTTTTGTCCTGATTTTGTATGCCTTCGGTTTCTGATTTTTGAATTATCGATTTTGTGCTGTACACAGGGATATGGTCATTATCTATATTTGTCATTTAATGTTTATTTAAACTGAGAAAGACCCGTGAGCACCTGACATCGACTTTCAATGGCATCCTCATACATTATGGAGAATGGCTTTGGTATTCAAATTCCGTGAGTTAAACTCTTCTATCAATAAAGAGATAAATGGTTTTGCAATTTTGTGACAGGTCTTCAAAGAAATGCATTTAAATGAAAAATGAAGCCATAAGTCAAAGGAGGGGATATCCGACAACACCAGGCTGCAGCATCCACATCAAAACACCAAAACACCCAATGCAAAAACACAGAGCAGACAAGCACAGGAAGAGACGTAAGTGTTTCGTTTATTGAATCAGTCTAGGAACTATAACAATTTCATTTCATGTTTGCAATATTTTTTTTTTGTAAAATTATTCTTCCTGATTATCTACGATGTCCTCTGAAGCAGCTGGCTCGTGTAATACAGTACTGTCATTCTGTTCTTGCTCATCAATTGTTACACTTGATTTTACATCCATTGACTTTTCACAAATCATAATATTTTTACCATTATTGTTTAAAATCAAGAACTTGGAATGGCTGTCTTTTCGGTAAGTAACATTTAATGGATAGTCTAAGCCATCAGACAAATTCATCAGTTCTTCCTTCAGAATACCCTCGGGACTTATCACTAGAATATTATGAGACCATCTTCCGATAACCAAGACGTTCCCTTCGTAGTCAATTGAAATTCCTCTGCAAAACTTCAGATCGAGGCTGGTGAATGCAAATATTAAAACACCATCCATGTTAACACAATATAAAGCATCTGTTTTATAACCAGTGTAATATAGCTTGCCCATCTCGTCACTACTGATGTAAACAGCATCGCCGTATTTTATTTTCTTTGTTTCTGTTATTTCCCAACTTGCATTCATTATTGTCAAGTGTTTTCCACATGCCATGACAAGCCTTTCATCATAAGTGGTGATGCCATAACATTCGTACCCAACATGGATGCCATCTTTGAGTTTCAGCGTATCGATGTCCAGGGTTTGCAACATTATTTCATTTGGAAGTGTCAGCACTACAAGGTCTTGTCTAAATCTCGTCAAATCTCGGGGATTTCCTGAAAGTAAGATTTCTTTAAGTAGGACGCCATCTTCATCATGTACAAACATCCGGGCATTATTGTAGTCCGCGATTAAAATGCGTCCATCTTCAAGGTAGAGTGCCCCTGTGATCCAAGGCGTTCTCCCGAAATCTGGCCTTTGAGCAGGGAAAATTTTTTTGGTGTCAACTTCGCTCATGTTTCTACATCTTAGTGTATACTACCGTATATGTCAGATAAAATATGATATCACTGACGTGAGCATATTAGTTGAAGATAACCTAGATAGAAGACGTTGCAAATAGTGATGGATATCAGTGATAATACTTTATACATATTATCAGGGTTTCTCAATTTCTACCATAAAATGCTTACTTCAGTAAGGACGTTTAAGACTGTCTAAAACTATCATGGACCTCAAGCAGATTTAGTCAACCAAGGTGTAACAGATCCATCAAACGGTTGTCCAGGCAAAAACGCAGAGCAAACAAAAAAGGATAGACGAACAGAAAATAAGAAAGTCTGAGATACAAACAGCTGCAAAAGTCAACTCAGCAAGAGCGCACGATTCATATTTACCTGATATGGTGCAAAAGGACTCCAACAGCTAAAAGGTATATTCTTTCATGAAGAGTAAGAAGTCAAAGCTGGAACTCCTCCTCTTCGCTCTGATGGTAGCCTGCATGGACACTCACAGACAAAAGCGCCCCTCCTTAACAAACAATTCATAACTTTATTCACCACACTCAGAAGATACATCTGAGACACCAAGTCTAGGCAGAAGTACCATCCCATCGGCACCACATAAGACTGGAAAGGGGGCTACTGAAACTTCTGATTGATCTCAATCCAAACAAGACTACTGGTCTGGGTGAGATATCAACTAAATTTTAAAAAGAGATGGCTCATCCGGTGACATCAGCCCTTACTAAGACCTCCCAAGCATCCATCGACCAAGAGGATCAGGGAATCTTCCTACATGTTACATCTTCAAATAACATCACCAATAGTCAAGATGGGTGAGTAAGCCTTCTAAATACAGACCAGTGACTCTGACCTCTGTTGTTAGGTGGATGAACACATCATGCACATTGAAAAACATGGTATTCAAGCCGACTACCAGCACCAGTTTAGGAGAAAGAGACTCTGTGAATTTCAACTGATAACAACACCAATGAATGCAGTGCTGTTGGACTTTTCAAAAGTGTTTGATAAGGTCCCCATCAGCAGTTGCTCGCCAACTTCATTTCTAGGGTGTTCATGATAACGTATGTAAATGAAATAAGAGCTTTTAGTCTGAACGCATACAGCGCGTACTGGTAAAGGATAATTTGTCATCAACCACACCCATCAATTCTGGGGTGCCACAAGGAACAGTCGTCGGTCCCACCTTATGAAAAAATATGGATAATGACCATATCCCAATACACATACATGTAGTACAAAATCAATAATTCAGAAAACCATTAACCGAAGAGCATACAAAATCAGGATAAAACATGAACCAAAGCAAACAAACAAAAACCTCCATCATATGAAAAGAAGCAAACTCCCATTTATATATGATATTTAGGAAAAAACCCAACAATTTGTGCTTTGAAAGTTATTCCGCTTTGCTTTCCTATTCCCAAAATTATCATTTCTGAGCTATATGCATTACTACCTTTCAGAAAATGTATAATGAAAATATGCCCTATTGTACATCAGATACCTTTTAAAATTGTTCAGCTTTTCAATAATTATTGATTGTCAAAATATAAATAAGAGAGGACACGTTTTCCTTTGCACAGCAAAGTTTAATTATTCTATGATCATGAATTTCACTCAACTACATTTTGTAGTGTGATCACTACAGATGAATTCATATAATATTCATACTTATAGTATGGAAAATGTTAAAGTAACTCTCCACAAAGTATAAGCATCCATTGACATAAATTACTGAACACTACAATAGATGTAGGTGCATTATAACAGAAAAACAATAAAAAAAAAACATTCATCAAGGATCATACCTTTGTAAGAATGTGTAGATTTACATTATAACAGATAAACCATAAAGAAACATTCATCAAGGAACATACCTTTGTAAGAATGTCTAGATTTAAAATTTCCAGACAACGATTCATGTGAAAGTACTTCTCTAAATAAAGAAGAAAAGAAGGACATTTGTTTTAAAATCAATTTCTATAACCATAATTTTGTTGTGATTATTAAAGGTTAATCTTCGGCATCAGTATTCATCTCTTTCTTTATTAATGACAGTTAAGACCAGTTTCAGGATAATCATTGTGTCATAAACGTTGACAACTTCCAAATAAGTAGGTAATATAACTTATTAAAAACTTTTATTTTAATTTAATTCTTAATTCCTGGATCCATTGTAGGTTATCACAGTATAATCACCTTCCTAAAGACAATTATTTTAAATATTTACATTCCAGTTTTTCACGCTTTAATGACGTTTAAATATGTTTAAAACTCCATTGCTAAGGCTCTGTTACTACGTACCATTAAAGTTCAAGTCACGTTACTATGACGTCATAGTTCAAATCACGCCACCGCGGTTATACTCCTATAATCACAGTGTAATTTCTATACAAATGAAAGAGCACATGTAAATAAATATTAAGATAATAAAAGAAATGGGCAAACTTAATTACTTATCATTTTTAGTACTGATTTACTTGAACATTTGATTATTACTTACATATTCTTAGAAGATTCATCAGAATAAATTTCATAGAAATATGAACAACTTTGGTACAGTATGACAAAAGAAAACAAAGTATTTCATGCACAATGAACAATTAACTTTTTATTTCATTTTAATTTACCATCTTAAAAGTTTCCTCTTAAATAGATTAAGATATTCTGCTTATAAATGATGCTATTGAATTTGAAGACGTTTAATATTGAAGAACGATTAGTCAGATAAAATATTCAATTGTAAGAAGACACGGTATCTAAAAAAGTATGTTATTTTATGAATACTGAAAATTGTTTAAATTCTTTTGATATTACTATTTTAAAAATACACTTGATTCCGTCTCAAAGGAATGAGAATTCCAAGTGCAGATTAAAAACATTTTAAAGTAACTTCATGTGTTGTTATATAATTTGTTCTTTCATATGAGCTGTCCTACACAGTGTTTGATATACATTGCAACATTTAACAAATGAAAACATGATAAAAAGGGAAAAAGTAAATGACATAATCTACCAACTTCTCTGTAGGGGATGAAACAATAAGCCTTTACAACCTTTATGACCCTATACACTGAGTTACAACTGATGTAGGTGTTAAAGCTGAACTAAGTCTTTAAAAACCCCCATGACGTAGTAAATTTTTTTAGGGAACGGAAATTGTTAGAAGTGAAACTAACAATCTCCGTCCCCTAGCTAAAAATACACTTGGTCATGTGTTGATTTGAACTTTCCCCTGATGACGTTTTGCATACTAATGTATCGTGACCCAAAATCCACTACCTCGAGTACTGGAGCGGTATATAAAGAAGCCTGGACGCGTGGACATTGTCATTTGTATGAGATGTCGTCTACCTGTAAAGATGAGTTCAGAAATTAGTAAATTGCATAGAAAATCATACATTAAAATATATAATTTTCAAATAAGAATAAAATTATTTTCTCATATATAGTTATGATGAATGAGATCTGCCCCGGGTACGTGATAGAGGGAGGGGAACTCGGGGGACGGGAGTTGGGGGGGGGGGGGGGGCTCCGGTACATGTTTCACATATACAGCACCTCCAAAAGAAATTATGGCGTATGCATAATAATATATACAAGTACTATGTTTAAAAATCAAAATTAAGGTACAGATGGGAAAAGTTGGGGGGGGGGGGGGATTTGCTACAAGTAAATCATCATGAAATGTAGTAAATAACAAATGATTATTTACAAAGATAACATGATCACAAACTTATCACAATGCATATGCATGTAGGGAACTCTATGTTTCAAAATTTGGACAGATCAAGAGGGTTTGGGGTTCGGTGGGGGGGGGGATCGAATGGTAGCCCAAAATCAAAGCGTTGAAATAAAATATATGAAGCGAAATATTATTTGCTTGTAATTTACATAATAGATCCGGACGAAAAAAGATCTGGGAAAAAGAAGCGTTGTGAGGTTTCGAGTTCGCGGGAGAGGTGCGCGTTACAGGGAGGAAGTAATGCATACTCCAAATGTAATTCAAAATTACACTTTTTTACATACTGAAATGCTTCTTAGCTATGTCTGCCTATAAAATATTCATTTTCAGTATAGCTGTATCTTACACAATTACATAAATACACTTAGTGACCCACATTATATATTTACATTGTACCTGTTTACTAAACGTCTAAAATACAAAAATTTCCTAATTTCAAAATTTATTTTTAACAAGTCCATTGTCTCAATCTTCTAAAATTATATCAGAATAAAAAACTGCACATTGCATGGTTTTACTTACATGTTGATAAAGCAAATACAATCCTATATTACAAATGATCGGTACACATGTTACCATTTTACACGCATGTGAAAAAACTGCGTGTTCAATTAGAGCTTTAGTAATACTTGTCTTGTAAATAATACATGTAAGTAAGATCACAATTTCGTTATCCTAATGTTCTATGTTTGGAACAAAATCAGGAGTGATACATCTAAATCAAAATGGCTCATATTTTGATGAATTAAAGCGATCTATACATTTCCAGGGGGGGGGGGGGGGGGGCTGTTTCCAAGTCGTTGCTGTCAGTGTAGGGGTGGGGTGGGGTGTCCCCATATGGGCATATATATGGTTATTAGTAAAATTCAACTTGAAAACGGAAAAAAAACAAGCAATTTTGGACAAATCACAAGAATGAGGGGGAGGGCCCCCATAGTTTGTGGGATTTGAAAGTATTTTCTGAAAGTATAAAGGCCCTACTCAAGAATGAATTTGATTTACATGTACACTTTACCAACTCAGGTTTTTCGTGGAAATTTTGGGTTAAAAATAACAAATTTTATAAAAATGCTGAAAATTGGAAATGCTTTATTTTATTCAATTTTTTGGAGTCTTTACATACTTTGGACAATTACTCATATCAAATGAATGTTTTCAGTCATCACATTTCAATTTTGCAAATTGAATCAAATTAAGCGATTCCAACTCTGGGGTATCTTGAAGAAATCGGATCTATATGGGGATACCATATTTCCAAAAAAAAAAAAAAAAAAATACAAAATTTCCAAAGATAAGTGCAAATATCAAACTTTAACTTTCAAATTACGTTAGTCTACCATATTTTACACATATCTAAAGCTTCTGATGTGAATTTGTCCAAAAGACGGTGAAATTATTGAGTTTTTCCTTTTTCAGCGATTTTTGATAAAAATGAATATTTTTACCTCCATTTTTTTTCTCGTAACAACGAGATTTTTTTTTCGTAACTTCGAAATTTGTTTCTCGTAACTACGAATTTTTTTTTCTCGTAACTACCACAATTTTTCTCGCAACTACGAGTTATGACATGGTACGAAATGGCTTCTGTAGGAAATACACGCTCATGGACTAGAATATTTTATACATATTGGGAGTATTTTATTTTTACTTAGAACCAACAACCTTTTTTATCGTAAAGCGATACAAATCCCCTACCGGTATAAATCTGAGACCAATACTGAACTCAATGCATGTGCAGACAAGTACCAGTTCGGTATCTGTAATAGTATCAATAAAGAAAAGACAATAAATCTGAAACTGTAATGAAAATAACAAAGTCAAAGGGTAATAACTCTATTAAAACTAGGTCAGCTTCAGCAAATATTGAACATGATCTATCACAAACCAAAAACACAGTTCAACATTTGCGATACATGTAACAGTAAAAAAAAAAGTCTAAATTCTTAAATCTAGGAAAAACTTGAATTTTACTAAGTCCAAGAACAAGAACTCTTGTACAAATAGGTCAATTGAAACTAATTTGAACTTCCTCTGAAGTACACCGACATATATATTCACATACTAGTACCAAAAAGTAATACAATAGATTCAATAATGAAGAAAAAAAGTCCAGAAAAGTTAAAATATTATGAATGTAATATGTACTCTTCGACGTGTAAAAAGGAATCAAGACTAAAACTCTATCTTTATAAATCTTAGATATACTCACATATCAAAACTTATATCAATATATACAATAAAAGTTTCATAAAATTCGAAAAACTATGGCACGGTCCATTTGATATTCCGGGGGGGGGGGGGGGGGGGGGGGGGGGGCTTTGGGTTTTTTTCGAAAAAAATAATTTTGCTCTGAATTTTGATGGTAAAATTAATTTGCTTATGGTGTGTCAGAAAAAAATAATCTTGTTTTCACAAGTAGTCTAAATTTGAAGAATTACCTTAAAATTTCGCTAAAAATTCCTGAAAATTTTCTGGCTCGCTTCGTTCGTCACAGTTTTCAATATATATAAAAAAAAATTTTGGCTCGCTTTGCTCGCTGTAGTTTTCTATCAAAACATTAATTTTTAATGGCAAAGATTACATTTGAAAATATCAAAAGAATGCATGTTAATGGGGAAAAAGGGCTTCCTTAGAGGCTTATAAATATACCATGAATATAATTCATTACTATTACATGCAATAGATGCATGTTTCACCATAGAGTCTAATTTCATATACAAGCTTCGAAGGAAAACTTCAGTTTTTCCCCTAATTTACAATTCTAAATTCGAAAATTTGTCCAGAAAATCCTTCCCTCAGACCCTCTTACAAGATATAAATTTTGTTTACTGAGGATTTTATTGTAAATACTTCTATCTCTCTGTTTATAAGTGAATTAAATTTTTCATAAAAATAAAGTAATATTTTATATTTTATTAGAGTTTTGAATGAAAATCAAGAATTTCTAACACAATCATTCATTATATATTGCACATCACTTATTATAAAAAAATTCCTTGCTCCAACTTTGCAAGAAAATAATTATATTGCTCCGGTATAGGGCGAAAAAAATAATCATGCTCCGACAAAAAAATCCAAAGCCCCCCCTCTCCATAATATTAAATGGACCATGCCTACAGACAGACATGCCTCGCTGAGAACGAGACGTTCAGTAGTTTTGGGGAACTCATGCATTCGAAAATCATTGATAAAAGGGAAAAAAGGAAAAGCTTTTCAAAAATGAACCCATGTGAATGCATGTATAAAAGCTTTGATGAGTTTCAGATGAAATTAATTTTAAATTCCAATTCCTATACTTTTAATGTGGATTAAAAAAAAAATCACAGAAATTCAAAGTAATTTTACTCTATCTTCCAAAATTTCTTCTCCAGAGTAGTGCATATGATGATCGTTCATGGATGATTTAGACCAAACAAAACCCCTCCAACTCGCCACTTTTAATTTGCCGGATTTCAAAGCAAATCCGGTCTATAGATTGACGATGTCCGTCTGTCTGTCTGCCTGTCTGTCTGTCTGCCTGTCCGTCTGTCGTCAACATTTTGGTTAAAGTTTCTGGTTGCAGCAAAATCTGAGGAACATTACGCAGTAGAAACTTTATATCATACATGAAGGTTGCCCATTACTAGACCTTTCAATTTATGACTTAACATTTGACCTAGTGACCTTGACCTGGAGCTTTGACCTAGTCATGGTTATGGTATCGGGAAAGTGTGTAGACTGTAAGGCCACTATGTTCCCAATTCCCTCAACATAAATTTTGGACCCGGCCCTGAAAAGAAAGGGCTATACAGAATTTGATTGGGGGGGGGGGGAGTTATTGAGATGGGGATATTGGGAGGAAACGGATCCAAGACATGGCCCAGGTAGAGTTGTTCGACGAAAAATAGTTTCAACACAAAGGAAACATATAAAATATTGATAAATAGGATTGTCAAGAATTCTATAAATTGTTTCTTTCCCATTTCCGAAGCGAATTCCATCTGTTGCATCCCACCCCCCCCCCCTTTAACACATCAATGGAAATAATCATACAAACGATCACAAATATAAATTCCAATGGATAATGAAGCTTATTCAAATATTCGGTAACTAGTATACATGTATATTTTAATTGATATGAATTTATAAAAGCCCATTTTCATTATGCGAATAGTCTAATCGAACACGCGATTTTCACATGTGTCTACACAGTGAGGTCATGTTTGTTGTAGAAAATTGTATACCGACCATTGGCCTGTATTGGATTGTATTTTCTAAAAAATCATGTAAGTAAAACACTATAATTATCATGCAGTTTTGTATTCTCGAAATTTAGCTGATTAATTACATTTTCTAAAAGAAATTTTGAAATGAGGAAAATGCAGAGAAATAGCTATGTAGTTGCCTTTCACAGTATACAGGTATATGTAACAAAATCGTATGTAATGAAAATAGAATATTATAGAAGAATTTAACTATCGTTTTTTAGTATGTTAATGTATGTACTTTTATTGTGCTTTTTATTCATGACAATGTTTCGATATAACACCCCCCTCCCCCCCCCCCCCCCCCATCCACACACACACACAATCATCCCCCTCCCAACTACTCTTCCGTCTTATAAATTGCATGCCATTCTTTGATGTAAACACTGATCAATATACTATTTCACTTCAGATAATATAAATTTTCAATAACTTAACCGCACCCCCCCCCCCTTTCCGGCCCAACATGTCTTGGTTGATCATAAACATTGGACTCCCTCTTCATCTACATGTATATTTGATCTCCTTTGCTTGTGATAAATCATTTCAATTTACTTTCATGTCTGTTGGTTTGAATGATATACTTGAATCCAACAACATCCCACCCCACCACTATTTCACATATGTACCAAATTTTGATCAATGTAAACCGTAGCATATAATTTTTTGACATTGTAAATACATGTAACTAAGGATATTTTGAATTCATCTTTTTGGTTCGCAATATTTCATATAAAACATATGAAAAAACCTACCCACCCGGTCCCGTCCCCATCCCGTTCTAAAACAACCCCCTTCCACCCATCCCCTTCCACAAGTTCCCAAGATTACGTACCCGTCTTTTAATTATTTCAGTAAAACTGAAGATTTCGTGATTACTTTATCCCTTTTCTATTTCAATGTATGGTTTTCTTTGATATTTTCTAATTTCTGAACTCATCTTTACAGGTAGACGACATCTCATACAAATGACAATGTCCATGCGTCCAGGCTTCTTTATATACCGCTCCAGTACTCGAGGTAGTGGATTTTGGGTCACGATACATTAGTATGCAAAACGTCATCAGGGGGAAAGTTCAAATCAACACATGACCAAGTGTATTTTTAGCTAGGGGACGGAGATTGTTAGTTTCACTTCTAACAATTTCCGTTCCCTAAAAAAAATTTACTACGTCATGGGGGTTTTTAAAGACTTAGTTCAGCTTTAATGTGTAAAATGAGCAAAATCTTTAAGTATCTAAAAATATCACTGAGGAGGTATCAAAACAGAAAATCAAGAGATAATGGGATCAACCTGGTTTACATGTAGTATACATATTTTTTGGACATTGTTCTGACATAATTATATCTTACCCATTCAATATAAAAATGTTATGATCGCTGAGCGATATAGTCCCCTACCGGCGGCATATATCTATGTCCTGCAACTCTGCCTATGAATTACTCTTCAATTAAACATATATGAGTTTAAATTAAACTTACTGTCTGTGCAGCTCAGTTCTGAGGTTTTATCTGCTTTATCGATTCGAAAAAGAGGTCAAGCGTAACGAAAGTTGAACTTGCTCTGTAACTATCCAAGACTAAGCAGAGTATCAAATTTCACCTGAATATCTCTATTTGTTGCAGAAAGAAGTCTGGAAAACTGACAAAAACTGAATTTTCCAAGTCATAAAGGGGCATAACTCCTCGAAAAATAGGTCAAGCGTGACATAAGTCAAACTTGCTCTGTAACTATCCAAGACCAAGCTGTGTATCAAATTTCATCTGAATATCTTCATCCGTCGCAGAAAAAAAGTCCAGAAAACTGACAAAAACTTAATTTTCCAAGTTATAGAGGGGCATAACTCCTTGAAAAATAGGTCAAGTCTCACGAAAGTCAAACTTGCTCCGTAACTATCCAAGACCAAGCTGTGTATCAAATTTCATCTGAATATCTCCACGTGTTGCAGAAAAAAGTCCGGAAAACTGACAAAAACTGAATTTTCCAAGTCATCAAGGGGCACAACTACTAGAAAAATGGGTCAAGCGTGACGAAAGTCAAGCTTGCTCTGTAACTATCCAAGACCAAGCTGTATATCAAATTTCATCTGAATATCTCCATCCGTTGCAGGAAAAAGTCCGGAAAACTGACAAAAACTGAATTTTCCAAGTCATCAAGGGGCACAACTCCTTGAAAATTGGGTCAAGCGTAATGAAAGTCGAACTTGCTCTGTAACTATCCAAGACCAAGCTGTGTATCAAATTTCATCTGAATATCTCCATCCGTTGCAGAAAAAAGTCCGGAAAACTGACAAAAACTGAATTTTCCAAGTCATCAAGGGGCATAACTCCTCGAAAAATGGATCAAGCGTGATGAAAGTCGAACTTGCTCTGTAACTATCCAAGACCAAGCTGTGTATCAAATTTCATCTGAATATCTCTATCCGTTGCAGAAAAAAGTCCGGAAAACTGATATTCGGACAGACGGACAGACGGAGGGACAGACGGACGGACGGACAGACGGACGGACAGACAGACCGAGAGGAAACTAAGAGTCCCCTTCGGCGTTGCCGGTAGGGGACTAATTAACCGACACATCACTGCTACAAGTGCATAAAATACCACACAAAAATGGCAGATTTGAAGGAATTTGAGGGAAAGTTATATTAGTTTTACCAATCATTATTTTTATGAGTAATGGTTGACAAATATTAAAACATAAATCTAACATAAGTAGATTATATAAAATAAACAAAGAAAAGGAAACAATAATATTCTAACATACTCTGAATTTTTTAAAGAGTGCATACAAAAAAGTAAGAATTTCAAGCAATATGAAGTGTTTAGGAGATCATGAATAATTCAGGGCTGCATCCCTGAATACTGTATATAAACATGGTCAATTTCACTGGGGGAAAATTTTGCGATAATAACATGAAAGACGTTATGCTTGGGTGAAATATTAGCTATATAAACGTATCTTCCAAAGTGAGAATGCAGCAGGGCTATTATCGCTTAGAAAAAATGTAAGCATAGTTGATTGATTTGCAAAATACGCAGTAAATTACCCCAACGCGAAAACTTCACATTTACAGTATAGTCTTTTACATCACAAGGCTTTGATGGTACCATACTATTTTCAGAGAACACCATATGAATTGCATATCATAAATGTGTTTCGCAGCGTCTTTTATTTCTTTTTTTCCGAATATTTACTATAAAGAATCAATGAAAACAACAAAACAATTTACTTCTGGAGAGGTTCCTTTTCTTAAAAAACAAAAAAACAAAAATTGAGTAGTAAAAAAATAAACAATGAGTATTACGTGTACATAACAATGTAAAATGAATAATAATTGAGAGTTTTCTTGTATTACAAAAGCAATGAGTACTACTTCTATTAATAAATGAATCAGAAGCTCATGCCACAAGTAGTTTGAGTATTTTTGAGAGAAGAAATTTAGCTGGTTAAGAACATTACTTTCCTTTTACTGAGTAACACATAAGTTTTCCAGTTACAGGAAAGGATATACAAAGTTGGGGAGGAGTGTCAAGATACGGTAGGTACACCTGATTTACACCTGTGTAACTGACCACAAACATCATATCAATAATTATTTCAATTCTGAAGTAATCCTGATTTATGTTCACATCATGTGATAAATAATACCAGCAGCATGTACAATCAGAATGTTACAGCTTTACAATTGCAACTCAAAATAAGGACAATTTATTTTTTACTAAACATTTCATAGGAGTACTACTTAAGAGATAAATGATATATGAAAAATGGTCAGCATTTTTTACATTGTATGTGCATCTTGGCTTTTGCTCTACAGTACGGCAAATAGATCATTAACAAATGACAAATAATAAAGGTTTCACTAACAGTAATAATGCAATGATAACACAAAACATGTCAAGTAAATTGGTTTTACATAATGGTTCAGCAGTGCATTCTCAAAACAATGAATATTAAGGGAAACTTGACTAAATAATAACTTGTTCATCATTCCAAAAACTTTCTAGAGACTATGTCTATGTGGATGTCAGAGAATATGTCTCTCCCTCCCCCTCTCCCCATCCCTACCAACTGCCCCCTTCCCATACTCCCAATCCCTACCCCCTGCCCCCTTCCCACACTCCCCCTTCTAATCCCCTCTCAATAAGATTATAATATGGCTTTTATAACATGAAGGATTCAGTATCAATATTAATTAGAAATTACATTTTTATTACAAATTTGGTATAATTTTCTGCATAGTAAGGTAACTAACCTTGTGGGAATTAATAGTGAAGGGCAACATCATGAAACTCAGTGTGAAATAAAAATGTTTATTTTCTGGTTCTGACAGGTAAATATAATACATAATATCCTTAGACATATAGCTTTGCCTCTAAGCCCAAAATTGTCTATTCGTTCAAGTCTATGAAAATGGTGTTTTTCAAATAAATATGCTTAAACTAACTACATGTAGCTTGCATTTAGTACATGTGATACCATTATTGATCTAACTTATACTCTAACTTAAAAAAATTTACTTCTGTACCAAAAGGCACATATATATGCACTAAGTATCTGGACAACAATAATGACTAGCCGGACAGTTTTATAAAATACTGTCCCTGTTAAAAAAATTGTATAAAGTACAATATCCTTGTATGTCAAGCTTAACTTTAAAGCAAAATAATAATCATAAAAAATTTAAGCAGCAGTGATGAATACTGTTTACATAATTGAACACATGCAATAGCACTGATACCAAAAAAAAACATATATCGTAAAATAAACAACTCTTATGTGACTGAAGGTGTATGTAATTGAAACTAATATGACAGACATATTTCAGCAAACAACACTTCAATTGATGCATCCATTTTAGTGATGAAAGATTGGTTTCCGAGTTTCTTTGTGACTCAAGTACAAATTGTTGAGCCTTTACTGTAAATGTCCATAACCGTGCATGCTTTGAGAGTTCCCTAAACCTACAATACAAATATAAGAGAACTGAAATACTTCAAGTGTTAATTAGGAATCTTGATGGAGAAATAGATGCCAAAAATTGAGGGCAAAATGAACCATGGTTGTACAGCATGTATAAGTTTTCCTTCAGTTTTTGCTATTAATAAAATCTACCTTCATGAATCAAAGCAAATAAATTGCAATAATCACTTATCATTTCATTTCTATAATTTTCAATGTTTATTTGCAGCTTTGAAATTCACAAAGTACATGTGTGAGTATCATACATGCCAGATTTTTTTTCAGCCATTCTGGGACATTGATGGAAATTTTCTGGGACAAATGACAAAATTCTGGGACAAAAATTTTAAAATTCTAGGACAAATTCCGGGACATTTTTCTGACTTATGAACAAATTGTTATCATATTCGTCATGTACACAATCTAGTCCCTTATTACTCCTTGTGTTTCACATGACAAGGACTCGATGTTTTATTTTCCAGGTGGGTCCAATAAGTTGGCCTTAATTATGACAAATGAAGTCTGTCTCCCGAGGAGTGGAATCAATATTTTACAGCATTAAAAATCGAAAGATTTAGGTTAGCATTAATTAAAGCAGTTCTCAGTGTAATGTACTCGAGTTATTCTGATTCAAGTTAGGTTACGTACGTTTCTCTAGCAGTTGTCGGTAGAGACCGGTCTTCTTCGCGAGCCATTAATATTGCTACTTCGTAGCGTATTTATATAAATCTATTGATTGGAAGTGGGGCACGTGACTGAGTCGTCAATGGGTACAACTGTTTGACATTATCTTTTAAAAATATTTACAATGCGTGAAGAAAGTCTGGACGTAAGCATATTCTATGGCACACCTATCGTAAAATTACTCATGACGTCACGTTTTTAAAAATAAATTGATACTTGTAGATTTTTTATCTGAAAAAAAAGTCTCCTCGGTGTAAAATCATAGCTGGGGCTGTGTCTGAGAAAAAAAACAATCGGCTTAAGATAATCATATGAAATAAAAACGTGTAAGCTTACAGTAATCACTATCAAAACATGTTTTCACACCTATAATCTCAGGTACACCGTAAGTTAGATCCGTGGGTCAGCTGTTTAGCCGACAATTACGTGACTCTCTTTGAACAATGCATGAAAGAAAAAAAATGACTTTGCATTGAAATATGGGACATTTCGGAACAAATTTCAATTTTACAGGAATTTTTGTGTCCCGGCGGGACAGATTTTTAAGGTGCGATTTTCCGGGACATTTCTGTCCCGCCGGGACATCTGGCATGTATGGAGTATGTAATCTTGGTGCTGGTGAAAGGAGTACCTAATCAACCTTTTCACAAACATTTCTTATACTGAAGACAAATAATTAACCGATCCTGAATACATCCTGACTACTCTTACAAGAGAGGAGACTATGACCTATTAGTATCAACTCAAAATATCGTTGACTTTCCCTGCATGTTTATATGACATGTTTATATGAAAAGTTGTTTTTAAAAGTTACATCTATCTATGTAAACAAGTGTAAACAAGACTTATCATACATACAGATAGATGAATACAAGTAAAAAGTTAATCCTGTATGAAGCTTTGTATATTTGGTGACATTAGAACAAAAGTCTTTTTATTTTCAGAGATTTAATTAATATCACTGGATTAAGTATGCTATTCAGTCATAAAATTTTCTTATCTGGAACTTATTCCCAATTATACATAGATCTCTGAACTGGATTTGAAAATCAAAAAGTGCATACATCTTTGTAACTTGAAAATAAAATGTTGCATCTCGTGTTTACATCTTTCCCAATACAGTCTAACCTGTATTAAGCAGTCACCCAACAAATGCCCAAGGGATACCATGAAAGTGACCTCTTAACAGAGGTGACCTTTTAATAAAGGTTTTTAAATAATCATGCTAAAGTACACTTGTTCATAATACAAACTGGAATTTTCTGTTTCATGTATTGTATTGAACAGATACATGCATTTGTACATAAATAATGTCATTTTATTTATTATTTTATCATTGCTGACATGCATTTAGTAATGAAATCTTTTGTCTTTTGAAATTGTTGGCACATGAAATAAAGGTATTAAGTGTCATCATAAAATGATGAATAAAACGGTCAAATGCAAAATGTACGTATGATTTTAAAAAGTTTCTGATGTCTGTCTGTCTTCCATTCACAACAGAATCACTTATTTTTTTAACCCAGTCTTGAAAGACATCATTGACATCGTCATGCACCCCTTTCAGCCCTCGTGGTACCAGGGATATACGTCCCTGGTGGTACCGAATACGATTTAATTACGTTTTATAAACGTTGAGAGCCATCCAATAGATGCTTTAAAGGTAATATTGAAGTATTTTGCGAATAATACGGCCCGTCTTTTTAATAACGAAAAAAAAAATGAAATGGTTGGAAGATTCATGAGGAGAGGCGGGGTCTCCCCCTCCCCTCCGGCACGGACCCAAGAACAAGTATATTTTGACACACTTTCAGGAAAAAAATCGGCAAAATTCGCTCCTTGACCCCCGGCAAACGGAGCGCTAGATACGTCACTGTAAAAAAAAACGAAGGTCTCACAAATAAATTAACGTAAAAATATCTGCAGATTTAAACGTAAACAGCATAAATCAGGTAAGTAAATTCCTCGGTAGATAAGACTTTAAATGGAAGCATGCGGGCGAATCATAAAATGACGTTGTAGAGTGAGTTTGTTGGCCTTTTAGGACAAAGACTTTACAGACGCGAGAAGAAATATTACGCGCAAAATAGATACTGGACAGTGTTTGTTCTTTTGATAATGGGCCACTGCCTGAAATCATTTTCACGTCAACTCGTTGCCGGTCTTTTTCTTTTTTCTTTTTCGGTCTCCCGCAACATCATTTTCAGCCGTTCCTCTGCAAATTTCAGCCTTCCGTTTTAAGATTCGGGACCTTGAGTCCTCAAACACCTATTTCGATCGCAATAGGTGATTGGTCTTGCACTTTTCAATAATTTTATTGCGCCTGAACGCTCATTAAAAAAGTTAAAACTTTCCGTTTTGATTTATTTGTTGTTGTTGTTGTGATAGTTTTATACCTGATGACGAGTTATTAAGTAACCGATTACATACAAACAGTTCAATCAATTACCGCTGACCGCTGCAGGCCTTGGATGCAATGTTTGTACAAGTAATTTGGGGCAATTATGGGGGATAGTACTGTTGAATTTTTAAGTCCAAGCCACCGACCGCTTAATTAGAGTCAAATCGGCGACTTGGGCAGTGAAAGGGGTGACCGCTGACCGCGTTACTGAGGTGACTGCTTATTAGGGTACAATATCATAATAAAAACGGTCAGGAGGGATTCAGAGTGACCGTTAAGAGGAGGTGACTGTTTAACAAAGGTGACCGCTTCTACAGGTTAGACTGTACTTTCTATTGTATTTGTATTACCACCACTACTCCATAAATTTCTATTGGCTAATGGGTCACTCCACTGCATAGAGACGGGACGATGTGATTGGCCAATCTGATCACCTGACCTCTCATTCTCACCAACTATTGGTTGACCTTTAGACCATGTCTGCTTGCTTGGCCAAGTGTTATGTGATGATTTAGCACCCTGAAATATTGTAAAACAATTTAAAGACCTTATAACTCGAGTCCTATAGTAATGTCATATTCATAGCACTTGTGTCAGATGCCTGCACAATGAACATACAATATATCAAGGACCAATATACATAAAGACATAACAGACTGAAGGGAAAACAGACAAATAACATAGGGTAATCAAAGATAACATAGCTCGCCTATACAGGTTTTTGTCACAAACCAGGTTAAAGGTTTTGAAAAGTAGGTCAAAGTCCAAGGTCAAGGTCACTAGGTCAAAGGTCATGGTCTCAAATGAAAGGTCTCGTCACAAGGTATCTACATATGAAATATCAAAGCCCTACCCCTTGTAGTTCAAGAGAAATAGCCCAGGTTAAAGTTTTGTCTACGGACGACGACAACGACCACGATGCCGAGGGTATGGCATTAGCTCTCTGGACTTTTTCGTCCCGGCGAGCTAATAAAAGCAATGTCCAGAGTTCCTGAAGAGTATTGGTTTTATTGGATTTTTTGGTCTGATAAAAACTTACTTCATGTCTATTATCTGGAATGATAAAAATCCCAAAATGTCCGACATTTTATGGAAGTTTTCAAGAACTCTGAATGTCATCATGTTACAAGTTAATACCCCCTCACCTCTGGGAAATTGGTTGTGCGATTGTCGTTTTTAGTTCTTCCTGGTTTCTCACTGTCTTCATCACTACTACCTACTCTAAAATATAAATAGATAACATTTTAATCATCACTAACTCACTCTGATAATATATGAGACATTTCAAGTACTTTATAGACAAATTCTTTAAAACATGGAAAAAGAAAAACTTATTTTCTTTTAAAAAACCACAAATATATAGAGATACTACAACAAGGGTCTTAATATAAAATACAGTATAAAAGGTAAGAATGAAACACGGTGCTAGTGATGCTTAAACAAGCAATCTTCTGATTACTGGACAATGCGTTTACCACTAGACCATGGAATGGACTGATAAGGAAAACTTGGTGAAAGAAAGAAAGAATGATGGGAGGTTATTTAAGGGTAACTGACATTTATGAGTTAGGATCGGTTGATAGAGGGGAGATGGGGCAATATTATTAGAAGCTTCTATCATTTGGCATCAATTTATATGATAAGAATAGAGAGATTATCTTGAAATGTAGATGCTGTTACACTTATTGCTTACGAACAAAAATGGCTTTAGATCATGTTGAAAATTATTATATATCAAAATAAAATCAACCTATATGAAAATGGAAAGCTTTCCAATAAAACTACATAAATTTATGTTAAAGGAAAAAAAAATTGATGTATGAGACTTGAATGTAATCTTATCTTTTACTCCAACTCTGACAAGTTAGTTGGGAAATCCCAATAGCGATTAGGCTAATAACGGTTATGTGAAGATGAGGTATATCTTATACCCGGAACCTTCAAACCCGGCTTCTGTGATGTCACTAATAATTTTTACTGAGACAGGGGAATCTTATTTGAGTGTAAAAAATTTGCAAATTTACGATGAGGCTCGCCAAGTCATGGATGTAGCAAATGTTTTGCACAAGGATGAGATTCCCCTGTCTCAGTCGTAACGTCATGAATGATTATTTTTCTCACCCAACTCATTTTATTATCACTAAAATGATTCTTTTTCAACTAGAAATGACATCAGAATGTACACAAATCCAATGCTGACGTGACATAGCAATCCATTTTTTTTTCTGTTAAATCATAGTGACTGTGTGTCCTGTGAATTGGGAGAGAAGAAAATCTCACACAGTCACATCTACATTTTTTCTTCAGTCTCAAGACGTGAGTGAGAAAATTTTATCTGTCTTGTTGACATTGTGGTGTAATCAAGCAGTGACATCCAAATGCTTCATGAAAATTAAGATTATCAAAATAAGTCATTGGTGGGGCAAATTTGATCCATAGTCATCTAGTGACCTGGTACGGGATGATACCAGGTCACTAGGATTTAAGACAAAGCATGGTAAAACAAGAGATAATTGTACACATAAAATCCTTACTTAGAGTCCATGGCTTGGACTAGATCGAGTCCTACAGCAAAGAATTGTTCCCCGCATGACGAGTCATCACTCATGTCGTCAGAGTCTTGTACGGCAGACCAGCTGCTGTTTACAGTGTCCGAACTGGAATTTAATATTAAATATCATCATTGATTATACAGTGTCCCAGTAGTTGTATGACTGTTGGACTAACAGAAAAAAATCTGTAATTTCCAGCTAAATCAGATTGTCCAAGCTAAGCTTGTTGTGTTAAAAGTGTAGGGCTGCAACGATTCACCGCGGTTCTCGATTCACCACGATTTTTGTTGACGGTATGATATGCGGCATGGCACTGTCTTTTTGATATATTTGCAACTTTACGACACTTGCAAATGAAGTTTGAACATAAATTTTGTACAAGAAAGACATGCAAGATATCTCAAGGTGTTTATTACTTCATAGTAGTGCTCATATATTTGGATTCTTCTTTTATACTTAATGTAGTACTTCTTTCAGCAGATAATCAAAGAATTGTGATACGAATCATGCCAAAAGCAAATATCGATATACATTTCGTATCGTGAGCATAGCGTATCGTTGTAGCCCTATAAAAGTGTCCATCATAAATATCAGACATGAGTATTTTTGTAAAGTAAATAAATCTCCCTGTAGGACTGAATGTCTTGTGAAGTTCAAAAACTTTTTCTGAAACTATAATAAAAATTCATTTTATTACTGTAATAATTGGTAAGTGGGATGTATCAGTTTATGAAGAAAGCTTTTTAAGATTAAGTGTAGGATATATGTAAATGGATGAATAAATTTCAAGTACACAAAATAAACATTATCTGTTCAAAATACCTTACGCAATGTGGAAAATAAGTCCAAACTTACCCCTGTGATGACAAAGGAACAAAAGGCCAAGTCCTGCTTGAGCTGTAGGGACCTTCATGGGTGCCATACTGAAATCCTGAACTAAAATTCCCAACACCAGGGTAAACTGGATATCCAGGACTCGTACTACGAGCATGAGCACCAAACTCGTTTGAGTAGCGTCGAGGCAAATTCGAGTTAGCAACAGTATAGTCTGGATATTTAATCTGAGGGTGTAAACATCCACTCGGCAGACTTGATCTATGAGGCCAGGTATAACCCCGCGCATGCCCAACCCCTGTCAAGTCCAGTGCCCCATCAGAAAGCCGCTGCTGACGACCTTGACCTATTTTCATACTTTCATCAAGTTCCCTTGGTGATGGGGTGCGGGAACTGAAAGTAGACGGGACACGTAGCTGCATGTTGTTTTCTGGTATGGACTGCATGTAGTTGGAGGGTCCAGAAAATCCAGATAGCAGATTTATAACACTGTCAAGGTCTTCTTCTGTAGCTAGAGGACTTTTGGTTCTTTGCTCTGGAAATAAAAGATATAACATACAGACAGGCAGTCATATGCTGTAAAATCAAAACTCATGAACTATTTTAAGTAAAAGACACAGCTCCAACCCTTGTACGAAAGTGGAAATTTCCCAAACCAGAATAAGCTTATGTTAGGACACCAGAAATGCTAGACGAGGGTATTTGTTCCAACATCTAAAAATATTTCATTATTCTTAAAATATAATTCCCGCTATCTATTTAAGGCATAAGATTGGTGATGATGACAAATATATGAGGGAAAAGTTTTATGATTTACATTTGTCATTGAACCTTTGAATATCATCTTCACAGGGGTCAAATCTAAAATTAACCTCCCATTGGTGAAGAGCAATGGAATAAAAATCTACATTAAAGGAAAAAGCAAATGAAAAGTTCTCAATCAAATTTTACATGGCGAGAATTATTTTTCTTTGCAAAACAAACCTCCACTAGAGGAAGATGATTTTGGTGTTAACGAATTTTTGTCTATATAACTTGGTAATGCCACATCCAATCCACTCTCATCTTCCTGTACAGGATCTAATCCAATTTGTATTAAGACATCCGATTGGTTAGTTCTACTATCCATCAAAGAATCTGATTGGCTACAACTTGGCTTTTCAAGATCCACATAAAATGCAGATTTTGACTCTTCGGAAGGCATTTTCTTCTCAAAAAGGGAGAAAAAGGATGACTTTCTGCTGCCGTGTTTGGCTTGCACTTTCGGTGAACTAGAGGGACTTTTTTTCTTGAGTAAGTTAGGACTGCGACTAGGTGAATGGCGAGATGGCTGGGGTAAAAGGTCAAGGTCACTCATTTGTTGTAGAACACTTTTATTTTCTGTATTTGTGTAAACCTGGAAAAGGACTTGAAGCAGACTAGCGATGGCATTGGAACACATAGTATGGTAATCTGACTGCACTCTCAGGAAGAGTAGAACACATTGGCATAGCACCTGAAATAGAGCACAAGACATGTAACAGAACACACTGGCATAGCACCTGAAATAGAACACAAGACATGTAATAGAACACACTGGCATAGCACCTGATTAGAGCACAAAACATATAATAGAACACACTGGCATAACACCTGTAATAAAAAACAGCAGATATCATAGTACATACTGGCATAGCACCTGAGGACAGAAGATATACTCTTTGGCAGAACACCTGTAATAGAGAACAGAACATATCATGTAACACATTGGCATAGCACCTGTTCTAGAGAGTGGAACATGTCATAGAACACATTGGCATAGCACCTGTTATAGACACTGGGACATATCATAGAACACACTAGCATAGCACCTGTTATAGAGACTGGGACATATCATAGAACACACTAGCATAGCACCTGTTATAGAGACTGGGACATATCACAGAACACATTAGCATAGCACCTGAAATAGAATAAAGCCTACGCTAACGCAGCAAGATATGCACGTCTGGATTTATTTTCATAATACCAAAAAAAATCTAAGTCTCATAACTCCCTGACCACAAATTGGTAAACCTGAAAATCGAAAGGCAGCTCCCTCCCCACAATCAAATCAAAGTGTATAAATATCAATAATTTGCCCTTAGCTTAAAATGTACATGTATGTTCATATAACCTCCCTCCAATTACACATAATTTCTCAATTACGTGACAAAAAATTAAAAACCCGTTACATATATGAAATAACATTCTTTCTTCCTTAGGCATACAAATTTTCAAAATATTTAGATCAAAAATAGATTTTTAATGAATTTTTAATTATTTATGTATATTTTCATAATACCAAAAAAAAAAAATAAAAGAACTCCATTACGACAAATCAAATGAAGCTGAAAATAGAAAGGCAGCTTCCTCTCCACAGTCCGATCAAAGTGTATAAATATCATGAAAATCTGTTGATGCATACTCAAGTTATTGCGTTCCATAAGCGGATGGTCAGACAGACAGACAGACAGACAAACGGACGGACTTGGCCATACCGTAATACGTCCTGTCAAATGATGGGCGTATAATAATAGGTCACAGAACAGACTGGCATAATGTCTGGAATCGAGGACATGAAACAGAAGATAAAATTTTGGAATCACACCTGGAAGAAGCACAAGTAATGTTGTAGGTAATTTGTTACATTTTCAGTAAGTGATTCTTTGATTTCTGCTGGCAAATGACTTATGAAGAACGTTTCAATGAGACAATTAAATTAATGACTTGTGCTAAGACAGTAGTCGAATACTCTATTTCAGACTTTCACTGACTAGTTTCAGATGAGAATGTGTTTTTGGAAGAATAAATAACTGAAATATAGTTTGTATTGTTGATAATATGCTTAACCAGACCTGTTGTAGTTGTGAGTGTGTTTTATCTGCCTGCTCTGTAACTTCTAGATGACTCTTTAATCCGATCAGTAACTTCTCCATTTCTTTAATCTTCCCACCTGGATTCACCCCATTGTTGTTACAGTGAATTTCCTAGAAACAAACAGTGCTTAACTGTAGACTATTTTTCAAATTATTAGGAATGTCTTTACAAACTTGATAAAACAGCTTCTAGTTTTTACTTGCTCAGATGTAAGATAGGTACCAAAATGTACACTAATTATAACATGCAATTTCATGCTGTTTCCCTATGCAGCCGATTGTGCCTCACATGAAATTCATATGAAATGAGCATCATGTAAATTTCACATGAAAGTTCATGTAAAATTCATATAAATTTCACATAAGATTTATGTGAAAAATATTTCACATGAATTTCTCATAAATTTCCTTCACATGAATTTCACATGAATTTTTCTAAGTGACCTTCACAGGCATCTGAATTCACATAACATCCATGTTGAAATCTTCACATGAATTTCATATGAAAAATTTCATGTAAATTTCATGTTCATGCTCATTTCACATAAATTTCATGTGAACTTTCATGTAAAGTTCATTTAAATTTCACATGAATTTCATATGAGGCACAATTGGCTGTGTATAGGTCAAGTGATCACTCTTTATACTCATACTGCATGCATTTTGATATTCAAAACATTTCATCCATATAAGACTGTAGACAACTTTCAAAATCATGCATGGGAAAATAAATTATTACACGATAAACATGACTGATCAAAATCAAATAGTCATACAAAGTTGACATCTACTACAATATACACAAATATATATACACTGTATTACTATATACCTTGAAGGTCTTGCTTGTTTCCTGTCCTAACATCTCATAACCAGAGTTCTGTAGTCCAGCCTGGAGAGAGTCTAACAGATAGGTGCCTGCACCATCAAACTTCCTCCATGCACTGACATAATCTACAACCCCTTCATAGCATTCCTGAACACGATCCAAGAATGACTCCTCTGTACCTACTTTCAGTTTTGTCTCCACACTCCCCCCTAGATTACTTCCTGGTTGTATTTTACAGCCATCCATTTTATGGGTTATAAAGTTAAAAGTCTAAATCAGGTAGAAATGACTGAGGTGGACTTCATCCAGTGCTTTATGTATCAGAGGGATTCAAATCTGGAATCCTGATTTCTTTTCTACCTAATATGAATCTCGAAAAGAGTTTGAAATTGTTCCAAGGTTTTTCCATCCTGGTTTAATACTTTGGTATGGCTCTTTGTGTAACAGCATATACTTCTCGTATTCCTGTAAAAGTATTAGAACAGTATATAACGTGAAAGAAGAAATAATGAAATAGATGTATTGCTACATGAATTTATCAAAATTGTCAAATTACATTCTCCTTCCAAATAAGGATAAGGGCAACAAATTCTTTGCCTTTCCATGTACTCCTATCAAAGTCATATAATCTAACATAAATACAACATTAATTCATGTTGTCATCCTTTTGACTGATAAAAATGTATTAACTATATAATAAACATGACAGTTAATCTTACCAATAGACAATTAGTTCTGATTAAGACAAATTTCTTTGCTTATCCATCAACAGCATAAAACTTCATAATAATTCAACATTTCTTATAAAATATTTTCTGTATGACTCGTTTGACAATAAAACTTCAAAGGGAAAAATTATAAAAGATTTGTTTCCTGGTCCAATTCAAAGATTACCGACTTCTTTTCAGGGCTTTCACATCCACTTTGGAGACTGGGACTAGGGCCAGGGCCTTTGAATTCAGGGAAAAATAGCAGCATTTTCTTAAAAATTGGGAAAAATATAGATAGGTTTTGATGCCTTCTCGCTTGAAATTTAGCATTTTAAACTCCTTTTTTCAAATTTTCCATGACATGTCAAAATGGGGAAAATTTGTCGAATAATTGGGATAAAAAAGATATTATTTTGTATTGGGAATCAGGCCAATCAAGATCAAGCCCTGCTTCTTCTCACAGTACTAAGATCTAATTTCGTACATGTAAGTGTTTATAATGGTAGAATCATTTTTGTTTGAAAGTACATGTAGTCATGTATTAATTTTAACATGTTTAACTGCATTACAAGGATGTGTCCAAGTGAACACAATGTCTTGAAAAATATCATACCGTATAATCATGATAATCAACAAAGAGGTTATAAGGAAGATTTTGACAGCGTTGTTTTTCATCTATTAAGTTTTAACTCTATTGGCTTAAAAGTACATGTATTTGTGTAGAGAGCCAGTGTGTGACCAGAAATAGAAATTTGGTTAGTATTGTGTATTTTGGATTTTAGGTGGGCATTTTAATTCACAAAATCTGATATGTTAATTCCTTAAAAGAACAAACTTTAAGCTTAATTTACTGTACATGTGTAACTGAACATAAATAAGTTTTGCCTCAGACTTAATGTCATATACACACAGCTGTTACCCAGACTGGTATCTTATGTTTTTTCATTGAATACATTTGAATATTACATATCAGATATTCCTATATATATATACTTACTGAAGGTAGATATGTGCCACCCACACTCTGTATAGATTGTAAGTAAATGACTCATGTAACAGATTGTTCACTCAGACAGCTAATGTCAAGATACCATAACTTTGGTGTAATTGTTATAATGTACAAAATCTGTCTACATTGTCCATCAAAAGAGATATCACACTCTGATACAATTATTTTTGTCCTCCTATCATGTCAATATTGAATTTCCTCATTTCCTTAGAAATAAATTTCAGTAGAAATACTTGATATTTCTCATGAAAATACACGGATGTTTACCGCTTTTAATGAACGGAAAAATATCATCAAACAAAGTGCGGTACCATTTAACTGTAATCATGGTAATGACGTCATGAAGTGATGTCATTTTGACGTTATTGACAAAATATGGCGAAAATTGCTGGGAATTTTGTATTTTGTGGAAGAATTCAATGTGGCCGCATGCATTAACTGAGATAAAACGTTTATGACACAAGGATATACTGATAATCTTTCACATATAAATTTTTCATCTTAGTTAATGCATGTGGCCATTACTAATTTAACAGAAATATGTAGTTTTTGCATCAATTTCGCGGAATATGACCTACTTTGGTGTTTTCAAAGGGCTAAAAGTTATTGATATATAGATGCAATGTTTACAAAAGATAGATTCGTGATTGACTTGAGGACCTTTCAAAATGTCAAATCACAGTTAAATAAAGCCTGTGTTTGTGAAACACGAATGCCCCCGGTGGCATCTTTGTTAGTATGAACACTATTTTCTGTTAAGTACATGTATGTGAGGTCACTGGGTTAAAAGGTCAAAGGTCAAGGTCATGAGGTCAAACATTTTGGTATCAATGGAAAGGTCTTGTCACAAGGAATACACGTGAAATATGAAAGCCCTATCACTTACCATTCAAAAGTTATTTCCAATGTTAAAGTTTTTAAAAAGTAAGTCAAAGGTTAAGGTCAAGGTCACGAGGTCAAAAATTTTGATATCAATGGAAAGGTCTTGTCACAAGGAATACACATGTGAAATATGAAAGCCCTATCACTTACCATTCAAAAGTTATGCCCAATGTTAAAGTTTTTGAAAAGTAGGTCAAAGGTCAAGGTCACAGTCTTTGTGAAAACTCACTAGCGCGACCGCCCTGGCTACCAAATATTTCCTCAGGCTACCAAAATTTGCTGCTGAACTAGCCCGACTGGCTAGTGACTTTTACTGAAATGCAGGGTTCTCATTAAGAGTCGGCAGCCGGCGATTTCTCGCCTCAAACTTAGAGTAAAATTGCTGCCTACTTTCTGTAAAAAAATATCCGTCATGTCTCAATTTCTATCACTCATGTTTAAGTACATTTGTATGAAAAGTTTATTTAAAATCTGTTCATTTAAAAATTGTCACGAGGTACATGATAAATATTTCCAAATTGTGCGTTGTTAGTTCTGCTCGGCATGACAGGTTATTTTACGGCAACGACTAATCTTCAAGTATAACACGTTCAATAGAACAATTAAATCTCAACTGAACATTGAAATAAATGCTAACAAAAATTTTATAGATATTGACCATGTACCACCAATTTTATCAACGGCTGTCTTTTTAACATGTAAGAATGATAACAAATAAGTTCTTATATTTTTATTTCTCGGTACATTTTCTGTATGTAAAAAGTGTATGTACCAAGAATTCATTGTAACATTGAGCACGACCGCAGACATCCGCTTTAAAGGATTGGGTCCCTGGTGGTTTAACTTCGTTCGATTTTTATCAATTATGTATAATATGCATGAATTTTGGCCTACTTAATGGACATATCTATGGAAAATGATGGGTCTTTATAGCGTTTTGACATTTCTTCAATGGCTAGTGAAAATTTTGGTTGGCTAGTAGATTTTGGCACTCAACTAGCCTGAATGGCTAGTGGGCGAAAAAAGTTTTCATGAAGACTGAGGTCACGAGGTCAAAAATTTTGATATCAATGGTAAGGTCTTGTCACAAGGCCAGGAATACACATGTGAAATATGAAAGCCCTATCACTTACCATTCAAAAGTTATGCCCAATGTTAAAGTTTTTGAAAAGTAGGTCAAAGGTCAAGCAAAGGTCACGAGGTCAAAAATTTTGGTATCAATGGAAAGGTCTTGTCACAAGGAATACACATGTGAAATATGAAAGCCCTATCACTTCCCATTCAAAAGTTATGTCCAATGTTAAAGTTTTTCGGACAAACAGACAGACAAACAGACGGACAGGCCAAAAACTATATGCCCCCGAATCTTTGATTCCGGGGGCATAAAAATCTATGAAGTACAGTGTTCAAAATTTTGGGCCAATATCCGGCTTCATGGCCCTACCCCTTTAGTGGAGTGAACTGTGAATGTTTTGATATTCTGCCCTGTTAGCTAAGTAGGTAAGAGAGTGTCTGTTGGATTCCCTGACCAGATACATTTTTCATTCAGCCCACAAGGCTGATATTTTATTTTATTTTTTTTTTATCTTTTTTATATACATATAATATTAATAAAAAATACATTTCATTCATTGACAATCAACTTTGTAATGATACTAATATTCTGTTCAGTGTTCATCTAAATTAGCAATAAAAAGACTTTGCGCAGAAGTGTCAAGGCTGATATTTTATGACAATTTTTGTATTTCAATTTCATTTTTTACTTGACAAACCAATCAATTTCATAAACTCACATGCAAGGTCTTATCATTGTCTTATTGTAAAGAATCTTCAAGTAAAATATGAAAGCAATACAGCTTATGGTTCAAGAGATTTAGTCAAGTTTTAAAGTTTCTGAAAAGAGAATTTGTAAACTTAAAAGTCAATATATACTGTTGCCATAAAATGAAACCCAGTCTATAAAGCTCTCTAAGTCGTTACAGAAAATGCTCCCCTTTTGGTTGTGCATAGCTTAGTTAAAAAACGTGATAGAAAATAAAATGTATACAGAGATTTTCTATAGTAAAAATGGCTAAAAATGTGTGACGTTGGACACCGTAACGTCACTTTTTACCGTGAACAATATAGGGGGCAGGCTGAAATTAACATGGAAATTTCCCGTAAACCTTTTATTTTCTGTAATATATAGCATCTCAAAAACAGTTGAATGGGTGAGTTTATGCACATTTCCTGTTACGACTAAAAGAGGTCAACCTATAGAGACAATGAATAATTGGAAAATTCTTAAAACTGCAGAATAAATCTCCAAAACAAGGTGCTCTGGATTTAGTGAACAGGACAGACTGTCATTATTTAATAAGTCAAGGTTTCATTAAAACCAAAAGGTCTTGTCATAAGGTACATGTACATGTACATGTATCTTTGAGTGAAATACAGAAGCTCTATCAACAGATAATCGACGCTGTAGAATTGAAAATTACTTACGACCTTTTTGACTTTTTGCTATTAACAGATAGGTCACACCATTTCCCATCTCCCTGTGAAATTTCATAATGATATCCCATCTGTAACCATGGTAACAGATTGAAAAACCTACTTATGAAAGGTTGTATGTATCAGATACGACCCATAATTTGCCTTAATTTCAATTCTAAAAGGTCGTAAGTAACACTTACAACTTTTCATATCCCAATGTCTTGTAAACGAAATAATAGACAAAAATCCCCAGTTTGATGAGTATGAAAGCAGGGTTTTTTTTCCCTTGTTTTGGGGCCGAATTTCGGCCCCTTCCCAATGCCAAATTTCCTCTATTTTTCCCAAAAAATCACTCTTAAATTCCCAAAGAGGAATTATGAAAAAATCACCTTAGAAAATGAGGCTCAAAGCCTGGAAGTCAGCACAAAATGTCCTATTCCTAAATGCATCTTTAAGTTTTTCATTCATCCCTTGTTCAGATCAAGCAAATCAATGGATTAGCAGTGTTGATTAATGAAACTTTAGGGTTATACTGTGGTGAGAATTTGTATAAAAATTTTCCCCATTTCAGCAAAATGTCGCAAATTTTCCCAAATGGTACAGGCACAGGCACCTTCCGCAAAATAAAAAAAAAACCCTGGAAAGGTCATATGTTTAGTAAGTTTTTGTATTTGTAATGAAATTTTTTTGGAAAAATATGTTGCCTTATGTTTATATATCTAAACGCAAAGTTTTTATGGTTTCTTTTTTCTCTTGGATTGCAAGATAGCAATGTAAAACAGTTTTTTTCTTTCTCCTGAAAAATTTGCAATTTGCACTTACGACCTTTCAATTCTACAGCATTGACATGTATAACAAATGTTTATGTTTTTGAAAAATATGTCAAACTTCAAGGTCAAGGTCACTAGGTCAAAAGTAAAATTCTCAAATGAAAGGTCTTATCAATATGTTGACGGGCAGACAGACAGACAGACAGACTGATGGATGGACAGACTTTGTCATTAACAAAATTTTGCTTCGCAATCCCACCAAAAAAAAAAATAAAGCCTACGCTCACGCAGCAAGATACGCCCATTGGGATTTTTTTCACAACACCAAAATATCTAAGTTCCATAATTCCATAAGGACAAATCGGATGAACCTGAAAATCGAAAGCCAGCTTCCTTTTCACAGTCTGATCACAATGTACAAATCTCATGAAAATATGTTGACGCACATTCAAGTTGTTGCGTTCTATGCACCTATATTTTGCCCTTGGCTTAACATGTATGTGCATATAAGTTATAACTCCCCCTTCCCTCCCAATACACATTATTTCTCGATTATGCAACAAAAAATTAAAAAACCTGTTACACATGTCAAAGAATGTCCTTCCTTTTTAAAGTATGCAGATTTTCAAAACATTTCACCCAAAATTAGATTTTTAAAGAAATTTTAACTATTTCAGTATATTTTCACAGTATTTTAAAATTCTAAGTCCCATAACTCCGTAAAGACAAATCGGATGAACCTGAAAAGCCGCTTGCTCTCCACAGTCTAATCAAAATGTATAAATATCATGAAAATACGTTGACGCATATTCAAGTTATTGCGTTCCATAAGCGGACGGACAGACGTACAGACAGAAAAACCAACTAAAAACTACTTTTTTGGAGGCATTTTCATCTATTATTTGCAAAGTCATGTGTGAAGTGAATAATCTTTCGAATGAAACAATGGGCTACAGCAGCCTGTTCTGACCTTGTTATTTCTTTAAGCACTAGTGGAGACTTTGACAATATTTTAGTGTAATTTTAGTGTACATGTATGTTTATCATTTTACATGCTTAGATTGATATTAGGTCTTGTGCACAGTTGAGTGTGTAATAATCCCAACTAAAACTGTAATTTTACTGCACTTAGCAATTCCTTGTATATGTTGGGATTCTTCTTTTATGCTTGGAGGAAATTCATCTTGAGCGTTCCCAGAGCTCTATCTAAAGTTGATTTCATCTTTCAGAGTATCTTTCAGCAATATTATTGTCCGCGCAGCTCATGCAAAAATTTAAATGAAATGGATATCGCTTAGTCGTAAATTTTGGTATAGGATATATGGTCGTGTGATTATGCAATCATGTTATACAGACAAAATACTTTTTTGATGGAGTGTTTTCATATCAAATTTCAGCGTGACGTCGCCAAGTTTAACCAGTTAGGGTTCCAACTTATTTGAGTAATAACTTCTTGAAGTTAAAATTTGTGTAATTAACTTGCATCAGTAATAACTTGTACATGTTATGTTCATGAGTCTATAACTTGAATAAGTTATAAATAAAAGAGCAGATTTTCATCAGAATTTCTCCAATAACTTAAACAAATTATAACAGTGTTTTTGATTTAAACATGTTTTATATTCAAAGCATTGTGATTTATTGTTAATATTCACATTCAGAAGATGCATCTAAGTCTTTACTATGTTTCTGACCCAATTTTTTGGGGAGTTAGCTTGTCTGTTGCTGGTAAATACATTGTAGGATTTAATGACATAGATATCCCATAGAGAACCCTAATTTTGAGAGCTTTGCACCAGACCCACAAAGCATGCACTGGATAGTGAGATATGCCAGGAGGTTGTCCAATTTAATAGCTATTAAATAACAAATGCTCAGTTCATAAGAAAAATGTTCAGAGGAGATATTAGGGTTCAAAATTTGCTGTTATAAATTGTTTAAATTATAAATACTAAAACCAGTTACTTGGGCAAGTTATAACTTTTTTAAGTTGGACCCCTGACTGTTAACATTTAGCCTATAGAGAGGATCACAACGTCATGGGAAAAATTAGCATGGGAAATTGCCCACCTAAAACTTATTCTGTCTGTAAAGTTTGATTGTAAGCACTGACTACCGTATCACTTATACAGAAATTTACGACTATTAAAGCGAGATCTATTGAATTTTATCCATTTAATTCCCGTTTTCTAAGTCAGACTTGTTGCCCAGTGAGCTAAAGGGACATCCTGATAGCTCAGTCTTAGAACAGGTTGGGGAAAACTTCAAATGGAGCTATTATAGCTTGATCGTACTATAATAGCTAGATCAAGCTATTGCTTACTTACATTTGTCAGTACAAAATTAAACCAAAATAAGAATTTTTCAAAAATATTTACTGATTCCATTTGTTCTCAATATATATTAAAACTTTTAAGAAGAAACCTATATTCAAATACGGACCGATGATGAGCGACAAGATTTTAATAAAGCCTACGCTCACGCAGCAAGATACGCCCGTTGGGATTTTTTTCACAACACCAAAATATCTAAGTCCCATAACTCCATATGGACAAATTGGATGAACCTAGCTTAAAATCGAAAGGCGGCTTCCTCTTCAAAGTCTGATCAAAATGTACAAATATCATGAAAATCTGTTGACACATATTCAAGTTATTGCGTTCCATGCACCTATATTTTGCCCATAGCTTAACATGTATGTGCATATAACCCCCCCCCCCCCACATTACACATAATTTCTGGATTATGTGACAAAAAATTCAAGAACCTCTTATATATATGAAAAAACATCCTTTCTACTTGAAGTATACAAAATTTCAAAACATTTCAACCAGAAATAGATTTTTAAATAATTTTTAACTATTTTAGTATATTTTCACTGTATTTTAAAATATCTAAGTCCCATAACTCTGTAACGACATATCGAATGAACCTGAAAATCGAAAGGCGGCTTCCTCTCCACAGTCCAATCAAAATGTATGAATATCATGAAAATCCGTCGACGCATATTCAAGTTATTGCGTTCCATGCGCCTATATTTTGCCCTTAGCTTAACATGTATGTGCATATAACCCACCCCTCCCCCCTTCCTATTACACACAATATCTCGGTTATGCGACAAAAAAATTAAAAACCCGTTACATATGTCAAAGAACATCCTTCCTACATGAAGTATACAAAATTTCAAAACATTTCGACCAGAAATAGATTTTTAAATAATTTTTAAATATCTTAACATGTATGTGCATATAACCCACACCTCCCCATTCCTATTACACACAATATCTCGGTTATGCGACAAAAAAATTAAAAACCCGTTACATATGTCAAAGAACATCCTTCCTACATGAAGTATACAAAATTTCAAAACATTTCGACCAGAAATAGATTTTTAAATAATTTTTAAATATTTTAGTATATTTTCACTGTATTTTAAAAATCTAAGTCCCATAACTCTGTAACGACATATCGAATAAACCTGAAAAACGAAAGGCGGCTTCCTCTCCACAGTCCAATCATAATGTATGAATATCATGAAAATCCGTTGACGCATATTCAAGTTATCGCGTTCCATGCGCCTATATTTTGCCCTTAGCTTAAAATGTACGTGCATATAACCCCCCCCCCTTCCCATTACACACAATATCTCGGTTATGCGACAAAAAAATTAAAAACCCGTTACATATGTCAAAGAACATCCTTTCTACTTGAAGTATACCAAATTTCAAAACATTTCGACCAGAAATAGATTTTTAAATAATTTTTAAATATTTTAGTATATTTTCACTGTATTTTAAAAATCTAAGTCCTATAACTCTGTAACGACAAATCGGATGAACCTGAAAATCGAAAGGCGGCTTCCTCTCCACAGTCTGATCACTATGTGTAAATTTCATAAAAATCTGTTGACGCGTATTCAAGTTATTGCGTTCCATAGGCGGACGGACAGACGGACAGACGGACGGACGGACAGACGGACAGACGGACAGACGGACGGACTTCGCCATACCATAATACGTCCCGTCAAATGACGGGCGTATAAAAATATGAAAAGTTTGAGGTTCTTTATCTCCTTATCTGTTGAGTCAGACATTTCTACTGGGGTTTCTATGTAAAAATTATAGTATTTTATCAGTACTTGTGCGACTTGTAAATGAAATTTTATGATAATAAATTTTTCATTTTTTTCTTGAGAAAAAAAATAGTTTTATGATAGCTACATGGAGCTATTATAGCCCGATCGAACTATTATAGCTCGATCTGAAGTTTTCCCCAACCTGTTAGAACTTGTACTGAACTATTGGTATCTGCAACTACCGGATCCAGTGATCGGGATAGGCAATCAGGTGAATGTGACAATGGCCCCATATCCTGGAACATCAATGTGCCATTTACAAAATGAATGTGCCATTGTTGAAAATGAATGTGCCATGAGCAATTTACAAAAAAAAAAAAAAAAAAAAAAAAAAAACCAAACAAACAAGGTAGAACATATATAGATCTGCATCACCATCGCTCCATATGTCTAGACGGACTTTTCTGTACTTACATTGTACTAATGAACAGGGGAACGCATTTGACCCAAACAGTCTCAAAAGATTTGGTGCATGCTTTTAACCTGAATTTATAAATAAAAATTTGCCTGAACCCCTCCCCCCCCTAAAAAAAGCACTCTGCTGTAAAATGTTGTAAACTAAATCTAATGACAAAAACTTTGTAAAAAATTTGCGTTTTGTGAACAAATTTAAAAGTCAATGATTCGTCTTTAACCATGTGTTAACTGGTGTAAAGTATATTTGTACGTATATACATGTATAAATTAAGTTTTGAAATAAGGATTGTTGCAATAGGAAACGATGGTGTTTTGAATAAATGACACTTTCAAATTACTGTCTGGTGTATCAAAAATTCAATTGATATGAAAAGTAAACAAATTAAATGGCATACAGAAGTTTAAATAAGTGAATATCACCACGTTGAATAAAAGAACGGAAGATTTCTATAATTTGTTTAAAAATTAAATGCGCCGCATTGGCGCACTACGTAAAATTTAAATGTGCCATTTCAGAATTGAATGTGACTATGGCGCAAGGTGCATGCTTATCCCAATCACTGCGGATCCACTACAAAATGTACGAAAAATACAGCGAAATATCATGGTCACTTGCTCTACATAGACAGTAGTGAGACAAAATGCTGGGCAAACTGTTTTGTTCATTGAGAAGAATTAGTCATAAAGAGCTTAATGGAATGATTACAAGAGAAGAACACAAAGAAGAAACAAATGTAATAATTTCGGCCGAATTGCCTCTGATTACAAAAACTAACAATAGACCGATGCGAATTGATAACAGTGTGTAAGAAAATACAAATGACAACTATCTCTGCTAGACCCTGCTATAGTTGTACATAGGCATGTAACGATTCAATTAGAACGTAATTTTTCTCGTCAACTCACCTAATTTTCTAACCGGAAGCTGATACCTGCCTACTTCGCTTCGAGATGCATCGGATGTTTTCCTAATAAGGTAACAAGGTCAGCATCTCAAGGTCACTTCACCGGTGTCAACAAAGCTGAAGTGAAAAGGACAGTCGACATCAGCAAACGATGGCAGATTTAAAAAGACAATCTCTCACAGAGGAGGCAGGATGGAAAAAGTTGCAGGAATATTTTGATAAAACTGGGTCGAAACTGAACATGCCACAGATGTTTGCTGCAGATCCCAACAGATTTGATAAATATAGGTTTGTCATCAATTTTCAGTTTATTTTTTTTAAATTAATGTGACACTGACAAGTCAATGATGTCATGTTCTAGTTGCTGTTTCTGTAACACACCGCATTGCAGCTGATTTTATAGAGACTAAGCGCACCCTAAGCAGAGTACTGACAGATTTGAGGGCACTTAGTAAAGAGAGATATACTGTATAGATAATTAGAGAGCGCATTGAATGGCTGCAAAGCGAACTCAGAGATAGAAATATCTCCAAAAAGTATAAAAATATAGATAAAACCCCTTAACTACCTGTAAAATGCGAAACGAAAAGAAACGAAATGAAAATAAAACAACATGGAAATGAAATGCATGCTGAAAAAGTTCGATAATACTTCAGTTGTGCTGCACTTAGAAGGAAGAAGAAGAAGAAAAGAAATGAGACGGAACGAAATGAAAACGAAACGATCAAAATGAAACATGAAACGAAATATGAACAAAATGAAACGAAATAAGGGAGCAACCATTTCATTTTTAGGGGGGGGGGGGGCAGGAGGACTTTGCAAAAGAAAATTCTGGAGCGAAATTTTAGGGAAATAAAAATTCCGGCATGTCAAGTAGACACCACTTTCGCGGCACCAAATACTGTGACAGGCAGAATTGTAAATGTGGCGGGTCCAGGAATCAAACCCAAGACCTTAATTCTGCTGACAGGGCAGATCATGCTCTCACTAACTCAGCTTAATAACTGGCCACAACACCCCAACCGTCACACCTGTATCATGTCTGATCATGTGTATGTACACCATAGCAAAAAATGATGAATAGTACAAAATGTATGATACTTATCCTTTTATTAGAAGTAGACTTTTGTTTGTAATTTTATATAAGCTATATCAAATATTATAATATAAACGATTTTGATAATTTCATATATATATGATCATGATGAAAAACAGCATAATATTTATGTATGTGCATAAGTATTTTTGATAAAGTATAAGTATTGATAAATCATACTATTTTCATGCACAACTAAATTGTCAATCAGCATGTTAATTATGCATGTGGTATTTATTTGTAGAATATCAAAGAATAAAGAAAGCTTGTCTATAATATATGTATAACTTCAGTATACAGCCAGGAGAGAGTTTATATGCTACCTAAACAATGACAAGGAACAATAAGTGTCTCTTCCTGCTGGTACTGAATGATTCACTTTTCACTTCCTTATTATGGTCTGATTTATTTTGACACAGCACTTTATGGTCCACGTAAACTTGGCCCTCTATTATGTGAATGCTGTACCACTTATATAATTGTGACATGGGTACTGTGATGTAATATCACGATGACAATCATCCTAGCACAGTGACTCATACTGTCTTTATCACTACATAATTGCTTAATCAATGCCTATACTTGAATTTGATAGGTGAAAACAAATGCTATATAAAAAAAAAAAACTTGTATTCAAAAGCTTTTATCGTCTAATGTGCTTCTTTTCTTGATGATTCCCATTTAAAAAATGTATGTTGAAAATATCATGAACATGGCTTTTCCTGCCAAATTGAGCAAAATGTACCTGATATTTAAAGGTTGAATTTGAATTTTCTTAAGAAATGGACATTGAGAAACCTTTGATATGTAATTCCAAAGAAATGTACAGTTCTAACTTTAATACTGACAAAATTGGCATTTGTGTTTCACAAACACGTTTGTTTTTCTTTCCCATTTTCAGCATGTAATTAATTACCTTTGGTTATGACTGTATAGACATAGGATAGTGAATAAATCCTGCTTGAGTTTTGATCTTTCCAGGTTGAGGTAACACAAAAATTTATGAACATGTATATGGCCAAAATATCATTACATCCAAATGTATAAAATGGGAGGGGGGGGTGTCTTTAGTTTTCTAGTTGTAGACCATCATTACTCCAGATAATGCTTTTCTTTGGTCCTTTATACATTTGTATATGTAATAACACCCCCCCCCCCCCCCCAAGCTAATAATGACTATTTCGTTATTGAAATATTTCTTTTACTTTCAGTTTAAAGTTGACAACAAAAGATGGTGACTTATTACTTGACTACTCCAAAAACTTGGTCGATGAAGAAGTCCTGAAATTATTATTTGATTTGGTAAGTAATAGCTCTTAATTGGGAAGGTTGTCTGTTTGTCCAGCATCTGACTTTTATGGGTGACCATCCAACCGACTAATAGTCTTACTTATTAATTATATGTATGAGAAGAGTCTTTACAAATTGTATGTTACTACATGTCTACATAATAACATTGATCAAACTTGCAGGGGATGTCATTTATAGTGAGAGCCAAGGTCATACGAATAAAAGGGTCACATGCAAGGTTGGACATGAGACAATCAGTACTTACTTTCTCTGTTAAACTTTGACTATTCAGTGCACAAATTACCTTTTGCTATTCATTGCACGAATTGAAGTGGACAAATTGCCTCTGACTATTCAGTGCACAAATAACCTTTGACTATTCTGTGCACAAATTACCTTTGAATATTCAAGTGGACAAATTACCTTTGACTATTCAGTGCACAAATTGCCTTTGACTATTCTGTGCACAAATTACCTTTGAATTTAAGTGGACAAATTACCTTTGACTATTCAGTGCACAAATTACCTTTGACTATTCAGTGCACAAATTACCTTTGACTATTCTGTGCACAAATTACCTTTGAATATTCAAGTGGACAAATTACCTTTGACTATTCAGTGCACAAATTACCTTTGACTATTCAGTGCACAATTTACCTTTGAATTTAAGTGCACAAATAACCTTTGACTATTCAGTGCACAAATTACCTTTGACTATTCAAGTACTGTGCACAAATTGTTGGCCCCTTCAGCTTCATCAAGTACATAAACAACCATGCATTCATTAAAAGATGATATTAACCATGCATTATTCTATAACATTATATAACCAGGATGTAACTTCGATTCTGATTGGATGAAGCTTGAGTCATCATTTTCCGATAATGACTGCTGACGGAAGATAATGACTCGGTTTGGTATTTGTCCTGATTTCAGTATTTATGATAGAATTAAGATAATTATTTTGTTTTATTTTAAAAGTTTAGATACACTTTTCACAAAAAAAGTGCAATTAATTATGAAAAATTATGTGTTCATGTTGATTTGAACCATTATTTTAATCATATGTAATCTTACAATTAGTTATATAATATAACAAATAAGGACTTGGCCTCTGTCATTATGTCATTATAATGACATAATGACCTCGACCAAGTCCATATTTGTATATTGTTATATGAAACCCGCAGTATTCATGAGCCAATTTTGAAAACATTTTACCAGGTAAGTCCTAATCAATTGGACTTTATTGATGTTATAACAAAAGTAAAACATTACAGGCAAAGGAGAGGAAAGTTGAAGAGAAGAGAGATGCAATGTTTAAAGGAGAGAAGATAAACTTTACGGAGGGTAGAAGTGTTTTACATATTGCCCTCAGGAACAAGTCAAACACTCCAATAATGGTCGACGGAAAAGATGTACGTACATGTTCTGTGTTTAGTTTGAGGCAACCACATTGTAACTAGATAATTGTAGTTGATGCTGTAAAGATATGAAAGAGATCAATTTATGCCTTTAGTTTCAACTTTATTTATTGTTGAATCATAACATGAAATTATACAATACAAATATTTTAGAGACAAAGTAATACTGTTTGAACACATCAGACTTGTTTTTTTCATCTAGGTAATGCCAGACGTAAACGCTGTCCTGAAACATATGAGGGAATTCACAACATCTGTACGAAGTGGTGAATGGAAAGGTTATACAGGAAAGTCCATCACGGATGTCATTAACATTGGCATCGGAGGGTCAGATCTGGTAATTAATGTACTGTATACATACAACATACATGTATAATATTTTATGCGGAATAAATAAGAAAATACTTAAATTCAACAAAATACATATAAGAATTGACTGTTCAATTTTTACAGGTTTTTTGGAGTATGAACTTTGGTTTGTGGAAGTGGTTTTACACAAAATTTGTGATGTTACAAACCAAAGTTCATACCAAAGAAACTGTCAAAATTGAACAGTCAATTCTTATTATTTTCAAACCCCTATTTACCCTAAATTTCTCAAATATACTCGACAAGAAATGAGTAATTTAGTATCGAGTCTTTGGGGAATACAGAGTTTTCCCCCCTTACAGACAGTATCTAACGTAAAACCATTGTGACGTCATGAAAATGGTATGGTAACGTCGATTTTATACCGTCATTTCTCAGACTTTTAGGACTGTTTCCATTGACTTTGATGACATCATAATCAGTCTACGTCAGATACCATCTCAAATGGGAAGTAACTTTTAAAAAAAGCGAATATTGTGTATGAAAATATCAACTTTGTAGCGAACTAGTTCCCAAACAGTAATATGTAGTTGAAAGCCACAAATGTGTAATAAATATCTGTTCCCCAGCTGGAGCCCCATTTTATCGTTTCATTACATCATCGTATGATATGACGTAGCCGTTCTGCAGTTCAAGTTCAAGGTGATGTCGACATGGCAGTTATGTCTTTGGAATTTACATGCAGGATCTGGGAGTCTATACAGACAGATAGTCTGTACTTATAGATCTAATTTTATCAGAATATCTTCCTAACATTTAGTTATTTCATAAGTGACATGCTTATTGTGAAAATTCATGACGATACTGTGTCCTGATGGAGACCGAGGTAGGTCGCCATCTTTTGATGTCTCATTTTCTGTTCGCTGATAACATTTTGTTCTAAATTCTTCATCTCGGTGAAAATACATTTTTTTTAGAAAAAGTTTCTAGTTTCAATAATTCATAGGTTCAGAACGATTGTACATGTATCTCATAGAAATTATTTGAAACAGTCGGCCAGATCTTGGGTCCTTTTCATCCAAAACTTTTGCACGTTGTCGTTGACAGTCGTCAGTCATTGGAAAATTTCAAACGCAGGATGCTCGACCCAACAACCTGGAATGTAATTTTGAAGAAAATAGCGGGGAGTTTCTGTTTCTCTCGTCATTTTACTGCATTTTCTGTCTTTCGTCAAATTTTAAGGACAGGGAATGGTCTAAGGAACTTTAAAAACAGGCGCATAGCAACTGAAAAACGCTGCAATAACAACGTATACCTGTACATCATCAAAATTGTCGTAAAATTTTCATTAATTCTGATATCGTATTTATTTCTAAAGGCTACTGTTAACATAACTATTTTTTCTTTGCATAATTAACATTCAAAAGCTGATCTTAGCAAAATTAAATAGTAGTTCTGGCTCTTCTGGTATTTTATCGTGTTCATTGGGGTATGAACATGTATTTCGGGTATGAACATGTATTTCGGACAATCAATTAACCAATCAAAATGTGTGGAATTGTGTAAACAAACATATTTGGAAATTATATGCCAATGGTCTTTATCAAGTGGAAGCATTAGTTAAAATACAATTTCTATGTACTGCATTGTCTATTGGTTAAACGTGCCCTGTCACATTATGTATTTTATTTTTATTTTTATCAGCAGATATTTGCATTAAGGCACCAATTATAACAAATCGCCAGTCATTGCAGTGCATTAGTAGGTATGACTAAAATTAACCCTCCAGTTCTTCCTGAAAGAGTTAAGGGCTGCTACTGCACTATTATCTCATAATGATATTGTTTTTAATTCACACAGGGTCCACTGATGGTAACAGAAGCCCTGAAGACGTATGGAGACGGCCCAAACGTTCACTTTGTCTCCAACATTGACGGTACACATATGGCTGAGACATTAAAAAAGCTTAACCCAGAGACATCACTCTTCATTATAGCTTCAAAGGTATCAATATCATATATACTTTGTACATACTTGTCAACTTTGAAATTCTCAAAATAGGGATATCTCCCTCGCTGACAACTTTAAAAGAGGGAGATACATGTAATGCGTAACCAATTTTGTGACATTCATGATAAATTTCGACATTTTGAAACCTGATTATGTATTTATTGCATCAAGGTGTGATTTTATGACTGTTGACTACCAAATATTGTATCATTCACACTTCATGCGGGCATTTATAACCTTAATTTTTATTTTTCAGACCTTCACTACACAAGAAACCATAACTAATGCACAGTCTGCCAAGGCTTGGCTCCTAGAACATGCCAAAGATGTAAGGAAATGTAAAGTTAATACTTATATGTAATAGCATTGTGTTTCAGAAATAGAACAAAGAGAGTTTAATGTTCCTATTAATTCAGAATGATATTTAACGATACTGAACCAAACAAGTATACAGATACTTATTAATTTTCTCTTTTCAGGATAGCGCTATCGCGAAGCATTTTGTAGCACTTTCAACGAATGCTGTGAGTTATTATTTGAATATTCAATAAATATATTTAAAAGTAAAAACTGAATGTATATTCTAGTAGAATTTCCTATTATTGATTTCAAATGTGTAAATGTTTGTATGTGGCACTATGGATTAAAATTTTGAAAATTGTATCCTTTATGTGCATTGCTAAACATACTTACTGTTTTTTATTGCTCAGGTCAAAGTCAAGGAATTTGGTATTGACGAGAAAAATATGTTTGGATTTTGGGACGTAAGTACAATCATTTAATTATGCTTCTTATGATGGACATTATGGAGTCTTTCGAGTTTCTTCTCCAACCTGCTTTCCATTAGCATCTACACTGAAATTAATGAGTCCCACAGAAATAACTATGTCTGTCTTTTTGTCCATGTAGCTGTCTCTCTGTCTGTCCTTCTGTTTACATAGTAACTCTTAATTCATTCATTAATTTATCTGTTTTCCAGTTAAACAGCAGTAGATATACATGTATTGTGACTATTGTCTGAACTTTCATGACATTTTTATGGTTTCCAGCTTTTGAATCTGTTCTCTTTTACAAAATTCATAGTTGGAAATTTTTATTATATGCTTATAATTACTTTTATCAAAAAGACATACATTTTCATGGATCCAAAAGTATCAAACTTTGAATTTATTTATGTACATGTACATGTATATTATTATATAGACCCTTTCACATTATCTGCGGTACTAAATTTGAATGCCAGTTCCAGGGGACAACGAATAGATTGCGCATGCACCAGTGACATCATTTGATTGTTCTAGGACGTTTAGCGCGGAATCATGTTTCGTTTGTTCTGCGGAAAACATTTTGGAACAATCGAATTATGTCACTAGTGCATGCGCAATCTATTGTTTGTCCCCCGGAACTGGCCTTCAAATTCAGTACCGCAGATAATGTGAAAGGGTCTATTCCTTCGCACAATGTAGTCTTCGCCTTACATTAACAAGCTCAAATTTCAATGATACGTAAGAATGTTATCAGTCCAATCTACTATCAGATAAATTAATATCTATAATGTATTTATTTTTAGCTAGCCAGGACAAAAAAGTCCGGAGAGCTAATGCCATACCCTCGGCATCGTTGTCGTCGTCTGTAGACAAAACTTTAACCTGGGCTATCTCTCTTGAACTATAAGTGGTAGGGCTTTGATATTTCACATGTAGATACCTTATGACGAGGCCTTTCATTTGAGACCTTGACCTTTGACCTAGTGACCTTGACCTTGGACTTTGACCTTCTTTTCAAAATCTTAAACCTGGTTTCTGACAAAAACCTGTATAGGCGAGCTATGTAATCTTTGATTACCCTATGTTGATATACATGTACGTAACATAATTAATCCTTTATATTTTTATATACTTACAGTGGGTAGGAGGCAGGTACAGCTTGTGGTCAGCCATTGGTCTCTCTATAGCACTGTATATTGGTAAGGTTCTTTTCTCAAATTACTTCAATGCTACATACAACTTCAATGAAACAAGTTTTTAGATTTAATTTTCCAGAGCCATAGGGAAGGGATTTACATGTAAATTTCACAACATATTTCAAATCATATGGCATATAAAATTATAGTATGGAAGTGTTCCAACTCTTTACCTTCTTGAAGAATATTTCAAACCAATTTAGATGGACCAGACACGTGTTTCGGATATTAAATCATCATCAGTGATGTTTAATTAAACGATGAAACAAAATTTCAAGACACAGCCAAATGTATTTATTAATTATGTCCAAGATAGCATTGGAGGGAGGGCAGTAGGATGTTTACCTCCTTTAATTTTGATGATATTTTTGGATGAAATGACAAGTTTCGAAATAGCAAAATAATATATATTATGTCAAATTGATAAAGGGTCAAAACAAAGCTTCTTCAAGGGGACAGAGCTGGAAAGAAGTACATGTAACTATTTCACTTTAAACATCCAGAAACAGATTGAGCTTCATTGGATGATCTCACCTCTAACACATTTTTTTAAATAGTGTGTGATGAAAATTTATCTGTGTCTTATTCAGCTGGGAAAGCTGATTCTGGGTCATATTTTTAGGTCACAGTGCTTGTCATAAACACAAAAATGAAATTTGATGAATTGATATAATTACCGAACACTCAGATCTTCAACACTTCTCATGATTCAGAGTTGAATTGTAATGGAAAGTTTTTGTGTCCTTCATCCAGAATGTAATGTAGAAATACAGAATTGCATGCCTATTTGCTGATATAAGGGAGAAAAGGAAATTCCTTTTTACACAGAAATCTTATTATTTGTGTATACAAGAAATGGACTATGCACACATAGACGTTTGGTGGAGATATAATACCATAATTGCTTTGCTCTTTTTAGCTCACCTCGACGAAGTTGAGTGAGCTTATGCTATACCCCCGCGCGTCTGCGTCCGCGTCCGGTTAAGAAGTTTGGGGTAGCTCAGTATTTGGCAAAGTACTGATGCTACAGTAACCAAACTTGCACAAGTGATTCATCTTTGGATGCTGAGGTGAACCCATGCATCAGATGCAGCATCTGACTTACATTTTCTGCTTGAGTGACTTGGTTAAGAAGTATGGGGTAGCTCAGTATCTGACCAAGTAGTAATGCTACAGTAACCAAACTTGCACAAGTGATTCATCTTTGGATGCCGAGATGGATCCATGCATCGGATGCAGCATCTGACCTACTTTTTCCACTTGAGTGATTTTGCCTTTAAAAGCCATTATTGAGCAAAGTATAAGTGCTACATGTACCAAACTTGCATATTGGATGTATCTTTGATCAAACTTTCATGTAATGACCTTGACCTACTTTTTCCGCTTTAAAGATTTTGCCTTTAAAAGCCAATATTGAGCAAAGTATAAGTGCTACATGTACCAAACTTACATATTGGATGTATCTTTGATCATTCTTTCATAAAATGACCTTGACCTACTTTTTCCGCTTGAGTAATTTTGCCTTTAAAAGCCAATATTGAGCAAAGTATAAGTGCTTCATGTACCAAACTTGCATATTGGATGTATCTTTGATCAAACTTTCATAAAATGAAATTGACCTACTTTTTCTGCTTGAATGATTTTGCCTTTAAAAGCCAATATACATGTATTTAGAAATATGTTTGAATTGAATTTTGCTGCCACGAGGTGAGCTTCGTAATCTGTGATTACCTATGTTTCTAGGTATGGACAATTTTGAAGAACTACAAGCAGGTGGCCATTTTATGGACAACCATTTTAAAACGACACCTCTCGAAAAAAATGTAAGATACTGCATGTTGATTATTGTAAAAATGTACGCTTTAAAACACGATTCCAAAGAATTTTCCCTATGATTTTTAGCTCACCTCGATGAAGTTGAGTTGAGCTTAAGCTATACCCTCCTAATCTCCGTCCGCCTCCAGTTTAAGTTTTTGGGGTAGCTCATTATCTGACAAAGTACTGATGCTACAGTAACCAAACTTACACAAGTGATTTATCTTGGGATGCTAATGTGAACCCATGCATCAGATGCTGCATCTGACCTACATTTTCCGGTTAAGTGACTTGCGTCCATGTTTGGTTTAAGTTTTTGGAATAGCTCAGTGTCTGACAAAGTACCGATGCTATAATGACCAAACTTGCACAAGTGATCCATCTTGGGATGCTAAGGTGAACCCATGCATCTTTTGCTGCATCTGACCTACATTTTCCAGTTCAAAGACTCACATTCGTGTCCAGTTAAAGTTTTAGGGGTTGCTCAATATCTGAAAAAGTACTGATATTACAATAACTAAACTTGCTCAAGTGGTTCATCTTGGGATGCTGAGGTGAACCCATGCATCAGATGCAGCATCTGACCTACTTTTTCCGCCTGAGTGATTTTGCTTTGAAAAGCCAATATTGAGCAAAGTATAAGTGCTACATGTACCAAACTTGCTATATAGATGTATCTTTGATCAAACTATCAGAAAATGACCTTGACCTACTTTTTCCGCTTGAGTGATTTTGCCTTTAAATGCAATATTGAGCAAAGTAGAAGTTCTACATGTACCAAACTTCGTAGTGGATATATCTTTGATCAAACTTTCAGAAAATGACCATGACCTACTTTTTCTGCTTGAGTGATTTTGCCTTTAAAAGCCAATAGTGAATAAAGTATAAGTGCTACATGTACCAAACTTGCATAGTGGATGCATCTTTTGATCAAACTTTTATAGAATGACCTTGTCCTACTTTTTTCCACTTGAGTGATTTTTTTTTCTTCCGCCAATAAATATGTTTAAATTGAACTTTGCTGCCGCGAAACGAGCTTCGATTACCTATGTTTTGATCTTTTGATCATGAAATACCAAGCTGAGTGTATTTCTATACAGATGCCTGTGATATTAGCCATGTTAGGAGTATGGTACGTCAATTTCTTCAAAGCAGAGACTCAAACCCTCCTTCCATATGATCAAGTAAGTAGGAGTTTACTTTTAAATCTAAAAATAACACTGACCATTTTGTAGAATATCATCTGAAGTCTACGTGTGAAATTGAATATTCCGTAAGGTTTCTATGTATTGCATATAAAATCATATGCTGTACAAGTAGAATGCTTTGCTGGTAATTTCTTTTGTTTTGTTTATTAATCTTTTTGCATGTACAATGGTTCGTGATTCCATTGAGTAATACATGTAGTATTTTTAAAATACACTGACACAAACTTTAACAGTAGGAGACTGGTTGCAAAAGAAGCAAAAATTAAAACACAACAAATTGTTCTACTTCTATAGTATAAGTATGAAAACGATATTCATTAATAAACCTCTTTATGAAAGTATCATCTACAAACCTTCTAAATTTTATTATTTTAGTATATGCACCGGTTTGCAGCATATTTCCAACAAGGGGACATGGAGAGTAATGGTAAATACATCACATGTAGCGGCCAGCGTGTTAACTACCATACAGGACCTATAATATGGGGAGAGCCAGGGACAAATGGACAGCATGCCTTCTATCAACTGATTCATCAAGGTGGGAAATTTGTCTTTTTCTGTGTAAAATGACTTTGTCATAAAAATCAGTAAATGTATCCTGCTGAAATGAAAATTTGTTTGTGTGATAAGTTTAGAAAAGATTTATTGGGCAATATACTATCCGTGTGAACCATGCATCAGATTCTGAAAAGTAATACTGTAAACATGGTTATTTTCGCTGGGGGATAATTTCGTGATTATAACGTCATGAGATTACGCGTGGGGAAATATTCACGATAAAAATGTCTTTTCCATTGTAAGAATGAAGCGGGGATATTTTCGCATGGGGGAAAGTTTCACGAAGTCGCTTGATTCGTGAAAAATGCCTTCACGCGAAACAGTACCCTTTTTGTCATTTTCATTGTGTCAGCGATATTTAGCTCCATTCCCCCCTATCTGGAGTATATATTTTTCCCCTCCTGTCACAAAAACTTCCCCTCATATAGAAGATTTTTTCTTTGGCAAAAATTTGTTTTAAAATAATGTGTAAGAACTAAAATTAAAAAAAAAAAAGAGCAGAATATGGTTCCTTTAATGTAAAGGTTTGTATTTAAAGCCTTTCCAATTATATTGATGCTATCTAATATAGTTTTTGCAAGAATTTTTATTTATTTATCAAAAATTTCCTTTTTGAGTAGTTCAGGCGCACATTTCCCCCCATGTATCGGCCCTGACCCCCTTTCCCCAATAGTGAGAACAAACTGCATAGCGACCTTAGGGATCACTTTGTCTGTTGTCCGTCTGTCCTCTGTCTGTCACACTTGTGTGTCACACCCCATAACTATTGATTGGTAAGTGATATGGCTTTGATATTTCACATGTGTATTTCTTGTGATAAGACCTTTCTACACAAATCATAATTTTTGACCTCGTGACCTTGACCTAGATATTTGACCTACTTTTCAAAAATCTAAGATTGGCTATATTGTTTGATTGGTAAGTGATAGGGCTTTGATATTTCACATGTGTATTCCTTGTGATAAGACCTTTCTACACAAATCATAATTTTTTACCTCATAACCTTGACCTAGAATTTTTGTTCTACTTTTCAAAAATCTAAGATTTGCTTTATGTTTTGATTGGTAAGTGATAGGGCTTTGAATTTCACTTGTGACAAGACCTTCCTATACATACCTTGTGACCTCGACTTAGATATTTGACTTTCAATAAAAAACAAAAAATAAGCCACTTCGCAGGCGACACAAGCATTCCTAGGATTGCTTTTTTCTTACAATGTATGTTTTGTTATACATATAAATACTTTTGGTAAAGACAAATTGGAAATTCCCTTCAGATATTCAGCCTCTAATACATTTTCAATGAGAAATACCCAGAGATAAGAAAATATTTCTTTTCATAAAGAACATTATACTATTCTACAGAAAATATTTCTTTTCATAAAGAACATTATACTATTCTAGCTACATGTAAAATAAATGATAACACTCCTTACACAATGATCAATTTTATTACACTCCTCAAAAGATTTGTTATCATAAAATTATTGGTATTTGTCAGAATATGTAGAAAATAGGTATATAAATGTAGGTACTCTATAAGGGCTCAGGATCCTTCTTAATATGTAATATTTTAATTTCAGGTACCAGTTTGATACCCTGTGACTTTATGATGCCTATTACCACACAGAATCCCATACAAGGAGGACTTCATCATGAAGTAAGATATAAAAACTTTTCTTGATATATTTTCCATTTCTATCTATATATTTCCAAGGTGCATTTAGCACCAGGAGTGCTGCAAAGCTTATTCCGAGCCCTTTCTTTTGAGCTACTTGACGCCAATCTAAATAATGAGATATACTACATTATACATTGTCTTGTGACATAGCTTATTGTTGTAATATGGCAAAACAAACAGCTCGGCTTAGACTGAAAATATGCTATGATTTCCTGTAATGTGTAGACAGTAGCAATCTTACTTGGCACATTGTAGGTGCTATTTTGGAAACGTTTGTCTATTTGTTGTCCATCAATCAATTAAGTAGATACAGCTGTCTAATAAGGCATAAACTCATATCATAATTGTCTATACCATGTACATGTATGTGTATGTATAATACATTTTGTATTTCCTTTCAGATATTGGCAGCTAACTTCTTAGCCCAGACAGAGGCGTTAATGACAGGAAAATCTTCAGCAGTAGCAAAAGGGGAACTGGTCAAATCTGGGATGGACGAGGAAAATATAAACAAAATATTACCACATAAGGCAACAGTGATTTATTTAGAAAGTTGCTGATTTTGAAGTATTGGGCTTGATTTTAATTATTCTTTGTATTTTAGAACTCTTGAGGGTTTCTTACCTGCAGGAATTATGTGAAAAAAGACCATATAAATTTCAGCAGATCCCATGAATTTTAAAAACCAAAAGAAATAATAAATTTGACATCCCTATGATACATGTATATACATGTATGTCAACCCTATATAACAAAATATTGGATTTACAAATAAGGGAGTGTATATTCCTATGACGTCACTATTGTTCTTTCAATACTTTCATATGAGTATTGTATTACTGGACTATTGTACAGGTGGAAGGTACCTGTACCTGACGATCCATTCTTTTAAGAATTCTTAAAAGAATAGATGGTACCCTCTTAAAAGAATGTACTGTTTGTTCTACATGAGTGACCACATGTTGAAGTGGATAACATCATCTTACAAGTCCTGTGAATATTGAATCGTTCTCAGCCTTTCCCCATTACATAAATTTTACAAACAATAATATCTTTATATCAGGAGAAAAAATGTATGTCACAGTAAAAAGTATATGTACAAATTTCAAAATCTAATGCATGTTTTCATTTGTTGTGAGTGTCTGCTGTGCAAATTTGATTTGACTTTAAAATTATGCACATCAAATCTAATGTGAATCAGATTTTATGCAAAGTAGTACGAACAGAGCATAACTTATTATCATGTATCATTTATTACAGGTGTTTGAGGGTAACAGACCCAGTAACTCTATACTCTTCCAGAAACTTACACCATTTATGCTTGGAGTTTTAATTGGTAAGCTTAATAAGGTTTTCTGATTGATGGAGCGATTTCAAACATTGTTTGATGGCTATTTAATGGTTTCAATCACGGACATTGTTTCTTTTGGTCAACATTACGGAGTGCAGCTACCATGATTCATTCATGTATACATGTATATATAGTGTTCTAACAAAGTCTTATCTTCACCTGAGGGAAGTTTAAATGAAATGTCCTAGCCAACCCTCTCTATTCCTATTGCACAATATTTACGCCCCAAGAATAGAACATTTAGGGAGTATGGTTTTGGTCTGTCTGTATGTCCATCTTTTTGTCTGTAACAGTTTGGGAAAATGTTAATATCAGCCATTACTTGTAAAAGATACATGCAGTGATTCATTTTGCCATCTGTTATCTATTTTGCAAAAAAAAAAAATGTATTATAAATGAAGCATATTTTAAAAAATTGTTTACAAAAATGTTCATATCATTGCATAATGTAAACTACTGCGATGAAAAGTATTATCTCAATGATCAATGAGTTTACTATATCTTGTTCAAAGTGATGAAATTTGGTGGATTGAATTTGAGTTTGGACCCATAGTTTTCTAGACGTTTTGTCCATCGTACTATTGAGTCAAATTTCAAAATGGATCACTGAGATAAGGAATGTAATATTTCTTGTTACAATTTGCAACTTGTGACCTTGACCTATGATAATTGGTTTTTAGCTCTACTGGTCTCTGACCATTCGAGCTTATGCGATACCCCGTCGTCCGGCGTCCGTCCGTCTGTCCGTCTGTCCGTCTGTCCGTCCGTCCGTACGTAAACAATTCTTGTGCTCGCAACTCCTCTTAAACTAAAGGAGATAGAAAGCTAATTCTTTTTGCATCTTACTTGGTATATGGTCTAGTTGTGCACCTGACATTTGGTTTCAGCCCCTGACCCCCAGGGTCTTAGAAAATGGGCGTGGTCTTTAAAAACTATGAAATCTTGTGCTCACAACTCCTCTGATACTATAAATGATAGAGACTTGATTCTTTTTGCAATAGGATGGGTCTGTGGTTTAGTTGTGCACCTGACATTTGGTTTCAGCCCCTGACCCCCAGGGTCTTAGAAAATGGGCGTGGTCATGAAAATCTATGAAATCTTGTGCTCGCAACTCCTCTTTAACCATAGGAGATAGAAAGCTAATTCTTTTTGCATCTTACTTGGTATATGGTCTAGTTGTGCACCTGACATTTGGTTTCAGCCCCCAACCCCCAGCGTCTTAGAAAATGGGCGTGGTCTTTAAAAACTATGAAATCTTGTGCTCACAACTCCTCTGACACTATAAATGATAGAGACTTGATTCTTTTTGCATTATGATGGGTCTGTGGTCTAGTTGTGCACCTGACATTTTGTTTGAGCCCCTGACCCCCAGGGTCTTGGAAAATGGGTGTGGTCATTTTCTCCTATATAACTCTATGTAATCTTGTGCTTGCAACTCCTCTAACACTTTAAATGATAGAGACTTCATTCTTTTTGCTATATGATGGGTCTGTAGTCTAGGTGTGCACCTGATATTTTGTTTGAGCCCCTGACCCCCAGGGTCTTGGAAAATAGGTGTGGTCATTTTTTCCTATATAACTGTATGTAATCTTATGCTCGCAACTCCTCTGACACTATAAATGATAGAGACTTCATTCTTTTTGCAATATGATGGGTCTGTAGTCTAGATGTGCACCTGATATTTTGTTTGAGCCCATGAACCCCAGGGTCTTAGAAAATGGGTGTGGTCATTTTCTCCTATATAACTCTATGTAAATCTAGTGTTCCAGTTCCTCTGACACTATAAATAATAGATACTTCATTCTTTTTGCAATATTATGGGTTCATAGTGTAGTTGTGCGCCTGATATTTTGTTTGAGCCCCTGACCCCCAGGGTGTTAGAAAATGGGTGTGGTCATTTTCCTATATAACTCTGTGTAATCTTGAGCTCGCAACTTCTCTGACACTATAAATGATAGCAGGGATTTTTTTAGGGTCTGTAGGGGGCCGTAATTCGGCCCCATTCCCAACCCCAAAAAGTGGTACTTTTTCCCAATTTTGGACCTAAAAATTCCCAATTCAATCTTTTCTCCAAAACGAGAAATTCATTTCCAATTTATGTATTATTAACTGAAAGGAAAGCAAAAGTAGAACAAACATGCTGTGTTAATTTAACTTAAGGAGGGATTCAAAATACAAATGTAAAGACAATTGATATGATAAGGGATGATTTGCATGGATATATCTTTTTGTTGTTTGAAATTTATTTCCCAATTTAGGTTGAAATGTTGCAAAATTCCCAATTTCATCGGCCCAGGCCCCTGACATCAGGGGCTAGTAAAAACCCTGGATAGAGACTACATTCATTTTGCAATATGATGGGTCTGTGGTCTAGTTTTGCATCTGATATTTTGTTTGAGCCCCTGACCCCCAGGGTCTTAGAAAATGGGTGTGGTTATTTTCTCCTATATAAGTCTATGTAATCCTGTGCTCGCAACTCCTCTAACACTATAAATAATGGAAACTTCATTCTTTTTGCAATATGATTGGTCTGTCACTGGTCTCGTTGTGCACTAATATTTTGTTTGAGCCCCAGGGTTTTAGGAAATGGGTGTGGTCATTTTCTCCTAGTTTATAACTCTGTAATCTTGCGCTCGCAACTCCTCTGACACTATAAATGAATGAGGCTTCATTCTTTTTGCAATATGATTGGTTTGTGTTCTTGTTGTGCATCTGATATTTTGTTTGAGCCCCTGACCCCAAGGGTGTTAGAAAATGGGTGTGGTCATTTTCCTATATAACTCTGTGTAATCTTGAGCTCGCAACTTCTCTGACACTATAAATGATAGAGACTTCATTCTTTTTGCAATATGATGGGTCTGTGGTCTAGTTTTGCACCTGACATTTGGTTTCAGCCCCTGACCCCCAGGGTCTTGGAAAATGGGTGTGGTCATTTTCTCCTATATAACTCTATGTAATCTTGTGCTTGCAACTCCTCTAACACTTTAAATGATAGAGACTTCATTCTTTTTGCTATATGATGGGTCTGTAGTCTAGGTGTGCACCTGATATTTTGTTTGAGCCCCTGACCCCCAGGGTCTTGGAAAATAGGTGTGGTCATTTTTTCCTATATAACTGTATGTAATCTTATGCTCGCAACTCCTCTGACACTATAAATGATAGAGACTTCATTCTTTTTGCAATATGATGGGTCAGTAGTCTAGATGTGCACCTGATATTTTGTTTGAGCCCATGACCCCCAGGGTCTTAGAAAATGGGTGTGGTCATTTTCTCCTATATAACTCTAAGTAAATCTAGTGTTCCAGTTCCTCTGACACTATAAATAATAGATACTTCATTCTTTTTGCAATATTATGGGTTCATAGTGTAGTTGTGCGCCTGATATTTTGTTTGAGCCCCTGACCCCCAGGGTGTTAGAAAATGGATGTGGTCATTTTCCTATATAACTCTGTGTAATCTTGAGCTCGCAACTTCTCTGACCCTATAAATGATAGCAGGGATTTTTTTAGGGTCTGTAGGGGGCCGAAATTCGGCCCCATTCCCAACCACAAAAAGTGGTACTTTTTCCCAATTTTGGACCTAAAAATTCCCAATTCAATCTTTTCTCCAAAACGAGAAATTCATTTCCAATTTATGTATCATTAACTGAAAGGAAAGCAAAAGTAGAACAAACATGCTGTGTTAATTTAACTTTAGGAGGGATTCAAAATACAAATGTAAAGACAATTGATATGATAAGGGATGATTTGCATGGATATATCTTTTTGTTGTTTGAAATTTATTTCCCAATTTAGGTTGAAATGTTGCAAAATTCCCAATTTCATCGGCCCAGGCCCCTGACATCAGGGGCTAGAAAAAACCCTGGATAGAGACTACATTCATTTTGCAATATGATGGGTCTGTGGTCTAGTTTTGCATCTGATATTTTGTTTGAGCCCCTGACCCCCAGGGTCTTAGAAAATGGGTGTGGTTATTTTCTCCTATATAAGTCTATGTAATCCTGTGCTCGCAACTCCTCTAACACTATAAATAATGGAAACTTCATTCTTTTTGCAATATGATTGGTCTGTCACTGGTCTCGTTGTGCACTAATATTTAATATTTTGTTTGAGCCCCAGGGTTTTAGGAAATGGGTGTGGTCATTTTCTCCTAGTTTATAACTCTTTGTAATCTTGCACTCGCAACTCCTCTGACACTATAAATGATTGAGGCTTCATTCTTTTTGCAATATGATTGGTTTGTGTTCTTGTTGTGCATCTGATATTTTGTTTGAGCCCCTGACCCCAAGGGTGTTAGAAAATGGGTGTGGTCATTTTCCTATATAACTCTGTGTAATCTTGAGCTCGCAACTTCTCTGACACTATAAATGATAGAGACTTCATTCTTTTTGCAATATGATGGGTCTGTGGTCTAGTTTTGCACCTGACATTTGGTTTCAGCCCCTGACCCCCAGGGTCTTGGAAAATGGGTGTGGTCATTTTCTCCTATATAACTCTATGTAATCTTGTGCTTGCAACTCCTCTAACACTTTAAATGATAGAGACTTCATTCTTTTTGCTATATGATGGGTCTGTAGTCTAGGTGTGCACCTGATATTTTGTTTGAGCCCCTGACCCCCAGGGTCTTGGAAAATAGGTGTGGTCATTTTTTCCTATATAACTGTATGTAATCTTATGCTCGCAACTCCTCTGACACTATAAATGATAGAGACTTCATTCTTTTTGCAATATGATGGGTCAGTAGTCTAGATGTGCACCTGATATTTTGTTTGAGCCCATGACCCCCAGGGTCTTAGAAAATGGGTGTGGTCATTTTCTCCTATATAACTCTAAGTAAATCTAGTGTTCCAGTTCCTCTGACACTATAAATAATAGATACTTCATTCTTTTTGCAATATTATGGGTTCATAGTGTAGTTGTGCGCCTGATATTTTGTTTGAGCCCCTGACCCCCAGGGTGTTAGAAAATGGATGTGGTCATTTTCCTATATAACTCTGTGTAATCTTGAGCTCGCAACTTCTCTGACACTATAAATGATAGCAGGGATTTTTTAGGGTCTGTAGGGGGCCGAAATTCGGCCCCATTCCCAACCACAAAAAGTGGTACTTTTTCCCAATTTTGGACCTAAAAATTCCCAATTCAATCTTTTCTCCAAAACGAGAAATTCATTTCCAATTTATGTATCATTAACTGAAAGGAAAGCAAAAGTAGAACAAACATGCTGTGTTAATTTAACTTTAGGAGGGATTCAAAATACAAATGTAAAGACAATTGATATGATAAGGGATGATTTGCATGGATATATCTTTTTGTTGTTTGAAATTTATTTCCCAATTTAGGTTGAAATGTTGCAAAATTCCCAATTTCATCGGCCCAGGCCCCTGACATCAGGGGCTAGAAAAAACCCTGGATAGAGACTACATTCATTTTGCAATATGATGGGTCTGTGGTCTAGTTTTGCATCTGATATTTTGTTTGAGCCCCTGACCCCCAGGGTCTTAGAAAATGGGTGTGGTTATTTTCTCCTATATAAGTCTATGTAATCCTGTGCTCGCAACTCCTCTAACACTATAAATAATGGAAACTTCATTCTTTTTGCAATATGATTGGTCTGTCACTGGTCTCGTTGTGCACTAATATTTTGTTTGAGCCCCAGGGTCTTAGGAAATGGGTGTAGTCATTTGTAATCTTGCGCTTGCAACTCCTCTGACACTATAAATGATTGAGGCTTCATTCTTTTTGCAATATGATTGGTTTGTGTTCTTGTTGTGCATCTGATATTTTGTTTGAGCCCCTGATTCCCAGGGTCTTAGAAAATAGGTGTGGTCATTTTTCCTATATAATTGTGCTTTCAACCTTTCAAAGCTATTAATAATTGAGAGTTGTTGTAATTCTTAATGCAATTAGATGGATCTGTCAGTTTTGATATGTCATTGATAGTTCATTTGAGCTAGCAGTCCCTGCTTCCCTGGGATCTTGGGAAATGGGTGTGGCATTCTTTTTTTTAAATACTTTATCTTAGATATATGAGTGATATTCTAGTTGCAGTGTTTCGTTGTGCTAATTTTAATTTGTTAGAATGATTGATTATTGCTCCCTATGGTCTTAAAAAATGGAAATTGATATTTATGTGTATGTATCTTATTCACTTGTCAATGAGTAAATAAAAAACAAATAAAAAACAAAACAACCAGGAGAGCTACAGTCTCGTCAGAGACTTCTGGTTTGGCTTTTATACTCCATGTATATTTATATTCCTTGTGACCAGATCTTTCGTACCTTTTGAAGATTTTTCTATGTTCTGCAATTTTGACGCATGATTTTTCACATTGAAATATTTGTATTTCAGCAATGTATGAACATAAGATTTTTGTACAAGGACAGATCTGGGACATAAATTCATATGATCAATGGGGGTAAGTATGATCTATATCCATATCTCTACAATCTGTATTATGTGCTTTACCATAGAATTCTGGTCTTTGAATCTGCACCTTGAAATGGGCTTAATTTTATTTTGTTTAAGGAGCTGTTACTACTAAGACTTAAATCTGCCTTGAAAATGTTGAAATTGAAAGTATTAATGTTGAGAAAATTAATAATTGTATTAGTTCCCTTTCTATCATTTGCTTAAAGGAGATATATCTTGCCAACATACCAAAATAAATAAAGACTAAGCAAATGATTAGTTACAAAAGACAAAAGTCACAATAAGTTGAATTCTTTATTTTACATTTCAGTGTGGAGCTAGGAAAACAGTTAGCCAAAGTGATTCAGCCAGAACTTAAAGGCAAAGACACTGTATCTAGTCATGATTCCTCAACAAACGGTCTAATCAACTTTATCAAATCTCATATATAACTAACTAGTATTATATGTGTGGTGCAAATGTTATTATATGACTGTCATAGGCATTTATATGTACTGTGATGAATACCCATTCACAATTTGGTTTTGAAGTCCTTCAGATATGTTGTCTTACTGTGTTAAGGCATGGATAAAAAACATGGAGATAATTGAAGAAAAAAAAAATAACTTTAATACAGTCATTTACATGACAGTATTTATAATTCTCTTTTATTTCAAACTTGCTTGAGAATAAGTGTTTATATGTTAAATGTAAGTCACCCTGCATTGTATCAACTTGATTGAAAATACTTGCTTGTGTGATTCTATCATATATTTCATGGCATTTTGCTTGTGTTTTGAGCCCAAGTACTTTTTGGTCAACAGACATTTAAATTTTAGCTACTTTCACATATTTAGGATATCTGTGGGTGAATAATTCTTGGTTGGTATTACTTAAATGGAAAAATGCTGCATTTTGTTTAAAAATGGTAATCTCAGAATTTGATAAAACACTGCCATGACTCTACTTATTTATCTTAAAATGGAACTTGTTTTAAAGTACAAATGTACTTGTTCGCATATAGAAGTTCCATTCTATTTCATTAAGATCGTTGCCTCCCTATTTTTGATGGATATAGTAAACTGAGATCGCATATAAATGACTTTTTTTCGGTGATCTTTGTTGATTTTCAAAATTCATTCCATGAAGATGTTGTAAAGTATAGTTTTGATCTATGTAATCAAAGTTAAAATCTGATTTAAAAAAGGTATATTGTATACTTTATGATCATTTTAGGCCACTAGATTCTAGTTATTTCTCTTTACTTTTAGCTGTGAGTTGATGCTTTTTTAAAGAAATCCATGTATGAAATTAATCTCTAGGTATTATGAAATAAGATCCATATGAATCATATTTTATGAATATTTTATTTGTCATCTGTCTGTCTATTTGTCTGTCTTGTATTTTTTTTTTTTTTTTTTGAAATGCAAAGTTTATAATTACATGTATGAATTGTGAGCATATTTTCTATGCTATTGTAAGAATTCTAGGTAAAATGTCCTTTTCTGGAATATTCTACAATACTGAAAAATTCTTCCTGAAAGAAATGAATGGTGCAAGGAGCTGTTAAGATAAGGGCTTGATTTAGCCCTGAAATCACTCGATTATTTCTCGTGCGCTGTCCTTCTATTTCAGATAAAAAGTGGTCGGAATTGAAATATAAAGTATAAGAAGATTCTTAGTTGGTATTTTATTTAAATAGATTTGGTGAAAGATGTTATAATTACGGGTTGAAGAGGTAGGGGTATGGATGAGAGAAAATCTCAAATATCGAGCGAAAATTAGCAAAAAATGCATTAATTTACATAAATTTGATGTTAATTATACTTCTCTACCTTTTAATGTCAAACTTGGATAAGAAAAATTAACCTTGATGTTATTATATCAATATAATCGGCAAAACTCTCAGTCCGGAAACTGAAAAACGGTTATATTTCGTATTTATCAGCCACATATGTAGCTTTCAGGCGCGAAATACGCATAGCGTAGAAATAGACAACTTTCTCGTTTATTTCCTTCCTAACGGTTAATCATTTGATTGGAACACACTCTGAATAGATTGTTACATGATATCAAAAGAAAAAAACGACAATTTTGATTTATTTTACCGCTCTAAATACCGATTCTAAAATAGTCATCCATCCCCCCTTTTTTTCGTTTTTCGCCTGTGGGACATTGTTCCCCCCCTTGGCCAGAAGAATTGTTTTATTGATATACACCTTTGGTAAAAGTGGCATTCTGAACCGAGGGGGGGGAACAATGTTGTAGAAAAACTTTTCCGTTTTCCATTGATTTCTATAGGAAAAACGCTTATTTTGACCCAAAAATCAGTCTTATTTTGAATAATTTATCCAACCTGACAGAAGATTCATATCTGGACCAAGTAACTTCATATTTTTATTGAAAATTTTTCTCAATTTTTGCATTTTGAAATTTCCACTTTTCAGGGCAGATTTTACGCCTTATCTTAACAGCTCCCTTCCAGTATATGTATATATCTATAAGGTGCATAATTAAGCTTTAAACAAAATCTTGAACATGTACAAACTGTTCATTTACCGAAAATCAGTTTATGATTTCTGTGCCATATAAGATGCAAGAAAATGAAATTATAATCATAAGATATATATGTACATATTATATTATTGAAGTATTGTTGAAAATGATTGCTTATTTCTTTGTTTCTTTACATTTGTTATGCGCTCTTACTGCATTGTGTAAATTAATCATTATTCTGTCAGTATATAAACAGAGTTGATATATAAAAACAACAACAAATCAAAATATTGAATATTTTGTTATGAAGTTTAATGGTGAAGAACTGATTGCATTTAAGATAACAAATTGTGTTACACTACACAGATTTTTTTATATTCATTCATCATGGCAATGATACAATACATTTGTATGTACAGCCACTCGGGAAAGAACAACAAGTGAACAAAAAGTCATGGTTCAACCATACAGCTTAATTGAGTCTGGGTCTGGGGGTGGGGGTGGCCAAATGGTCCATATAGCACCTTTTTGTAGACCTGTACAGAATTATAGATATAACCAAGTGGTCCATCAAAGCATTGTTTAACAGGCCGTTAATTATGACATCTTGATTTAAAAGTCCATCAGCTGGTGCAGTGTTGACATTTGACAATTGATCAAGCAGTTACTGTTAAAACTACCATCTTATATTACTTAAATGGAGTGATCCAGAGAGAAATTGTAGTATATGTAGTATAAAAAGATAGATATACAGTGACATCAACAGAAGAAATACAATGACCTTGAAAGATAAATCTACAAAGGATCGAGTGATTGTCATGACCTAAAATTTGATTAAGAGCATCAAACATGAATCATGGAGTTATTCAGAGAGAAAGTGTAACATTAAAAGGATTTGTATAAAGATTCCTTGAAGGAAATGATACAGTGACCTTGAGAGAAGAAACTGTAATGACCTATAATGGAGTGATCAAAGGTCATTACATTGTTTTCATTAAGGGCATGAATTATTATTTGGTACCACATTTTTTATTTCCCAGAGGGAAGTTGTAGTTCAAAAATGTTGGGTATACAATGACCTTGAAAGAATTACTGTGACCAACAATACAGGAGTGATGATTACACTGTGACCATCTATAAAGTGTTTATTTAATTTAGATCAAGACTTGTATGCATTTGATAATATACCTTGGAGTTATTCACACAGAGGTATGGTATAAAGAGTCCAATTAAATTATACAGTTAGCATGCTAGAAGAAATACTGAGTGACCTTGAAAGAAGCCTGTTCTCAGATCTCTCTATTTTTTATCTTAACATAATAGTTGTATATAGTTTTAATTTTTTTCTTTATTATGAATTTTTTAACCCCAGCCGCCACTGCCTTGGCAGATAATTGTCAAATATTGATAGCGTACTTAACCAGAAAGAAGAAGAAGAGGAAGATAAGTTGCATAATACTGATAAAATGGAACATATCACGACCTATTGAGGTGTGATTTCCAAGGAATGAGATGCATTTTCATGGTTCAACCAAGAACATATGAACTTGCTTCAACCATTCAGCCCAGTGACCTTGAAAAAGTGAAATTCTTATGACCTTTGATATACCAGTAAGGTATTTTCATGGTTCAACCAAGAACATATATAAAACTTGCTTTAACCATTCAGCCCAGTGACCTTGAAAAAGTGAAATTCTTATGACCTTTGATATTACCAGTAAGGTATTTTCATGATTCAACCAAGGACATATAAACCTGCTTCAACCATATTCAGCCCAGTGACCTTGAAAAAGTGAAATTCTTATGACCTTTGATTTACTAGTACCAGTAAGGATATTGATCAATATATATTTCTAAGGTCATGCCAGCATACCATTATGTATTACTGGAGATGGCTAGTTTATTATGATATAAACATTCATTTATTCATAATCAAAGCCTTATAGACATATGATTTAAAAAAGTCACAAATCTGCAACAGTTTTAAAAACTTGATAGAGAGGTGAATGTCATAACCTAAGTTAAGTGTCATTATTTAAAGTCTCATCCTACTCATGTTCAAGAACTCATGTAGATAGTAGGATCATTTAATTTCCATTGTTATCATTAATAAACGATGATTCTGATTGGCCGATAAATTTTGTTGATACTTTGTAATTGTATCAAACAAAACAGAAGTACACGCTTAGCAACGTCATAAGCAACATCGTTAGCAACACGATTTCAAGGCTGCAAATAAGCGTTGAAAAGTGATGAAATGAAATTATAAGTAATCAATGTAATGCAGATTTCCCTCAATTTTTGGTGTTGATGTAACCTCGATCAACCAAAAAAAAATAATATATTACAAGCTATAATAAATAAAGCCTGTGTTTGTGAAACACGAATGCCCCCAGTGGCATCTTTGTTAGTATAAATATAATCTTCTGTTTAAGTATGTGAAAGGTCAAGGTCAGGGTCACTAGGTTAAAAATTGTTGGTATCAATGGAAAAATCTTGTGATAAGGAATGCGCATGTGAAATATGAAAGCCCTATGCCCAATGTTAAAGCAGTTTTCGAAAAGTAGGTAAAAGGTCAAGGTCAAGAGGTCAAAAATTTCGTTATCAATGGAAAGGTCTTGTCACAAGGAATACACATGTGAAATATCAAAGCCATTCTTACCATTCAAAGGTTATGCCCAATGTTAAAGTTTTTGAAAAGAAAGTCAAAGGTCAAAGCAGAAGTCAAGAGATAAAAAATGTTGGTATCAATGGAAAGGTCTTGTCACAAGAATTACACATGTGAAATATCAAAGCCCTATCACTCACCATTCAAAAGTTAGACCCAATGTTAAAGTTTTTGAAAAGTAGGTCAAAGGTCAAGGTCACAAGGTCAATTTTGGTATCAATGGAAAGGTCTTTTCACAAGGAATACACATGCATGTGAAATACGAAAGCTGTATCACCTTCCATTTAAAAGTTATGCCCAGTGTTAAAGTTTTCGGACAAACAAATAGACGGACAAGCCAAAAACTATATGCCCCCCGGAAAATAATTTAAACGGATTTTTGGGTACGGTATCCGTATCGACTTTTACATTTAGAAAGCAGAAATTGATGACGTATTTCACAATCAAAGACCAGCGAGATGCCGACTGCAGCTGCCAAACGATTGTATACGCAGAATCCCGAGCCTCCAACAGAGGTATCACCTGGAATCTATGTTTGAATGTCGTCTTTTATTTTTAAAATGTATGTCTCTTTTGTATGAGTGCCCTTTATTTCTTTTTTCCAGAGTTTGAGGTATCATTGAAAGTGCATGCACTACTGTCCTGTTCACTAATTCCAGAGCACCCTGTTTTCCCGGTTTTCTCTAAAATATGATAATGTCATCTTCCAAAAAGATATCAGTTTTACAGTACTCCTTTAGTCATAACAGAAAATACCATTGTTTTGACTGTGCGTCGGTTAAGTTAGAAATAGGACGGAAAATAAAAGTCTACAGGGATTTTCTATAGTAAAATCGCTGAAAATGCGTGACGTCGGAGGCTTTGACGTCACTGTTTACTATTGTTGACACCGAGAACAATATGGCGGCGGCATGAAATTAACATGGGAATTTCCCGTAGACACTTTCATTTTTCATATTGCGGTATATAGTGACGTTGTAACGATTATCGGCGACATCATCGCTAATACCCTTCGATTTCGATTAATCGATTATGTTTTTAAGAATCGATTATAATCGGAAATATACAACGTAGAAAAGAATGAAATAGTTTTCGGTCGAATACGCGTATTACAAGTACGAATAAAACAAAAGTAGATCAACGATCGTTTTCACGAGTTCAAGTTACAGGTGTAGCGTAAATAATTCGAAAAGGATACGCTTTCTAAGGCATACGATAGGTGGGATCAGGATTCTCCTTGAATTTTATAGTAATGACAAGTGCTGTAATAGAAAGCTTCGACGTCAAATGCTAAACGTCAATAGCTACTCATCTGGGAAAACGCCGAACACCATAGCTTTAATTGTAAAAAGGACAGAGAGAACTCCACGGAGATATTGCTTGATTCTTCATTGAATAAGCAAAAACTTTTAAATTCTTTGGTCGTTTAGACCCCCCCCCCCCCCCCCCCCCCCTGCATCTGCCATATTAAGTTGCAGACTATTACAATAACATTTTTGTTTTGGCTCTATTACTGCGCACTATTATCTTGACAAAATATTTTATTTACAAGAAAGGATTTTATCATTCTATGGTTGGAGTTCTTTCTAGACACATAGCTATGTATATGAGCATATAAATTGGTGAAGTTTTATCATTACTTTCCATATTCTGTTCAGTAAAAACAAGAAAAATATATTTCCGATTAAATCGAAATAATCGATTAAATTCCTGTCCGATTATAAACCGATAATCGATTATGAAATTTGTCCGATTATACAACACTAGCGGTATAAAGGCAGCTGATAGGGTAAGTTGAAGTTAATTTCCAGTTACGACTAAAGGAGGTCAATTCTCGGAAACAATAATTTATAACAAAGGTCTTCAGACGACAGAATAAATCGCCAAAACAGGGTGCTCTGGATTTAGTGAACAGGACAGTAGCTGCTTTTATGTAGCGTTGGCCTTATGAGCGTTTTGTTGTATGTATTGTGTATTGTACCATATCTGTCAACTGACCCGATTTCCGCGGGTCAGTCCCGCTTTTTTACCCTTTTGACCCGATTATTTTTTATCACCCGCGCGGGTCATGTCTTTCACCCGATTTTTCGTTGCTGACCCGGGAATCACCCGATTCCGATTTGGTTCTGTCTATAACTTGGGACTTTAAATTTTCAGCTGTGACTTTTCAAATAAAACACCTGCATTTACAGGTAAATTGGGATGTTTGTTTAGTGATATGGGAAGTAATTAGCCACTTTCATGTTGTTTTAACGACCTGGGCTTGGATTATTAATTGGGAATGTCTATGGAAAGACGATCGTAAACACGGAGATTTATGCAGACGAAAAGGGACAAATGTTTTCATAGTGTTTAAAACAATTGAAGCAGTGAAATGTAGAGTTTATTTCACACAAAATCTTCATCATGGTATAGCAATGACTAAATAAAAATATATCTAGCCTAGCAAATTCAACTCAGAACCTTCAGGCATTGATTAATAAGTCCTAAAATTTTACAAATGTGCTACATTATCATGATTATGCAGTATTACAATTTAAATAAATGCTTTACATGTCTTACAATAAAATGAATTTTATTGACCTGTATTTTGGGGGGGGTAAATTTTATTCATAATGACACAAGCAAAAGGTCGCGATTTTGTTTCGCGTGCTATGACCCTCTTTTTCATTTCCCAAAGAGGGTCATTGACCCTCTTTTGTCTGAAAAAAGTTGACAGGTATGTATTGTACCCTGCGACTAACTTGTCGCGTAGTCTGTTTGGTACCCTTGTATATTGTAAGTGTTGTATAAACAATCTACTTCTACCATTAGAAGTATACCGAGCGGTCATTTCTTTAACAGAGCAGGTCGTCTGCTCATTCTCCGTCACAATGCCCAGTGCTGTGAGAATCACAGTTACGTAGATCACTAAACTAAGTAAATCCAAATAATCCATATTGAAATAAGAGTCGCAATAAAAGTTCACTAATTTATTGAGTATAAGTCCAATAATAATCCATGGTCATCTTATAAAATCCATATTTACACACTACGTATATACAATCTACACAATGCGACTACATACTGTAACTGACTGCTACCGACTGCGACTAATGTGATAATGCGACACACTGGCCAGGTGCGCGCTCCTTATATACTCTAGTGGGGCAGCTCGAAGTGAGCTGCCCCTACAACATGTTAAATAGGCAGCTCCAAATAAGCTACCCCTCCAACCTTACATAACTAAGCGTTGTATAATCAATTAAAACAGCATTACAAGATAAATATATACACATAAACAAGACATATAAATCATTATTTCGTTACATTTATTCTTATCTCCTGCACCATGTGCACAATCTTTTGCTCAAACTTTGATTTCTCGCCATTGTAATAAACACAAAGCAGTTTGCACATTTTAGATTTCGATTGCAGTAATATCTGTTGATCGTTGTAAGTTCTCCATGTGTCCTTTAAGTGTAACTTTATAGTGAGCTTGGGAACAAATTGCCCAACATCAGACTTGTCAGACTAGAATATAAGCCACTTGAACTGCCTCCCCGGGAAGCTAGCTTTATCAGGAATGCGGTCAAGTGCGACGGCTTGACTTCAGAACCCTTCTTCTGGCTTCTCCCGTCTCTTCACGTTACCATTTTGTGGCAGTGTAGTGGCTTTGGGGTCCACGGCATGCCAATCTGGGTGAGTCATTAGTGACTCGGTGGTCCATGTGGCAAATTTTGGACCATTGTGCCCGAAGGTACTTACGTTCAGTCAGTGCGGACCCGTGGACTGTCGTCCATGTAGGGTTGAGAGGATACCACCAGCAAAAGTAGCAGCTGAAACATGCTGTGACAGAGGAAAGAGAGCTCACGCAAATGAGTAAGCTTCGAAGACGAAGCTTCTCTGAGAAGGGGGAAATGTTACGAATAGTGAGCTTAGGAATATAAGCCACTTTAACTGCCTCCCAGGCAGGCTAGCTTTATCGGGAATGCGGTCAAATGCGACCGCTTGACTTCCGACCCCTTCTTCGGGCTTCCCCATCGCTTCACTTTGCATTAGCAATTTCACTTCTAAAGTGACAGTTGAGGCCTTCTGATGGGTATACAGAGTTAAAATATGTCACATAAATTAGAACAGGGATAAACGCAGTGTGCTAAATTAACAATGGCCCGATGGCCAATATTTCTACAATAGAATCGATTCATTGGTCTGTAGCAATTGTAAAAGTCATAGACCAACTTGCCTTTAGGATTTTCAGCATCAGAGTCACATTAAATTAATCATGTTAATAAGAATTTCTACAGTATGGATTTTTAATCATTGTCTAATGATTCTATTTTTGAAAAAAAGAAAATTGTTTTATCAAACCACAATGATATAACTTCGTTTCCAACAATATATCTAACATATACCTGTTGGAACCTCAAAACTCTGTATGTTTATCCCCTAATTAAGGACTTTTCAGTACAAATTTATAATTTTTTTACCTACTTGGAAAGATCATACTTTGTAGAGTATATGTTTTATATTTATTTTGTAGCCCCTTCAAACCTCTACCGTCGTTATAATACACCCAGGGTCCAGCAGTTTACGTATAGGCCGAGCATCTGACGCTTTACCTGTAACCATCCCACACTGTATAGCACGTAGAGTAAACAAACCTCAGCAAAGTCAAGTACATGAAAGCTGGATCCTCAGACCAGAAGCACAGGTACTGTTATTTTGTATAAAGAAATATATTTTTCATGTTTGAATCCTCTTTAGGTACTATAAATGATGAAGCTTTATTATATAACTTCATTACTTGACAAAAAATTGTTGAAATGTCTTTTTTTACCACAATGTATTAAGCAATACAATGTATCCTCCTACCTGAGTTACAACACAACACAAACACATCAATTTGTAATGCCCATAGCTGAAGAAATGAAAATGAACAAAAATATATTTGTAATGTTTTTGTTCACTTTCTGTTTGATATGTATCATACTTCTCACATTTTGTTCTTATTTAAATCTTAATACAGCATCCTGAGGTGAAGCATCAGCAGAAATTAGGACTGAAGCATGCAGAGGAAACTCTAGCCTCTCGTCCGACGTCTACCGGGGAATACAGACCAAGTGTGCCGTACAGACAGGTAAAGAGAGTAACTCAGTAGTTAGTATCACTGTCATTGCCAATAGATTACTAAATGTATTGCATGACATATACATATGATTTATAGAAAAAGAATTCTGTTGTACACTTTATATCTCAATTGAAGAGTACTACTTGTATGAGATTAAAGATTGCACAATTCTATGAAATGTTAAGAGAAATGTAATTCTTTGTTCAGAAAGATGTCTTCGTGGTAAAATTGATTCTGACATCAGATTATCAAACAGTGAAGTCATTTATTGTAGCTATACAGTCACAATCATGGAGTTAGAGGTCAGAAAACAGAGGTCATCTGTCCCAAGATGTGGACCTGTACAGATAATAAACCATTTGTCGTGGGAGAAGAGGTAAGTCTTGGTCATGTAATTACAACTACAAAACCATGGTTTAGTGTTATACATGTATTTCTCTAGTTGCATTATCAATCGGTCGCTTCATCGACCCTCAAAAATATGAGGAAAAATTTTTAAAGTACAACAAATTAAGTATTCTTGAATATTTTTGTAAAGTCATGCAGGGATTGATAGGGTTCATTTTGTGTGGTTCTTTACAGTAAATCATTAACCATGACAGGATAGTGTTGGTAGAAAAATAATTTTAATTCAAATTACACTAGCTAGTAATTAAGCATACTTTAAAAGTAAAATGTAAATGTAAATATATTTTAGATTTGCTTCATATGATCTATTTTAGGCTCTTGCCATTCATCCATCAGAAGACTACATACTACACTGGCCAATCAGACGTGGCCGACTGAATCTAACGGACAACAAACCGATGTCACTCACATCCATCATGGCTGACTTAGAGACAATCTGGGCAACGGCCATACAGAACCACTTAGATATACCGCTTAAAGATTTAAGGGTAAAGGAACATAATTTGACTCTCCCATTGTTACTGTAATGTATTGTAATGCCTTTTCCCAAAAAGAAAATATCCTATTTGAAATACATGTAAAATAGAAAACCATGCAGTTATGATTAGGAAACTATAGTAAGATAGCATGAAAGTTTTAGCAATTCTGAATGAAAATTTTAGCTATTAACAGCATTTATTTTTTATGAAAATATAAATGAAGAATTAAAAAAAGATGAAAGTTGATATATACATGTATTTGATTTTGAGAAAGTTGGAAAAAAAAATTTTGATTGTCTGCAGAATTCATAACAAATTATGAGCAAGGTTTTCATTTAGGTATATAAAGCAATACTTCTGATACCTGATGTCTACATCCATAAGCATGTCAAACTTATGATGAGTGTACTGCTAGATAAACTAGGCTTTGGTTGTGCCACAGTACATCAGGTTTGTATTTATGATGAGTGTACTACTAGATAAACTAGGCTTTGGTTGTGCTACAGTACATCAGGTATGTATTTTATGATGAGTGTACTACTAGATAAACTAGGCTTTGGATGTGCCATGGTACATCAGGTATGTATTTTATGATGAGTGTACTACTAGATAAACTAGGCTTTGGTTGTGCCACAGTGCATCAGGTTTGTATTCTATGATGAGTGTACTACTAGATAAACTAGGCTTTGGTTGTGCCACGGTACATCAGGTTTGTATTCTATGATGAGTGTACTACTAGATTAACTAGGCTTTGGATGTGCCATGGTACATCAGGTTTGTATTTTATGATGAGTGTACTACTAGATAAACTAGGCTTTGGTTGTGCCACGGTACATCAGGTTTGTATTTTATGATGAGTGTACTACTAGATAAACTAGGCTTTGGTTGTGCCACGGTACATCAGGTTTGTATTCTATGATGAGTGTACTACTAGATAAACTAGGCTTTGGTCGTGCCACGGTACGTCAGGTTTGTATTTTACAGAACAGTAAATTTTGTTTAGTATTGAATTGTAATTTTTTTTTCATACAGTATATATTAAAGTAAGATCATTTGGTTCTGTAAGAGCTGTTTGAAGTCTATTTCAGTATTATTAACTTGATCATAGTCCTTTTCTAGTTTTATCTCGACAATTTTGGTGAAAAAATACATATACATGTATGTGTCTGAATTAAAGAAGTCAGTGTTCAGCTATAGAATAGTGAAAAGGGAAGAAAAAAACTCTGCAATGTAGACCGAATTTAGGCCGTAATTGTTGTTTTATACTGAAGGGTTGTATTACGGGCTGAAGTACGGGCATAGGAAAAGTGGTAGAATTTACGATTTTACAATTTCATCACAATGTGCTCATACCTTGAATTTTCTGATTAGTTATATTATCATTAATCATTGATCATTTACATTTGTAACATCCAGCTCCTAGAAGTAAGATTTCTAGTCCCTTCTCTGTGTTTCAAACAACTTTCACTTTCAAACTTGTTTATCATTGGCCGGATTGCAAAGCAATTCCGGTCTATAGATTGACGATGTCCGTCCATCCGTCCGTCCATCTGCCGTCAACATTTTGGTTAAAGTTTCTGGTTGAGGCAAAATCTAAGTAACTATATGCAGTAGAAACTTTATATTATACATGAAGCTTGCCCATGACAAGACCTTTCAATTTATGCCGTAACATTTGACCTAGTGACCTTGACCTTCGACTTTGACCTACTCAAAGATTTTGGTTGAAGTTCTTGGTTTAAGCAAAATCTATGGTACTGTATGCAGTAGAAACTTTATATTATTAATGAAGCTCGCCCATGACAAGACCTTTCAATTTATTCCGTAACATTTGACCTAGTGACCTTGACCTTGGACTTTGACATAGTTAAGGATTTTGGTTAAAGTTCCTGGTTTAAGCAAAATCTATGGAACTGTATGCAGTAGAAACTTTATTTTATACATGTAGGTTGCCTCTGACAAAACCTTTCAATTTATGCTGTATTATTTGACCTATTGACCTTGACCCAGTTAGTGACAAAAACTTACTTTGCAATCCGGCCATACCGTCTTTAGCGGTGTTTTATTTTTCTGGTTGTTTCGTTTTGGTGTCTTTTCACATGGAATTCTTTCAACGTTTTAGATTAAAAAATCGGGATTATATGTACTGATTTAATCTTTGATTTTTACCCATTCAAGTATTATATAATTTGATATTATTTCCAAAATAGTGACTTAGTTGTTTGCATACATGTTGATGTATGGTGGATAATTTAGACTTAAAATACAGCATTATGAAATTTGCCGAAGATTTGGATTAAATAAAAGTATCTCTACTCACATAAAATCTGCTAGAAATCTTACTTCTAGGAGTTGGAATCAGTAATCAGTATAAAACAAGAATGATGGCCTGAATTTGGTCTATCTACAATGTAGCCTACAAGGTTAATAGACAAAGTGAGAAAACTATTCAGACAATGGATATGATCATAACTTTCCTATTTGTGTTCTACCATTTTTTAAAACTTTTATAACTTTCATCACTTATGATGCATAGACATAAAAACAAGTTGGCAATGAACTTTTTTCCAATGATTAAATAAAAGGTAGATTGATTAATGTTCACCATGATGCTTTTACATTTACACATTAATCACATGTATTTCAGGAGTCTGTGTGTGCCACGTTTGGCTCTGGTATCAGCAGTGCTTGTATAGTAGATATAGGGGACCAGAAAACCAGTGTCTGCTGTGTGGAAGATGGTATCTCACATAAAAGTTCTAGGTAAGGCTTGTATAGTAGATATAGGGGACCAGAAAACCAGTGTCTGCTGTGTGGAAGATGGTATCTCACATAAAAGTTCTAGGTAAGGCTTGTGTAGTAGATATAGGGGACCAGAAAACCAGTGTCTGCTGTGTGGAAGATGGTATCTCACTTAAAAGTTCTAGGTAAGGCTTGTGTAGTAGATATAGGGGACCAGAAAACCAGTGTCTGCTGTGTGGAAGATGGTATCTCACATAAAAGTTCTAGGTAAGGCATGTGTAGTAGATATAGGGGACCAGAAAACCAGTGTCTGCTGTGTGGAAGATGGTATCTCACATAAAAGTTCTAGGTAAGGCTTGTGTAGTAGATATAGGGGACCAGAAAACCAGTGTGTGCTGTGTGGAAGATGGTATCTCACATAAAAGTTCTAGGTAAGGCTTGTGTAGTAGATATAGGGGACCAGAAAACCAGTGTCTGCTGTGTGGAAGATGGTATCTCACATAAAAGTTCTAGGTAAGGCTTGTGTAGTAGATATAGGGGACCAGAAAACCAGTGTCTGCTGTGTGGAAGATGGTATCTCACATAAAAGTTCTAGGTAAGGCATGTGTAGCAGATATAGGGGACCCGAAAACCAGTGTCTGCTGTGTGGAAGATGGTATCTCACATAAAAGATCTAGGTAAGGCATGTGTAGTAGATATAGGGGACCAGAAAACCAGTGTCTGCTGTGTGGAAGATGGTATCTCTCATAAAAGTTCTAGATAAGGCTTGTGTAGTAGATATAGGTGACCAGAAAACCAGTGTCTGCTGTGTGGAAGATGGTATCTCACATAAAAGTTCTAGGTAAGGCTTGTGTAGTAGATATAGGGGACCAGAAAAACCAGTGTCTGCCGTGTGGAAGATGGTATCTCTCATAAAAGTTCTAGGTAAGGCATGTGTAGTAGATATAGGGGACCAGAAAACCAGTGTCTGCTGTGTGGAAGATGGTATCTCTCATAAAAGTTCTAGGTAAGGCTTGTGTAGTAGAAATAGGGGACCAGAAAACCAGTGTCTGCTGTGTGGAAGATGGTATCTCACATAAAAGTTCTAGGTAAGGCTTGTGTAGTAGATATAGGGGACCAGAAAACCAGTGTCTGCTGTGTGGAAGATGGTATCTCACATAAAAGTTCTAGGTAAGGCTTTTATAGTAGATATAGGGGACCAGAAAACTAGTGTCTGCTGTGTGGAAGATGGTATCTCACATAAAAGTTCTAGGTAAGGCTTGTGTAGTAGATATAGGGGACAAGAAAACCAGTGTCTGCTGTGTGGAGGATGGTATCTCACATAAAAGTTCTAGGTAAGGCTTGTGTAGTAGATAGGGGACGAGAAAACCAGTGTCTGCTGTTTGGAAGATGGTATCTCACATAAAAGTTCTAGGTAAGGCATGTGTAGTAGATTTAGGGGACCAGAAAACCAGTGTCTGCTGTGTGGAAGATGGTATCTCACATAAAAGTTCTAGGTAAGGCTTGTGTAGTAGATATAGGGGACCAGAAAACCAGTGTCTGCTGTGTGGAAGATGGTATCTCACATAAAAGTTCTAGGTAAGGCTTGTGTAGTAGATATAGGGGACCAGAAAACCAGTGTCTGCTGTGTGGAGGATGGTATCTCACATAAAAGTTCTAGGTAAGGCTTGTGTAGTAGATATAGGGGACCAGAAAACCAGTGTCTGCTGTGTGGAAGATGGTATCTCACATAAAAGTTCTAGGTAAGGCTTGTGTAGTAGATAAAGGGGACCAGAAAACTAGTGTGGAAGATGGTATCTCACATAAAAGTTCTAGGTAAGGCATGTGTAGTAGATATAGGGGACCAGAAAACCAGTGTCTGCTGTGTGGAAGATGGTATCTCACATAAAAGTTCTAGGTAAGGCATGTGTAGTAGATATAGGAAACCAGAAAACCAGTGTCTGCTGTGTGGAAGATGGTATCTCACATAAAAGTTCTAGGTAAGGCATGTGTAGTAGATATAGGAAACCAGAAAACCAGTGTCTGCTGTGTGGAAGATGGTATCTCTCATAAAAGTTCTAGGTAAGGCTTGTGTAGTAGATATAGGGGACCAGAAAACCAGTGTCTGCTGTGTGGAAGATGGTATCTCACATAAAAGTTCTAGGTAAGGCTTGTGTAGTAGATATAGGGGACCAGAAAACCAGTGTCTGCTGTGTGGAAGATGGTATCTCACATAAAAGTTCTAGGTAAGGCATGTGTAGTAGATATAGGGGACCAGAAAACCAGTGTCTGCTGTGTGGAAGATGGCATCTCACATAATAGTTCTAGGTAAGGCATGTGTAGTAGATATAGGAAACCAGAAAACCAGTGTCTGCTGTGTGGAAGATGGTATCTCACATAAAAGTTCTAGGTAAGGCATGTGTAGTAGATATAGGAAACCAGAAAACCAGTGTCTGCTGTGTGGAAGATGGTATCTCTCATAAAAGTTCTAGGTAAGGCATGTGTAGTAGATATAGGGGACCAGAAAACCAGTGTCTGCTGTGTGGAAGATGGTATCTCACATAAAAGTTCTAGGTAAGGCTTGTGTAGTAGATATAGGGGACCAGAAAACCAGTGTCTGCTGTGTGGAAGATGGTACTGTAAACAGGTTTAATTTCGCGGTGTTAAAAGTTCGCGGTTTTCTGAATGCAGCCAATTGCGGTGGTTTTTATTTCGCGGTATCGATAGTTGCAGAAGAAAAATTTAAACACTTTCGATACATGTATAGATATTTTGTCGCACCAGCACACGTGTTATTTTATTGTTGTTTGTAGTAACAAGTGTTTCTCGTGGAAATTAATGACAAACACGTAGTAATTAGTGATAATTACACAAAACGATTACATTTCAATTGAAGTGGAGTGCCGATAAGTAGATTAAAACTAATTAAATGCGTCCGTTTTTCTCTAGAACTCTATGCGTGTTATCTTCCTTTTATAAAAAAAAAATACTGGTATGATAATAGGTGCATAGTAAGTTATATTGTTGATACCTTTTAATGTACAAACTATTTTACAAACTTATGGAAAAGCAAGAACGATTCAGCTGTACATGTACAATATCTTTCATAAATCTGAAGCATTTGAACATATTTTCCTCTATAATTTGTTTTGTCTGTTATACACAATTATTGCGGGGGTTGAAAGTTCTCGGAAAATTTGAAAACTGCGAACATAGCGAAATTAAAACCACCGCAATCATTTCCCCGTTTACAGTATCTCACATAAAAGTTCTAGGTAAGGCTTGTGTAGTAGATATAGGGGACCAGAAAACCAGTGTCTGCTGTGTGGAAGATGGTATCTCACATAAAAGTTCTAGGTAAGGCTTGTGTAGTAGATATAGGGGACCCGAAAACCAGTGTCTGCTGTGTGGAAGATGGTATCTCACATAAAAGTTCTAGGTAAGACATGTGTAGTAGATATAGGGGACCAGAAAACCAGTGTCTGCTGTGTGGAAGATGGTATCTCACATAAAAGTTCTAGGTAAGGCATGTGTAGCAGATATAGGGGACCAGAAAACCAGTGTCTGCTGTGTGGAAGATGGTATCTCACATAAAAGTTCTAGGTAAGGCATGGGTAGTAGATATAGGGGACCAGAAAACCAGTGTCTGCTGTGTGGAAGATGGTATATCACATAAAAGTTCGATGTAAGGCATGGGTAGTAGATATAGGGAACCAGAAAACTAGTGTCTGCTGTGTGGAAGATGGTATCTCACATAAAAGTTCGATGTAAGGCATGGGTAGTAGATATAGGGAACCAGAAAACCAGTATCTGCTGTGTGGAAGATGGTATCTCACATAAAAGTTCTAGGTAAGGCTTGTGTAGTAGATATAGGGGACCAGAAAACCAGTGTGTGCTGTGTGGAAGATGGTATCTCACATAAAAGTTCTAGGTAAGGCTTGTGTAGTAGATATAGGGGACCAGAAAACCAGTGTCTGCTGTGTGGAAGATGGTATCTCACATAAAAGTTCTAGGTAAGGCATGTGTAGTAGATATAGGGGACCAGAAAACCAGTGTCTGCTGTGTGGAAGATGGTATCTCACATAAAAATTCTAGGTAAGGCATGTGTAGTAGATATAGGGGACCAGAAAACCAGTGTCTGCTGTGTGGAGGATGGTATCTCACATAAAAGTTCTAGGTAAGGCTTGTGTAGTAGATATAGGGGACCAGAAAACCAGTGTCTGCTGTGTGGAAGATTGTATCTCACATAAAAGTTCTAGGTAAGGCTTGTGTAGTAGATATAGGGGACCAGAAAACCAGTGTCTGCTGTGTGGAAGATGGTATCTCACATTAAAGTTCTAGGTAAGGCTTGTGTAGTAGATATAGGGGACCAGAAAACCATTGTCTGCTGTGTGGAAGATGGTATCTCACATAAAAGTTCTAGGTAAGGCTTGTGTAGTAGATATAGGGGACCAGAAAACCAGTGTCTGCTGTGTGGAAGATGGTATCTCACATTAAAGTTCTAGGTAAGGCTTGTGTAGTAGATATAGGGGACCAGAAAACCAGTGTCTGCTGTGTGGAAGATGGTATCTCACATAAAAATTCTAGGTAAGGCTTGTGTAGTAGATATAGGGGACCAGAAAACCAGTGTGTGCTGTGTGGAGGATGGTATCTCACATAAAAGTTCTAGGTAAGGCTTGTGTAGTAGATATAGGGGACCAGAAAACCAGTGTCTGCTGTGTGGAAGATGGTATCTCACATAAAAATTCTAGGTAAGGCTTGTGTAGTAGATATAGGGGACCAGAAAACCAGTGTCTGCTGTGTGGAAGATGGTTTCTCACATAAAAGTTCTAGGTAAGGCTTGTGTAGTAGATATAGGGGACGAGAAAACCAGTGTCTGCTGTGTGGAAGATGGTATCTCAAATAAAAGTTCTAGGTAAGGCATGTGTAGTAGATATAGGGGACCAGAAAACCAGTGTCTGCTGTGTGGAAGATGGTATCTCACATAAAAGTTCTAGGTAAGGCATGTGTAGTAGATATAGGGGACCAGAAAACCAGTGTGTGCTGTGTGGAAGATGGTACTGTAAACGGGTTTAATTTGTCTGCTGTGTGGTACTGTAAACGGGTTTAATTTGTCTGCTGGTGGAAGATGGTATCTCACATAAAAGTTCTAGGTAAGGCTTGTGTAGTAGATATAGGGGACCAGAAAACCAGTGTCTGCTGTGTGGAAGATGGTATCTCACACAAAAGTTCTAGGTAAGGCTTGTGTAGTAGATATAGGGGACCAGAAAACCAGTGTCTGCTGTGTGGAAGATGGTATCTCACACAAAAGTTCTAGGTAAGGCTTGTGTAGTAGATATAGGGGTCCAGAAAACCAGTGTCTGCTGTGTGGAAGATGGTATCTCACATAAAAGTTCTAGGTAAGGCTTGTGTAGTAGATATAGGGGACCAGAAAACCAGTGTCTGCTGTGTGGAAGATGGTATCTCACATAAAAGTTCTAGGTAAGGCATGTGTAGTAGATATAGGGGACCAGAAAACCAGTGTTTGCTGTGCGGAAGATGTGATAAAGCTGCAAATGTATTTACACTTTGTTCAGAGCTTTTATATATTATCATGCCTTCTGGTAAGATACAGCTTTGCTATTCGGCCATCTCTTTTCCAGTTTCTTTTCAGTTTTCCCTCTTGATTGTCATCAGGGTTTTTTTATTCCTTGTTTTGGGGCCGAATTTCGGCCCCTTCCAAATGCCAAATTTCCTCTATTTTTCCCAAAAAATCACCCTGAAATTCCCAAAGAGGAATTATGCAAAAATCACCTGAGAAAAAAAACTCAAAACCTGGAAGTCAGCACAAAAAAATCTATTTCGAAGTGCATTTTTTAAAGTCTTTTATTTATCCCTTGTTCAGTTCAAGCAAATCAATGGACTATCAGTGTTGATAAATGATACTTTAGGGTTATACTTTGGTGAGAATTTGTATAAAATTTTTCCCAATTTCAGCAAAATGTCGCAAATTTTCCCAAATGAGACAGACACAGGCACCTCCCCCCCCCCCCAAAAAAAAAACCCTGGTCATTAACCATTTATTTAACATAATTTTCCATTCAGGGTAACCATGGACTTCGGAGGGAGTGACATTTCCCGCTGTTTTCATTGGCTGCTAGGGAGGTCAGGGACAAACATGCGGGAGCTGGACATTCGACAGACATTAGATTGTACACTACTACAGGACATGAAGGAAACCTACTGCCATCTAGACCAGGTAATCATAAGACTCTCACAGAATTAGATTTTAGGTCACCTGAGCAAAGCTATAACCCATTGTCTGGTGTCTGGCGTAAACTTTTAACTTTTCCGACATCTCCTCTGCAACAAATATGATTGGCTGACACATTATCGATATCTCCTCGGCAACTGCTGCACATATTTCATGAAACCTAGCAGGAAGAATGTTCTCAAGATCCTCTACCAAGTGTTTTTTTTATGTTGATCGGTCAACAAATATTGCCACTAAGGGCTCTGATTGGCTGATGCATTTTCAAAATCTCCTCTGCAACTGCTGCACAGAATTTCATTTTACGGAACCTTACAGGAAGCAAGTACTCAAGGTCCTCTACAAATTGGCCACCTTCAGCCCTTCATCTGCAATTCAGGTGATTGATGTTGCCCCCTTGGGCCTCTTGTTATGGGAAATTCTAGTTGGATTTTGATGGCCCAGGTCATCCAATTCCCCCCAAGAGTATGCGTCACCACACTATTATTGACCCAAGATATATTTCAATCATGCAAATTTATACATGTATTTTACAGGACAGTTTTGGGTTTCAAGATCAGTCCATTCTCATAAAGAGACCCCAACAGAACATTATAAAGTACAGTATAAAACTCGGGGACGAGACCATCTTAGCTCCTATGGGTTTGTTTTTCCCGGATTTACTCACGTTACACGGGGCAAACTTGGCACACGTACAACACAGGAGTGAGGGAGACCCTCAGGATCCACATGATGAATTCTACTTACAATCTACATCCAGAGAGGTGAGTCAAAGTAGTAGGTGGTTACATGTATCATACGCTGAACACGTATTAAGTACGTTATACGTACTGACAACGTGCATGCAACTTACTTACAACATACTTTCTCCACTTTATCATTAGGATGTCGAAATTACATACATTGTATATTGCTAATGCACTTGGTCCTTACATCCTTAAGTGTGTTGCAACTTACAACATGCGTCACATACTTCTGTGCAAGCAAATTTCTACATCCTGTCTGCATGCTCCCGAATTCATAGGGAAGCCGTATGGAAAACGTAGTAGTTAAGCACTGTGTACTGATACCCAAAGTCTGCCTACATTTTTGTATGTAGACAGCACATACTTGCAGGTATGGCAGGTTGTAACCACGGCTGAACATGAGCAAGTATTCTATCGATTACTAGGGACCCCATTACTGTTGTTACGATAGTCGCCAATATAGCTGCTATCATCGCTGAAACTTGAAAGTCAGCGATTATCGATAATGGATTTGAAAATCGATTTTGCTGTTGAAGTTAATTTGAAGTGAAATGATCTCAGTGTGAACTCTAAATGAAACTAGACGCGATGGCGGATAATGGTCAAGGAGGAGCATATCCCAGGCTTACTAGGTCTGCCGTGTGGGACCATTTTGGCTTCAGAAAGTAAAAGAGGGCACTTCTTCTAAAGCAAACCTAGAGATTTTGTTATTAAGAACAAGGATTGTTCAACATTTAATTTATTTTCATGATTTTAAATAAAAATCAGTTTCCTAAATTGCATGCACTGAGTATTCTCCTTCTGAAAAGATTCAAAACATACAACAATTTTAAACAAGAAAAAACTCTGATTATTCCGATTGTGATATCGGTTGTACTCCTCCGATAGTTTCCGATGATCGATAGTAAAAATTTTCTGATTTTACAACACTAGACCCCATGACAAAATTTTGGTATACATGTATTTTCATCAAGAGCTTAAAGAATCTAACTATACTTTTATATTTGTTTATCAGGCCAAACTGTCAAAGAAAAAAGACAACACGGAGAGTAAAGATATAAACGAGTCGTTAGTAGATGACGCTACTCAGCAGGCAATAGATGAAGACTCAAACGATGCTCAGGAAAATATGCAGGTAAATTTCTCTCTGGATTGGTCCCTATATTTTATTCATTCATACCCCTGTGATGCATCCTACAAAAATCTAACAAAGATCTTCGCAATTTCAAGGTCAAAACATTCATGAACTCAGCTTACTTTAAATTGCTTTATTTTGGTCAGCACCAATTTTCGTCAATTCCTTAGAAAAATTTTGTCAGTACTTTATAAATTCATCTTTCAAGGTTTCCTAAAACATAAATTTTAAACAGATACTTACCGAAAACTACACATTTAGATCCGCTGTCAGATCTGCTGAATATTTTTTTCTTATTGTTTGCTAATCATTTATCGGTAATTATGTATATATCACCTAGCTTGTTGTGATATCATTTCATTAGATGTACATATGCGACCTTGTTAGCTCTACTGGTCTCAGACCAGTCGAGCTTATGCGATCACCCTTCGTCCGGCGTCCGTCCGTCTGTCCGTCTGTCTGTCTGTCCGTCTGTCCGTAAACAATTCTTGTCCGGACAACTCCTCTGAAACTGTTAGAGATAGAAACTTGATTCTTTTTGTATTTTACTTGGTCCATGGTCTAGTTGTGCACCTGACATTCAGTTTCAGTCCCTGACTCCCAGGGTCTTAGAAAATGGGCGTGGTCATTAAATTCTATGTAATTTTGTCCGGATAGCTCTTCTATCACTATAAATGATAGAGACATAATTCTTTTTGCAATATGATTGGTCTGTAGTCTAGTTGTGCACCTGATATTTTGTTTGAGCCAATGACCCCCAGGGTCTTAGAAAAGGGTGTGGCCATTTTCTTTTATATTATTCCATATAATCTTATGCTTACAGTGCTGACACTATAAATAATGGAGACTAAATTCTTTATGCAATATGATGGGTCTTTAATCTCGTTGTCCACCTCATATTTTGTTTGAGTCTCTGACCCCAAGGGTCTTAGAAAATGGGTGTTGTTGTTTTCTCTCTATTAAACTACATGTGATCTCATGATAGCTAATTTCCCAGAATTTATGGATAATAGTTAATTGATTTATTCCAAAATATTATCGGTTTGCAGTTTAGATGTCATTACAGTATTTTACTTCAGTCCCTGTTCCCTAGGATTCTGGAAAATGGGTATATGGCTATTTTCTCTTACCCCATCTACATGCATTTAGAGTACAAAAGTGACAGAAACTATAAATAAACAAAGATATTGCAATTTTACAATATTATCATAGATGAGTCTGTAATTCAGTTTTTCTCATATTTTATTTGGGACCTGACCCAGGATTTTATCTTCAATTCTATAGAAACGCTAGTGGATAGTTTCGGAATTTCCTCTGATCAATCAATCAACATGAAAATCTTTTCTATAGTGTTTATACAGTGCAAGAAAGATATCAAATAGTCAAAATGCATGTATTTCTCACTTATTTTTTATTTGTTTAACATGTTTAAGGTGTAAGATTTTTGGGGAGAGTAGTGAGAATTTTTGTTGCAAGAGTAGAATGTCCGAAGTGATCACAGACTTGAGCTGTGTTTTCTGTTAAATGGGAACACCAGAATCACAAAGATTGATCATTTTATCAAATAAAATAGCAATAATGCATCCTTCACATTGCCAAATGAAAGGAATATTGTGCTTGTGTAAGCTTTTTTTTTGGGGGGGGGGGGGGGAGAGGGGGGAGGTAACTCTTACATCTTTCTTTCTTCTTATAAATTCCTCCACTGCTTGGAGTACCACCCCAATGGGATGTAAAACTGTGTGGTTTGATAAAAATTTTCATAATGTTTACATTAAAGCAAATTAAGTGACACATGTTTTAATAGAAGATAATATAACAAGAGATGCCTTATTGGCATATCTACTATGTGTTAATCAAATTTTAAAAAAATTAAAATAAAATACTAAAAAAATCATTTGTAAAAGCCGACTCATACAAAAATATTTCAACCCAGGAAAACTTCTACCAAAATTTTCCTTTATTGCCATTTGACAATATTATCATAGATGAGTCTGAAATTTAGTTTTTCTCATATTTTATTTGGGGCCTGACCCAGGATTTTATCTTCAATATATTCTTTAGAAACGCTAGGGGATAGTTTCGGAATTTCCTCTGATCAATCAATCAACTTCAAAATCTTTTCTATTATGTTTATACAGTGCAAGAAAGATAACAAACAATCAAAATGCATGTATTTCTTACTTATTTTTTAATTGTTTAAGGTGTAAGATTTTTAGAGAGAGTAGTGAGACTTTTTGTTGCAAGAGTAGAATGTCCTAAGTGATCACGGACTTGAGCTGTGCTTTCTGATAAATGGAAACACCAGAATCACAAAGATTGATCATTTTATGAAATAAAATAGCAATAATGCATCCTTCACATTGCCAAATGAAAGGTGCTTGTGTAAGTTATAGAAGTTCAGTTGAATTTGTAACAGGAGAGGGAGAGATGTGACTGTACTGGGAATCGAACCCGAGATCTTCTGCTATCAAGGCAGACGCTCTTACCAACTGAGCTATCTGGGCACGATGCCCGTTCCTGCCACACTCCTCTCTACCAATTTTTCAGGTTTCTATGCACTGGAAACCTCACACAAAACTCCACTTCACCTTGAGTCATTTAGTAAGTGCCAATTCTGTAACAGGAGAGGAAAAGATGTGACCGAACCGTGAATTGAACCCGATACCTTCTGCTATCTGGGCAGACGCTCTTACCAACTGAGCTATCTGGGTACGATACCTGTTCCTGCCATAAATTAATGGTAATAAACTAATGTTTCAGGCCTTTTTGTCAATTGGACCTCGAGTCATTTTGTCCTTTTAAAATTTGACCAATCAAAAACATCATTTCAACCTCATGCAGATTTTGAAATATTTTTCTGGACTGGGATATATGGTAGAAATGTTTTCTATAGAGGATCAAATATTTCATACCGGTATGTAAAAATATTTTGTATTATATTTTAATAATTAGCTTCTGTCTACATTAATACCACATTCGCCCTAAAAGTTCATGTTCTTCGTTCAATATTCTATTTACATTGTTTTACATTTACTAAATAAATAGCCTAAAACCTTTTTAGGTTTTAGAACAAAATGGCCGATTCTTTTAAAATTTCACTCAGTAGGCCACATGTCCTATTATATTTAATTTCAATCTGAAACTGCCTGATTACTTGATCTAAGTATTTTCACTGGTCAGTATAAGAAAGAAGGAAATATCTCTTATAATAGAGTATCCTATGCAATACTATTTCAGCTCAAATGAGAGGTTATTTATGCCTTTAGTCTTAATTTTATAAAAGGGCATAATATTAGTGGTAGGTCTGTCTGTTCATCTGTTTGTCTATCCATCCGACTGTCAGTATATCATTCCATTCAACTAAATTCTGATGAAAGGGTATAAGATAATAGAGCTGTCATATATTGCATGTCTATGAACCTTGAGAAGACTCATCTTTTGGAGCCAAATTTTTAACCTTTGACCCCATCACTGACCTTTGACCCACATTTTTTGAAAAATAAAAACATCTGTTAGTTTAGTTTTGATACATATGGTATGTTATACATGTTGTATATACACGTTTTTAGTAATTCTCTCACATTCTAGAGAAATCTAAGGCACGGTCCATTTGATATTCTTGGGGGGGGGGGGGGGGGGACTCCGTTTTTTTTCGAAAAAAAAAATTTTGCTCTGAATTTTGATGAAAAAAATTAATTAGGAATTGATGGATATGCATTGGCATGTGGTTGTTGGTTCTAATAAAAAAAAACTTGATACACATTTATCCCGCCTCTGGCAAATTTCTTGCAATCTGATTGGTCGAGAAGAACCAAATATTATGTTGTATTATTTTACTAACAGAATATTATTTTGATATCCTGCTTCTACTAAGATGCTTTATGCTTTTGACGTCACCAAAATGCTTTAGAATATGTTGACGTAACATACACAAACCAAAAGCGATTCAGCGGGATGAATTCGTTATAGAGTGTTTTACAGGGGGGATACAGAAATATATTGGGTCGATGAAAAAAGTGGTATTAGGCAAGGTGAAGTCCAGCATTCATTCTCTTGAGTGTATATGTACAAATCAACCAGGAGAGCTTCAGTCTCATCAGAGACTTCTCGTTTTTATTATGTATTGAGTATTTCAGCAGACATTTTATGTGTACAAGTTGTAATTTTCAAAAGTCTTCTTCATCTTTTACATTTATTTTATGAAATGTCGTTTAAATCGTAGACTCTATTTTATTTACCTTTACCTCTACATGTCTTTTTTGATTACATAACAGTCAGTTAAAACTATATCGAATCCAAAGTTTCTTTCCCGTACAACAACAAATTTTGTCAAGAGGATTTATATTTGTTGGTACGTAATTTCGTCAAGGAAGGCATCGACAAAAATGACGAAAATTGGTATCTGACGAATAAAAACCAATTAACAGTGTTTGTCATGACAAAATTCAAGTTTAGAGAAATATAATGATAAATCAATTTCATTGTACATGTATTCAATGAAAAAGGAATGATTTTAGTTTTTATGATATTCTTCAATTCTTCTTCTCTAAAGCTGAGTCTTAGGCTACAGAAACTGAAATAAAGTCCTTGAAATGACCTTCATGTTAGCTTTTATTACTTGTGACATTAATCCAAAATGAAATAGATGTGAAAAAAAAAATAAAAAAAAAAAAATTAATCCAAAATGAATTTTTTAACAGACAGTAGATATGAGAAAAAATCAGATAAAGGAAGAAGAAGAAGCTGATGTAGAAACAGAGCCAGTACTAGAGCTTATGGGAATAGATCAAGCCATACTACACAGTATTGATAAATGTGGTTAGTATCTATTTATCAAGCAGGGAAATTTAAAACCTGTCTCTACATCTGTCTGTCAGTCACAGGATCTGTAAGCTTAACCTTGAAAATTACTTTTACCTGTGCATTCCTTATTTTTTAGTTTAATCATATTTTATTTCAAATAACAGAAAAAGGATTGGGAAAAAGTTTCCACAACATTATATAATGCCCTCTCCTATGCATTCCTTATGACAAGACCTTTCCATAGATACCAACATATTGGATCTCATGACCTTGAACTTTCAGTTTGAGCTACATGTATTTATGTGACAAATACTCAAAGGGGGAAGTGGCACAGTAAATTGAATTTACTGAGTAGATGTGGGTAGATCACACCATGCTGCATCATATGGATGTTAATAGTGTTTCACTTTTCCTTACAACGATGGGAGTAATTTGGGATTTCAGGAGAAATTTATGAGTGTTAAAGTATAGGGAGGGACTGTAATACAGATTTTTTGGTGCGGACCCAATTTTGTTTCAAAGATGCTCATAATCTTATAGGTATTCATAAGGATCTTTTGTGCTGAAGTGACCAGATTAGTTTAATTGGCTCAGCTTTTTAGCGAGCCATTGTAAAATTGTCAGAGTTCATGAGATTTAGCCCAGGTTAAAGTTTTGTCTAAGCAACCGATAATGCTGACAATCAAGCTATGACATTAGTTCCTCTGACATTAGGTTTCATTTAAAGACTCATACTTAGCACCTACATTCTGTTTCTGATTTCAAATCAAAAACTTTTCCAACTGCCTTTGTCAAACTCATAGGTAAAATCAAGGTCCCAAATGAAAGGTCTGGTCATAAGAAATCAACATGTGAAACATCAAAGCCCAACCCCTTATAGTTCATGAGATTTAGCCCAGGTTAAAGTTTTGTCTAAGCAACCGATAATGCTGACAATCAGGGTTGGGCTTTGATATTTCACATGTTGATTTCTTATGAGTCTTTAAGGTATCCGATGTACAATAGGGCATTTTTCCATGCCTGGTAAGGTACTATAAACTATATATTTTCTGAAAGGTTATAATGCCCACTGGTCAAAAATAATAATTTAAGGGTCAGAAAAATAAAGGGGAATAACTGGTGAAGCATTTAAATTGTCTATTTTCTCTATATAACCTATGCAAAATGAAAAAGTTGTACAAGAGTTTTTCCCCTTTGATTTTAAAGACCCGGGAGTCTTATATATCTGTACTCAGGGCATCATTACCTTTCAGAAAATATATAGTTCATAGTACCTTACCAGGCATAAAATTTACCATACTTTACAACGGAGATGATTAAAACGCTATGTAAAATGACTCAATTGTACAACGGATACCTTAAATGAAACCTAAGAGAACAGCAAAGTTAACAAAGCAACAAAGACACATGAAGATGAAAAAAGAAAATAAGGATGAGTGAAGAATTTTAAGCTATAATGACCTCAGAAAAGGGAGAGAAAATTTGTTTAATGAATGTTACAAGTAAGATATCACTTAAAAAAAGAATCATCACAGATTGATATGTCTTTAGGGGTAAAAATCTGCCGTGAGTTAGCAGAATAAGAGAATAAACTACAAATGTATTTCTAAATAAGACATTGTTTTGTCACCACAAAACTTTGCATGTTTTAAAAATCATCTTTAGGAATTAAAATCTTATTTTAATTGCACAATGAGAAAATCAACTAATTCTGAATAAAACGTTGGTTTTCACTACGTAACTTTTACATCATATACTTAATTGCAGAAGGAGATGAGTTGAAAAAGAAGATGTACAGTTGTATCGTTGTGGTGGGCGGTGGCTTGATGTTTGAAGGTGCACAGCAATGGCTACAATACAGAGTGTGGGTAGGGATGCCACCTCAGTACAGACTGATGTTAGAAACTATGGATGTACTTACCAGACCAAAGGTAAGGGATGTTGCAGTACAGAGTGTGGGTAGGGATGCCGCCTCAGTACAGACTGATGTTAGAAACTATGGATGTACTAACCAGACCAAAGGTAAGGGATGTTACAATACAGAGTGTGGGTAGGGATGCCGCCTCAGTACAGACTGATGTTAGAAACAATGGGTGCACTAACCAAACCAAAGGTAAGGGATGTTACAATACAGAGTGTGGGGAGGGATGCCACCTCAGTACAGACTGATGTTAGAAACTATGGATGTACTGACCAGACCAAAGGTAAGGGATGTTACAATACAGAGTGTGGGTAGGGATGGCGCCACAGTACAGACTGATGTTAGAAACTATGGATGTACTGACCAGACCAAAGGTAAGGGATGTTACAATACAGAGTATGGGTAGGGATGCCGCCACAGTACAGACTGATGTTAGAAACTATGGATGAACTAACCAAACCAAAGGTAAGGGATGTTTCAATACAGAGTATGGGTAGGGATGCCACCTCAGTACAGACTGATGTTAGAAACTATGGATGTACTGACCAGACCAAAGGTAAAGGATGTTTCAATACAGAGTGTGGGTAGGGATGGCGCCTCAGTACAGACTGATGTTAGAACCTATGGATATACTATCAAGACCAAAGGTAAGGGATGTTACAATACAGAGTGTGGGTAGGGATGGCGCCTCAGTACAGACTGATGTTAGAAACTATGGATGTACTAACCAAACCAAAGGTAAGGGATATTACAATACAGAGTGTGGGGAGGGATGCCGCCTCAGTACAGACTGATGTTAGAAACTATGGATGTACTGACCAGACCAAAGGTAAGGGATGTTTCAATACAGAGTATGGGTAGGGATGCCACCTCAGTACAGACTGATGTTAGAAACTATGGATGTACTGACCAGACCAAAGGTAAAGGATGTTTCAATACAGAGTGTGGGTAGGGATGGCGCCACAGTACAGACTGATGTTAGAACCTATGGATATACTATCAAGACCAAAGGTAAGGGATGTTACAATACAGAGTGTGGGGAGGGATGCCACCTCAGTACAGACTGATGTTAGAAACTATGGATGTACTGACCAGACCAAAGGTAAGGGATGTTACAATACAGAGTGTGGGTAGGGATGCCACCTCAGTACAGACTGATGTTAGAAACTATGGATGTACTAACCAGACCAAAGGTAAGGGATGTTACAATACAGAGTGTGGGTAGGGATGCCGCCTCAGTACAGACTGATGTTAGAAACTATGGATGTACTAACCAGACCAAAGGTAAGGGATGTTACAATACAGAGTATGGGAAGGGATGCCGCCTCAGTACAGACTGATGTTAGAACCTATGGATGTACTGACAAGACCAAAGGTAAGGGATGTTACAATACAGAGTATGGGAAGGGATGCCACCTCAGTACAGACTGATGTTAGAACCTATGGATGTACTGACAAGACCAAAGGTAAGGGATGTTACAATACAGAGTATGGGAAGGGATGCCACCTCAGTACAGACTGATGTTAGAAACTATGGATGTACTAACAAGACCAAAGGTAAGGGATGTTACAATACAGAGTATGGGTAGGGATGTCGCCACAGTACAGACTGATGTTAGAAACTATGGATGTACTAACCAGACCAAAGGTAAGGGATGTTACAATACAGAGTGTGGGTAGGGATGCCACCTCAGTGCAGACTGATGTTAGAAACTATGGATGTACTAACCAGACCAAAGGTAAGAGAGGTTACAATACAGAGTGTGGGTAGGGATGCCACCTCAGTACAGACTGATGTTAGAAACTATGGATGTACTGACCAGACCAAAGGTAAGGGATGTTACAATACAGAGTGTGGGTAGGGATGCCACCTCAGTACAGACTGATGTTAGAAACTATGGATGTACTAACCAGACCAAAGGTAAGAGATGTTACAATACAGAGTGTGGGTTGGGATGCCACCTCAGTACAGACTGATGTTAGAAACTATGGATGTACTAACCAAACCAAAGGTAAGGGATGTTACAATACAGAGTGTTGGTAGGGATGGCGCCTCAGTGCAGACTGATGTTAGAAACTAGGGATGTACTAATTAAACCAAAGGTAAGGGATGTTTCAATACAGAGTGTGGGAAGGGATGGCGCCACAGTACAGACTGATGTTAGAAACTATGGATGTACTAACCAGACCAAAGGTAAGAGAGATTACAATACAGAGTATGGGTAGGGATGGTGCCACAGTACAGACTGATGTTAGAAACAATGGGTGTACTAAAAAGACCAAAGGTAAGGGAGGTTAATATACAGTGTATGGGTAGGGATGGCGCCACAGTACAGACTGATGTTTGAAACAATGGATGTACTAAACATACCAAAGGTAAGGAATGTTACAATACAGAGTATGGGTAGGGATGCCACCTCAGTACAGACTGATGTTAGATCCTATGGGTGTACTAACCAGACCTAAGGTAAGGGATGTTACAATACAGAGTATGGGTAGGGATTGCGACACAGTACAGACTGATGTTAGAAACAATGGATGTACTTACCAGACCAAAGGTAAGGGATGTTACAATACAGAGTATGGGTAGGGAAGGCGCCACAGTACAGACTGATGTTAGAAACTATGGATGTACTAAACAGACCAAAGGTAAGGGAGGTTACAATACAGAGTATGGGTAGGGATGGCGACACAGTACAGACTGATGTTAGAAACTATGGATGTACTAAACAGACCAAAGGTAAGGGAGATTACAATACAGAGTATGGGTAGGGATGGCGACACAGTACAGACTGATGTTAGAAACTATGGATGTACTAAACAGACCAAAGGTAAGGGAGGTTACAATACAGAGTATGGGTAGGGATGGTGCCACAGTACAGACTGATGTTAGAAACTATGGATGTACTAACCAGACCAAAGGTAAGGGATGTTACAGTACAGAGTGTGGGTAGGGATGGTGCCACAGTACAGACTGATGTTAGAAACTATGGATGTACTAAACAGACCAAAGGTAAGGAATGTTACAATACAGAGTATGGGTAGGGATGGCGACACAGTACAGACTGATGTTAGAAACTATGGATGACTAAACAGACCAAAGGTAAGAATGTTACAATACAGAGTATGGGTAGGGATGGCGCCACAGTACAGACTGATGTTAAAAACTATGGATGTACTAAACAGACCAAAGGTAAGGAATGTTACAATACAGAGTATGGGTAGGGATGGCGACACAGTACAGACTGATGTTAGAAACTATGGATGACTAAACAGACCAAAGGTAAGGAATGTTACAATACAGAGTATGGGTAGGGATGGCGACACAGTACAGACTGATGTTAGGAACAATGGGTGTACTAACAAGACCAAAGATAAGGGATGTTACAATACAGAGTATGGGTAGGGATGGCGCCACAGTACAGACTGATGTTAGAAACTATGGGTGTACTAACCAGGCAAAGGTAAAGGATATTACTATGACCTGATGACCTTGACCTTGTTATAAGGGGTTAAGAGAATGGCCTAGTTAGCTCGCCGGGACGAAAAATCTTTGATTACCCTATGTTTTGTATACAAATGATAGAGTAAAATGTAAAGTAGTTAAACATTATATATATAAAACAAAGAAGAATTAACTAACAGAATTTTTCAATTATTTACAAGGACCTTGACCCGAGGATAGTATGCTGGAAGGGGGCGGCCATCTTGGCGTGTTTAGACTCTACACAGGAATTATGGATCCAGCAGAAGGAATGGAAACAGTTTGATGTGAGGATGCTGAGAGAAAGGGCACCATTTGTATGGTGACAGGTCATCACCATGGTAACAAGCAAAATCACCATGGTTATGTGACTTACAAGTCTCCATGGCAACATGCTATCAACAACAGTGTCAAGGCTAATGGATGTTGATTCTTGAGGAGCATAGCTTTCCGCTAAATGAAGTGGACCTCAAATCCAATATGGAAACAAGTGATATCCGAATTATTGTTGTCATAGGCAACAACGAATATATGTGTCAAATAGATGTCTAGAAGCTCTAGATGACTACATCTGTGTGGCATGGATTATATTGAACAGAACACCCGCCTCTCTGAAAATACAGAGAAAGGACTTGGAATAAAACAATGATTTGTACAATCAAACATAATGAAGTGGCAAACTTGAGTATGTTGATGAGACTCTTATTCCAAATCTTCAAATAAATTATCCAAAAGTGCATATTACTTTGGTCTTTATGAGAGAGTCATCATGATTTGCCACTCTGTCCATGATATACATGGTAAGTTTAGTTTTAGCTTGGCATTGTTGTGTTTGGTGGGTGGTTTTATATTTGAGTTTGTTCTGCATGCTTTGTCAACATGTTTATGACTATGTTATAATTAAAGAGACCAATACACAGAGGCCTTAACATGTTGAGTCAAAACTTACACCTGTGAAAGATGCTTTTTCTGATAAAAGAAGTGGAATAGAGGTTTTATCCTTGTACATTAAAACATTATAAGATCTATTAGAACAAAAAATACTAATATAAAGCACAAAGCTAATAGATCTGAATGCACTAAAATACAAAAAAATGTACCTACATGAACATGATGACTACATTATGAATTGTTTATGGATTTGAAATATTAGATGCAATATAATTTAAAAGTATAAGATATTATTTTGGTCATTGTATTTCTAGCTACATACCAAAGGGAGAATATCATAACTGAAAGCTACCTTATACTGATAGTGATGTAATCATGCAGTAGCTGTACTAATTAGGACACTTAAGTTTGACTTTCTTTCTCTAGAAATGTTCACTAGCATTTGAGCTGTTTTGAAAACACAGAAAATTTATGAGGACATGTTTTTATCTCCATTTCAAAAATAGTAAAAACTGTGTGCATCAATTTATGTTCAGAACAGTTATAGCAATCTGTAGGTATAGTCAATTTCTATGACCTTGAACCAACAAAAAAGAGGTCATATTTACTAAGATCAAGGTCAGTTTTGTTTGATGTATTGAAATCCTTTACAGCATATTATTATAACTAAATATACCTAAAAGCTACAGGAGACTTGCAGTTCACACTGCACTTCCACATTGCCTATGGTTACAGCTGTTAGCAGAAAACTTGGCAAAGTTTCCTTGTTTGTCGTTGTTTTAATAGGTTATTGACCACATGTCACCAAATATGACCATATGTTACGTATAAATCATCAAGAAAAAACATATCATACAATATGCTACGTCACTTAACGATTGTCAGTCAATCCTCAAACGTAGAAACAGATGTAACACAATGTGGCAGGTCGATAATTTACTTAGAGTTATCTCTCTTACCATATCACTGCTGCAGTTATTATATTTGGATGATCGAAAGGGGAGGGAGGTTACTATTGTTTGGGAGAATATCATTTTTGAATACTTTCAGCCCTCTTATAAAAACAAACACCCCCCCTCCCAGAAAAAAAGATAAAGATGTTTTGAAGCACATGGACCCGTTTTGTACACCGGGCAGTGATCCCCTTTCATCTATTCAATGTACATTTGTATTTCATTTACACTGCATGTTACGTTCAAGCCATGCACTTTGATTAGTGAAGACGATTCACGTCACATACAATTCATTCTTCATTCTGATCAGTGCAAGTCAAGGTGTCCCTTACCTCGACCTGGTAGTATAGTTAATCTAAGTATCTTTTTTGTTGATACCTTACTTTATTTATCAAATTTTACTATATTCCAAGATAGAAGAGAAAATTGAAGGAGACGCATTACCAATGATTACCGATCATCTGATGGAGAATTAAAGGGGAAACACACCGTCGACTTAAAGAATGTCATTTTACCAATAAAATGTAATTATGGAAATTGTCTGGTTATCCGGATCAAGTACATACAGAACTCCCTCCCATCAGAAGCAGTGGTGCATGTAGTGGTGTGTGGAGGTGCCTTAAATTCAAAAAATCCACTGTATTTTGGACAATTTTCGATCAAATTCGGCAAAGTTCGCAACTCTATCCCGGAAAGGGGGCGCCACTGACCATTGAGCAACATCAAAATCAAAAGTTAAATTTATTACGTGACCAAGGCATATCGGTGAACTACTATAGTATATTGTTGTCATGTAAACACAAGGTTGTAGATAAATGTCATGGTGTAATGTCGTGATGCAGACTTTTCATAAATAATATTGTAGCAGCTGGAATATTAATATTTTTCCTTAATATTTTAAGAAAATTGCATTTCATGTAGGAATATTGCTTATTTCTTATAATGAAAATCACGATTGCTCCAAGTAATTTTTCGCTTTCCACCTGGTGCCCATAATCAATAAGCTGAACTGAATCTTTGTTTTGTTAAAGAATTGATATTTATTCTATAAATATATCGTGTAACTAGCAGTGTCAAACACTTTGTATCATTACGATGGTAAAAAAAAACACTAGAAAATGTGGAGGAGGTACAATATGGAAATATATTCCCTTCTTTTTATATGATTTTATAGCAATAACGTCTATCGATTATGTTAATCTTATCTTTGACACAAATTAGTAGAAAGTATATTTGATAGAGAGTCAATTCTTTTTGCGTTATAGTAAGTCTGTGGACTAGTTGTTTATCTGATGTTTTGTTTGAGCCCCTGACCCCAGGAAAAAGAGTATACTTTACCAAACAACCAGGAGAGCTTCAGTCTCGTCAGAGACTTCTAGTTTTCGTTCTTTGCTGTTGTGTTTTCATTTTGATGTCATCTATTTTATCGTTCTTTGCTGTTGTATTTTCTTTTTGATGTCATCAGTTTTATCGTTCTGTGCTGTTGTGTTTTCATTTTGATGTCATCAGTTTTATCGTTCTATGCTGTTGTGTTTTCATTTTGATGTCAACTGTTTTATCAATCTATGCTGCTGTGTTTTCATTTTGATGTCATCTATTTTATCATTTTGTGCTGCTGTGTTTTCATTTTGATGTCATGTATTTTATCGTTCTGTGCTGCTGTGTTTTCATTTTGATGTCATGTATTTTATCGTTCTGTGCTGTTGTGTTTTCATTTTGATGTCATGTATTTTATCGTTCTATGCTGTTGTGTTTTCATTTTGATGTTATGTATTTTATCGTTCTATGCTGTTATGTTTTCATTTTGATGTCATCTATTTTATCGTTCTGTGCTGTTGTGTTTTTATTTTGATGTCAACTGTTTTATCGTTCTGTGCTGTTATGTTTTCATTTTGATGCCATCTATTTTATCGTTCTATGCTGTTGTGTTTTCATTTTGATGTCATGTATTTTATCGTTCTATGCTGTTATGTTTTCATTTTGATGTCATCTATTTTATCGTTCTGTGCTGTTGTGTTTTTATTTTGATGTCAACTATTTTATCGTTCTGTGTTGTTGTGTTTTCATTTTTATGTCATCTATTTTATTGTTCTGTGCTGATGTGTTTTCAATTTGATGTCATCTATTTTATCGTTCTGTGCTGTTGTGTTTTCATTTTGATGTCATCTATTTAATCATTTTGTGCTGTTGTGTTTTCATTTTGATGTCATGTATTTTATCGTTCTATGCTGTTATGTTTTCATTTTGATGTCATCTATTTTATCGTTCTGTGCTGTTGTGTTTTTATTTTGATGTCAACTGTTTTATCGTTCTGTGCTGTTGTGTTTTCATTTTCATGTCATCTATTTTATTGTTTTGTGCTGATGTGTTTTCAATTTGATGTCATCTGTTTTATCGTTCTGTGCTGTTGTGTTTTCATTTTGATGTCATCTATTTTATCGTTCTATGCTGTTGTGTTTTCATTTTGATGCCATCTATTTTATCGTTCTATGCTGTTGTGTTTTCATTTTGATGTCATCTATTTTATCGTTCTATGCTGTTATGTTTTCATTTTGATGTCATCTATTTTATCGTTCTGTGCTGTTGTGTTTTTATTTTGATGTCAACTGTTTTATCGTTCTGTGCTGTTGTGTTTTCATTTTTATGTCATCTATTTTATTGTTCTGTGCTGATGTGTTTTCAATTTGATGTCATCTATTTTATCGTTCTGTGCTGTTGTGTTTTCATTTTGATGTCATCTATTTTATTGTTCTATGCTGTTGTGTTTTCATTTTTATGTCATCTATTTTATTGTTCTGTGCTGATGTGTTTTCAATTTGATGTCATCTATTTTATCGTTCTGTGCTGTTGTGTTTTCATTTTGATGTCATCTATTTTATCATTTTGTGCTGTTGTGTTTTCATTTTGATGTCATCTATTTTATCGTTCTATTTTGATGTGTTTTTATGGTCCAGTGCCAGTGTAATTTTATGTGTTTGTAAATCCCAAGAAATCAAAAGAAAATTATGATACTTTTGTTCAAAGCACTTTAATTCAGGTAATCGTTATCACTCAATATTAAACATAATACAACAAAAAAGCCGTGGAATAAATATATGCATACGGTATTCTACGAAAATTTCTATATTTTATTCAGACTATGGTTTTAGTATAAAAAATCTAAGCTTGCTAATCAAGCAGACTCTCTATTCTTTTAATCAGAGCTTTCGATTCTGTTCTTCATAAACGAGATGTCAAACGCAAATCCTTGTCAATGTGAACCAATCATGTCCATATGTCACGTGATGAGATTACTCCGCTGAATGTATAGGAATCTGCCGACACCAGACCAGTTTACCACTGTGCTAAAAATGTCCTGCTGCCATGAACAGACGAAGTGCTGTCATAGCCAACTTGTGTGTTGTACTGTTCGCGTCTGAGTATGACAATGTTAACCTATGAAAACCTTAAAATGGAGAAATTTTCAGGGAATTTCATAATTTGTTTAGTTTATGGTATTGATATCAGATAAATATATTGCATAAGCATTGAATGATACAGAATTTGTTTATTTATTTACTTTATTTCATAACATTTAAATTTTGTTAACCTAAACCGATTGGATTTTTCAAGCTTCTGATACATTTCAAAAGTTCCTGACACCCCAACCCCCACCACATCCCAACCACACCACAACCCCCACCTCACCTCACCACACCACACCAAAATCCACCACACCACACCACACACCCTCACACACACCGACACAAACCCTAAAACACACCCACACTTTCTAAATCTGCAAATAATTTTAAAGGATTAGAAAATTGATAGGGGCTGAATGTCATCACTGACGCGTTTACTGAAAGAATTGAAGAATATTGGTACTGGGTTCAAGACTGATTGGGCGGATCAAGGGTCAAGGTCATCCCTCCTTTTTTTTGATGCCAGCTAGGATATATTTCTCCGAGAAATTCATTAAATGTGGATATATAATTTCATAGTTAATTTTTTGAAAATTATGGAACCCCCTCCCCACTTTAAAATCATTGAAAAATGTCTAAATCTCCATACGAAAAATGTCACCACCCAGCTAGCCCCATGACTGTAGGGGGAGGGGCACCAGTGTGAGTGACTGTAGCCACCGCGCACCTGTCCCCCTCAGTCGATGTAACCCAGACTCTGTTTTTCCTCTGTATCCGTTCTCTTCAGTCACACCTCTATCTAAATCAGTAGCTTGTATGGCGCCGTAAGGCCGACATCAGCATCTGTTAGGCACATCAGCGCCACATGTGTTGTATCACCCTTACTTCTAATTGAATATCCAAATTCTCAAATATGCAATCGTTGACTTGTTGTGAGTAGAATCTCTGTACCTCTGTAGTCAAGTGGCATATACACTCTACATATCTCTACCCCCATCACTTCCACGTCTGTTGTGTCATAAACCTTGATTGGTTGATTCATTTGGAATTTCATAGTCAAAAAATAAAATAAGAACTCGCTGAAACTCTTTGCAACTTCGACAAATGAGAAATATTAAACTTATATATTTGAGCTTGAATTTGTGAGAAATTTGGAAAATTGTCCGATTTTTCAGAAGGACTTTGAAGTTTTCTCAATGTTTATGGATCATCGAAATACATGTAGGTATGCTATTTGTAATTTTTTAAGACCAAAAATTCAAGAAATATAAGAAAGAAATCGTACAATAAAAAAAAAAGAATTTATGTAACTCATTATTTAAGTCTTATATTTATATTTCACGACTATGTCATATTAAAAGAGGAAATGCGCCCTGAAAAGTAAGGCTGCATTTAGACTAATGATCGACAGCATTGAAAATACGACGTTTTTACAAAAATGAAATGTCATGCTCTTGATGTCAAGGTTAATGCATTAAGATGGAAGGGTCCCACCTTGGTTGTCACACCCCATAACTTTTGATTGGTAAGTGATATGGCTTTGATATTTTACAGGTGTATTCCTTGTGACAAGACCTTTCTACACATACCATAATCTTTTTTTACCTCATGACCTTGACCTAGATATTTGACCTACTTTTCAAAAAATCTAAGATTGGCTATATCTTTTTTTATTGATATGTAATAAGGCTTTGATATTTCACATGTGTATTCCTTTTGACAAGACCTTTCTACACATATCATAATTTTTGACCTCATGACCTTGACCTAGATATTTGACCTACTTTTCAAAAAAATCTAAGATTGGCTATATCTTTTGATTGGTAAGTGATAGGGCTTTGATATTTCACATGTGTATTCCTTGTGACAAAACCTTTCTACACTTTCTACACATACCATTATTTTTTACCTTGTGACTGTGACCTAGATATTTGACCTACTTTTCAGAAAACCTAAGATTGGCTATATCTTTTGATTGGTAAGTGATAGGGATTTGATATTTCACATTTGTATTCCTTGTGACAAGACCTTTCTACACATACCATAATTTTTGACCTCGTGACTTTGTCCTAGATATTTGAACTACTTTTAAAAAAATCTTAGATTTGCTATATCTTTTGAGTGGTATGTAAAAGGGCTTTGATACTTGCGTATTTCTTATGAAAAAAACCTTTCTAAACATTCCATAATTTTTTACTTAGTGACCTTACCCTTGATATTTGACCTACTTTCAATAAAAAAATAAATAATAATCCGCTTCGCAGGCGACACAAGCATTCCTTGGATTGCTATTTTATTGCGTATGTATATCATGCATGGCTGCTTAAAGAACAGTGACCCGCATTGATGCGTCAATTGATTATAAAAAAAACCTCAGCAAATCATACGTCACTCGAGAATAAAACGTAACTTGAATGACCTCATGCCATTATAATAATCGTTGCGTCATTTGATGACTTGTTGATGCGTCACTGTATTATTTAGTTCACCCAAGCGTAGCTCAAGTGAGCCATGGTCATAGTGCGCCGTCCGTCCGACGTCCAGCGAAAACTTTCTACATTTTAGACTTCTCCTCTGCAACCGCTGCGCAGAATTTCACAAAACTTTACAGGAAGCATGGACTCAAGGTCTTCTACCTAGATTGTGTTTTTTGATGCCGATCGATCAAAAAATAAGGCCGCCGAGGGCTCTGATTTGCTGACGCATTTTCGACTTCTCTATATATGGCAACCGCTGCACAGAATTTCACGAAACCTTACAGGAAGCATGCACTCAAGGTCCTCTACCAAGTTTATGTTTTTCATGCCAATCTGTCAACAAATATGACCGCCGAAGTCTCTGATTGGCTGACCCATTTTCGACTTCTTCTCTGCAACTGCTGCACAGAATTTCACGAAACCTTACAGGAAGCGTGTACTGAAGGTCCTTTACCATGTTTGTGTTTTTTTGTGCTGATCGGTCAACAAATATGGCCACCGAGGGCTCTGATTGGATGACCCATTTTCGACTTCTCCTCTGCAACCGCTGCACAGAATTACACGAAACCTTACAGAAAGCAAGGGCCTCTACAAAGTTTGTGTTTTACGTGCCGATCGGTGAACAAATATGGCCGCCGAGGGCTTTGATTGTCTGACGCGTTTTCAACTTCTCTGTATGCGCTGCTTAGAATTTCAGGAAACCTTACAGGAAGCAATCACTCAAGGACCTCTACGAATTGTGTTTTTCGTACCGATCGGTCAACAAATATTCCAACGAGGGCTCTGATTGGCTGACGCATTTTCGACTTCTCCTCTGCAACCACTGCACAAAATTTCTCAAAACTTTACAGGAAGCAAGTACTTAAGGGCCTCAACCAAATTGCCCACTATCATTTATTGTTATACCCCCCCCGCAACAAAGTTGAGGGGGGTTATACTGGATTCACCCTGTCCGTCCGTTCGTCCGTCCGTCTATAGACGAAAGCAACTCCTCCTAGTAAACCAATGAATGGATTTCAATGAAACTTTACACAATGAAAGATCATGGTATGTAGATGTGCATGAAGAAAGGGGATTGGATCGTTACCAAATTTAAGATGAGTCATTGGTCACGATTTAAGACCCTTCTTGCGCATCTCCTGTTCTAGCACTCATTGAGATTGAATTACATAGATATTTCAATTTATTATAGCCAATGTATCAGTTCTGACGATTGAAGACGTTTATTCGTATACATATCTAAAAACGGATAAGTTTTTTGAATTTGATCTAAACTGAATGAAGTATCCGCAAGAAAATGCTTCGCGATAATTTCTATAAAAATTGAGCTGGGGTACTCTTTTGAACTGTCCGGATTTCTCTGTGACTAATGGATATCGAAAAATTATAAATTGTTTAAATTCCCTCACATTAATATAAGGCAAATTTTACCGTGCTGACACTTTTTCAAGAAAACCACAAAATGGCACTACTCCAGAGCGTTTTTACTCGCTAATATCAACACGGACATATACTTTTTATGCCCCCGGAATCACAGATTCGGGGGCATATAGTTTTTGGCCTGTCCGTCTGTTTCTGTTTGTCTGTTTGTTCGAAAAAAAAAACTTTAACATTGGGCATAACTTTTGAATGGTAAGTGATAAGGTTTTCATATTTCACATGTGTATTCCTTGTGACAAGACCTTTCCATTGATACCAAAATGTTTGACCTCGTGACCTTGACCTTTGATCTACTTTTCAAAAACTTTAATATTGGGAATAGGGCTTTCATATTCCTTGTTACATGATACCAAAATTTTTGACCTTGACCTTTCACATACTTCAAAGAAAGGAAGTTTATACTAAAAAAGATGCCACCGGGGGCATTCGTGTTTCACAAACACAGGCTTTATTCTTCAATGTTTTGAAAAATATTTCTCATGAGCACAGTTTACTGTGTGTTTGAAAAAAATCGTTGAAATTGATTGTCTCTTATATATTGACCGAACTTAGATGATTTTCGTTGTTGGCCGGATTGCAAAGCAATTCCGGTCTATAGATTGACGATGTCCGTCCGTCCGTCTGTCTGTCTGTCCGTCTGTCCGTCCGTCCGTCTGCCGTCAACATTTTGGTTAAGGTTTCTGGTTGAGGCAAAATCTAAGGAACTATATGCAGTAGAAACTTTATATTATACATGAAGCATGCCCATGACAAGACCTTTCAATTTATGCCATAACATTTGACCTAGTGACCTTGACCTTGGACTTTGACCTAGTTAAAGATTTTGGTTAAAGTTTCTGGTTGAGGCAAAATCTAAGTAACTATATGCAGTAGAAACTTTATATTATACATGAAGCTTGCCCATGACAAGACCTTTCAATTTATGCCATAACATTTGACCTAGTGACCTTGACCTTGGACTTTGACCTAGTTAAAGATTTTGGTTAAAGTTTCTGATTGAGGCAAAATCTAAGTAACTATATGCAGTAGAAACTTTATATTATACATGAAGCTTGCCCATGACAAGACCTTTCAATTTATGCCGTAACATTTGACCTAGTGACCTTGACCTTGGACTTTGACCTAGTTAAAGATTTTGGTTAAAGTTTCTGGTTGAGGCAAAATCTAAGTAACTATATGCTGTAGAAACTTTATATTATACATGAAGCTTGCCCATGACAAGACCTTTCAATTTATGCCATAACATTTGACCTAGTGACCTTGACCTTGGACTTTGACCTAGTTAGTTCAAGTTTCTGGTTGAGGCAAAATCTAAGTAACTATATGCAGTAGAAACTTTATATTATACATGAAGCTTGCCCATGACAAGACCTTTCAATTTATGCCGACACATTTGACCTAGTGACCTTGACCTTCAACTTTGACCTACTCAAAGATTTTGATTAAAGTTCCTGGTTTAAGCAAAATCTATGGTACTGTATGCAGTAGAAACTTTATATTATTAATGAAGCTCGCCCATGACAAGACCTTTCAATTTATGCCGTAACATTTGACCTAGTGACCTTGACCTTGGACTTTGACCTAGTTAAGGATTTTGGTTAAAGTTCCTGGTTTAAGCAAAATCTATGGAACTGTATGCAGTAGAAACTTCATTTTATACATGTAGGTTGCCTCTGACAAAACCTTTCAATTTATGCTGTATTATTTGACCTATTGACCTTGACCCAGTTGGTGACAAAAACTAACTTTGCAATCCGGCCATACCGTCTTTAGCGGTGTTTTATTTTTATTTTTGTGTAAAATCGAGAAAATATTAAGTGATCTCTGAATTTGGTACCTACGGTGAAACTTTATCAAAATTAACCTGTTGTATTGTATGAAAACAAAAATAATTAAAATCAAAGTCAAATGAGTCCATTTTAGCACTTTTTGTATTTTAGTTATAAATGTGCTATTTTAGCAACAAATTTCCAGCATTTTTAACCTGTTTTCCAAATAAGCAAAAGTTTTAATTTTCATCACGGACCTAGGTATCTGGGTTTTATATCGAAATTTGACCTACTTTTCTTAACTTTTAAACTAGGCTATATTTCTTGAATTATAAGTGGTAGGGTTTAGATATTATGACAAGACCATTCCTTTTAGATCCTGTCCCTTTTACAGTGTGACCTTGACCTTTTAATTTGATCTGCTTTTCTCAAACTTTTAACTTGGTCATAACTTTTGAATGGTAAGTGATATGACCTTTATACTTCAAATATATTTATTTTTTTCGAATTACCTTGCCATAGTTATCAAAAGTTTGACTTACGATTTTGACCTTCTGTTAGGATAAAAGTCAGGTTTTATATTCTCAAAGCTGCCACCGGGGGCATTTATGTTTCACAAACATTGGTCCCATTGGTCTCTTGTTTTTAATAATGTGTGCCTATACAACACTTGATAAGGATCTGTGACATCATTGTTTCATCATAGTAATTATTAATTCTATACATGTACAAGGAATGAACTTCATATGACGAAATTTAAGGAGTACCTGTACTGATTTTGGTGTCTAAAGGTCAAATGTCCATCTTGACTCGCGTGGGCAACTGTGATTTGGGACCGCAAACGTTGCGTTATGGATAAGGAATAACACTGTTGGGGGTATATTTCCTTGTAGGGGATTTAACGGAATAGTCATAGATTTCATTCAAGAAATATACAATTTCCTTTACTTGGTCACCAGATCGACAATGATTCATAAAAGGACAATTTTTTTTTTCATTTTGAAAAACAGAATAAACGTAATGAGATGAAATGACGCATGCATGATCCAATTGAAAACATATATAAATTTCATTTTCCTATTACTTTTTTCAGATATTTGCTTGTGGCTTTACTGTTTGTTGTGACGGTGACACATGGATCAAAAAGGCGTCAAGGCACTGACGCTCAACGGACTTATGAAGTCACACTACCTCAAGTATGAAAATGTGCATGGTAGCTGGCGTGGTAGAGGTAAGTTCTTCTTTAAAATTATCAAAAGCAAACACAATGAATTTTACCTTTATGACTTAAAACCTGTCAACAGTAAACATTATAGATATTCTGAAGAAAGTGCCAGGCTGAGGCCTATAGTCGGTAAAGAACTATGGAAGAAAGATGAGGCATTGATAGAATATAAACTGCCAACTGTCATCTATGTACGTCATGTTGACCGGGATCAATAAGCCTCTACTGCGTGTATCAAACTTAACCCTATTTCTGTAAAATTTATGCTGTCAATTTATGAGAGTTTTTGGCTCATAAGCCAAACACTCAGTTGATAATAGCGACATAGCGTTCCCTCCGTCCATACGCCCATCAGTCGTATTGAAGTACAACAAGTCTACATAAAAATAAAGTTCTGTAAATTTATTGCTCTTTTGTCAACGTTTCGGCCGAAGCCTTCTTCAGGACAAAAACTACGTCTTCTTCAGGACGATAAACTAGTTTATCGTCCTGAAGAAGGCTTCGACCGAAACGTTGACAAATAAGCAATATATTTACAGAACTTTAACTACATTCCATGTGGAATTATATATATAAAATATAAAATCAGAAGAATTACTATTGTTTTTACATCATCACAACAATATAAATCTGACACAAATTCAACAAATTTTAAAAGAACAAGACTGTCGTTGACATACAAACAACAAAGATTTTTTTTTTAAATTCCAAAGTGAATAGACATATTACAACAACCAAAAACCCAACGACGAATTCAACAAATCCTAATTACAATATTGTAACTGAATCGACATACAACCAAGAATTTATAAACCCGTAAAATACATCATGATTGTTTTATAACATCCTTTTATGACATTCCTGATCATGTATACAATCATAAATTTCGAAATATACAAAGAAAGAGACACACATAATAATAATAAGTTTACAACTTTTAGAGGGATACTGGAGATGAGAGTTATGTTTAACAATCATTAATGTAATAAGATGGTTTAATATAGTTATGAAATAAACATACATTGTACAACATCCGTCAAATTTTACAACAAACTGGCAAACGATGGCGGTAAATTATGAACAGATGACACAAATTAAAGTAAAATTGTCAACATCTCTATTTGACATTTAACAAGAGGCTGAGGTGATAATCAAATAGTACGTCAGTACCTTAATGTCGTCATAATAAGATGATATTTATATAATATAATACATTACAATATCATGTTTGCATATTTTGACAAGTGTAAATGTCCGTTTGAGTATTAGAGAATAGATTAGGGGATTAAAGGTTATGAAATGATCATTAATATAAGAATATTTTCCTTTTCACTTAGATTTATAAAGAGTATGATTGAGTCGTCTTTTTTTTTTTTTGTAAAAAAGTGAATAGTGAAATCTTATCCCTCTAGGATTGATAACCTATATATTTTTATTTAATAGTTTTGAAAAAAAGTGTTTAAGAAAGTTTAAGGCGAGAAATCTCTGTCCGGTGTGTAAAATAACGAAAACAAGAGGCCCGAGTGGGCTTATATTCTGGGAGATTTCCTAAAATTCAATGGAGCGGTTAAGAAATTCAGCCAATAGCAGTACTTCAAAAATATATTTATTGACAAATTTGGTGGAAATACACAGGCTTTATAGATTACCTTCAGTAATTATTTCTGTATCATTATAATAATATATATATATATTTGGGGGGGGGGGTCTTAAATTCGATTCGACGAATTGGAAGGAGAAATTTAATTTTCCATTGAGTACCATTGGCGGTAGACCGAGAACAGGCCAAAATTTTATTCTTGAGTTGGTATTTTTAATTTTAAATACCAACTCAAGAAAAAAAAATTGGACCGTTCTCGGTCACAGTAACTTTGAGCCAAAAGACTGAAAGGTCTTAAGTTTTCAACTACAAGTTTGAATTCAAGTTTGATATTGTCAAGAACTAAAATTTTGGAAGACAAAAACCTCAACAAACAAAAGTGGATACAGTACGTACATATGCAGTATTAGTATCTATTGTCTGTCCTTGATATGGAACACATACGTAGGTCATTGACCACTAGGAGATGGTAATAGAGTCTGACCTATAGTAAACAAATATCAGCTTACAGTCTGGGATATATTCTCTATATCAATATGTCTGGATGGTGTGTTTTAAATATTCCCTTTTCAAGGTCATATGTTTCCGATAATTGACACAAGAAGCCAGAAAAGGTGTTATACACCCTCCTGTCTCAGACATCCTTTATCAACTTTGTTATGTCCTTGACCTTTGACCTGTTGTTCATTAGCATTCCTTTCGGGTCTTCCTTGTCTCACAAACAAATCTTACTTCATTGTGAAATTATTACCTAACTCCAAGTGTTTCTTGAACATGCACAGAATGAACCTTCAAATTTATAGGCTAAAGACAAAATTCAATAAAAGTTCCATTTCTTCTGCACTTCCAATGATCGAGCCAGCAAAGCAGCTAGCAATGAAAATAAAGTGGGGGCCCCTTTAATAAAGTGTTTGTTTTCTGTTTGGATGTTTTAGGTATCAACACATGGCCAATGATACTCGGCAGCCGCTATACTTATTACAACATGTGTTTTACTTTGGGAGGCGGGATTTTGGCATTGGTAGATTTTGTCAAGAGCTGCACGTGTTTCTTTCATATCGCTTGGCGCCAGACAGACGCATTGCAATCTGTGTATTCGCTTTGTAAGACTTGCGCCAGAGGTGGAATTCGGAACAGATGATTTTGTAATTCCAACCTAATGGTTAAAATACTATACAAGTAATATGGTTTCCATCTGAAATTCATTGAGACCTGCGAAGCTTTTGCTGTGTATTTGTTTGGTAAATGAGGGAATCGCTTTTCACAAAGATGATAATCAATTCAGTTCACTTTTATGTTTGAGCGCCACGCTAGTTGGTATGATTTGCTGTACATGTTTCTTCGATTGTTTTGTAGAGTGATTAGAGTCGTGGAAATGAAAAACAGCAGAGGCGCATTCGGACTAAGTGACTGAGTACATGCCGTTTACAAGGGCATTTCATGCCGTGAAAATATTTTGTGCGGATGATAAAACAAACTTATGTGAGAAGTTATTGATTTAGTGGGGAAAGGAAACATAACAAAAATAAAAATTCGCTGGTCTGTTATCACGTGACGATAAGGTTATTAGTCACGTGATGAATAGAGCAGGTGGTACGTGTTTCGATAAATTCGAATCTAATGGAATGTGCTTTATATTTATTCAGTCAATTAATTCTTATCATGAAATTAAGATTTATGACCACATGGTTTATTTTCGGAAAAGTCATTGAGTATTGCAGTAGGTTGTAGGTTTCATTTATTCCGTCCTCTTGTAATATATGCGATTGTCATGTTGTTGTTGTTTTTTAAGGTTTTTTTGTGCTAATTTATTGTTACCACTTGAGAAAGTTGTCTTATTAGTCCACTACCGGCTCGCCGGATGGGGACTTATAAGTTTCCTGCCCTGTTTGTCTGTCTGTCCGTCTGTCACACTTTAGTTTTCCGGACTTTTTTTTCGCTGTTATTGCATATATTGAACTCATTTTTGGTATGTGGATATATCTCTACGTGATACAGACCAAGTTCGAGTTTGGTTTCGATTGACTGTTTTTACCAGAGTTATGGCCCTTGGACTTATTAAATTATGAATTTTTCGGTTTTCCGGACTTTTCTTCAGTCCTACTGCAGATAATGAACTGATTTTTGGTATATTAATACATCTTTGTGGGATACAGATCAAGAACGAGTTTTGTTTCGATTGACCTATTTTTGCAAGAGTTATGACCCTTGGACTTTGCAAATTTCATGAAATTTCAGTTTTACGGACTTTTCTTCGGTACTTTTGCAGATAATGAACTGCTTCTTGGTGTATAAAATATCTTAGAGTGATACAGATCAAGTTTGATTGACTTATTTTCACAAGAGTTATGGCCCTTGGACTTAGCGAATTCCATGAATTTTTCAGTTTTCCGGACTTTTACAGGCCGAAAGATCACCTGGACATGCGTTCATATAATACTCAAAAATATTTTGTAGTAGCGCATATGCATATAGGCAATTTTTCAATGTAGATCGCTGCTCACAACACAGTACCTTGACCAAAACCAGATTATAAACATTAAATATTCGTCACAGAGCCTAATATTGTTATATAAGTAAAATTACGGGTTATCATCGTCACAGAGTCTAATTGTTATATATAAGTAAAATTACGGGTTATCATCGTCACAGAGCCTAATTGTTATATAAGTAAAATTACGGGTTACCATCGTCACAGAGCCTAATAGTTATATAAGTAAAATTACGGGTTGTCATCGTCACAGAGCCTAATTGTTATATAAGTAAAATTACGGGTTATCATCGTCAAAGAGCCTAATTGTTATATACGTAAAATTACGGGTTATCATCGTCACATAGCCTTATTGCTACATGAGTAAAATTACGGGTTATCATCGTCACAGAGCTTAATTGTTATATAAGTAAAATTACGGGTTATCATCGTCACAGAGCCTAATTGTTATATAAGTAAAATTACGGGTTATCATCGTCACAGAGCCTAATTGTTATATAAGTAAAATTACGGGTTATCATCGTCACAGAGCCTAATTGTTATATAAGTAAAATTACGGGTTATCATCGTCACAGAGCCTAATTGTTATATAAGTAAAATTACGGGTTATCATCGTCACAGAGCCTAATTGTTATATAAGTAAATTACGGGTTATCATCGTCACAGAGCCTAATTTGTTATATAAGTAAAATTACGGGTTATCATCGTCACAGAGCCTAATTGTTATATAAGTAAAATTACGGGTTATCATCGTCACAGAGCCTAATTGTTATATAAGTAAAATTACGGGTTATCATCGTCACAGAGCCTAATTGTTATATAAGTAAAATTACGGGTTATCATCGTCACAGAGCCTAATTGTTATATAAGATAAATTACGGGTTATCATCATCACAGAGCCTAATATTGTTATATAAGTAAAATTACGGGTTATCATCGTCACAGAGCCTAATTGTTATATAAGTAAAATTACGGGTTATCATCGTCACAGAGCCTAATTGTTATATAAGTAAATTACGGGTTATCATCGTCACAGAGCCTAATTGTTATATAAGTTAAATTACGGGTTATCATTGTCACAGAGCCTAATTGTTATATAAGTAGAATCACGGGTTATCATCGTCACAGAGCCTAATTGTTATATAAGTAGAATTACGGGTTATCATCGTCACAGAGCCTAATTGTTATATAAGTAAAATCACGGGTTATCATCGTCACAGAGCCGAATTGTTATATAAGTAAAATTACGGGTTATCATCGTCACAGAGCTTTATTGTTATATAAGTAAAATTACGGGTTATCATCATCACAGAGCCTAATTGTTATATAAGTAAAATTACGGGTTATCATCATCACAGAGCCTAATTGTTATATAAGTAAAATCACGGGTTATCATCGTCACAGAGCCCAATTGTTATATAAGTAAAATTACGGGTTATCATTGTCACAGAGCCTAATTGTTATATAAGTAAAATTACGGGTTATCATCGTCACAGAGCCTAATTGCTATATAAGTTAAATTACGGGTTATCATCGTCACAGAGCCTAATTGCTATATAAGTAAAATTACGGGTTATCATCGTCACAGAGCCTAATTGTTATATAAGTAGAATTACGGCTTATCATCGTCACAGAGCCTAATTGTTATATAAGTAAAATTACGGGTTATCATCATCACAGAGCCTAATTGTTATATATAAGTAAAATTACGGGTTATCATCGTTACAGAACCTAATATTGTTATATATAAGTAAAATTACGGCTTATCATCATCAAATTTGTATGGACCTATATTTTTAGATCTTTATAATATTAGCTCATTACTATAGAACGCAACATGTCGCTAAATATGCTTGCATCAGCAACTGAATTGATGTTTGTAGCACGTGTTGGCCTGCGGGACGGTCTGTACCCAGCTGCCGCGGGCTTTTCTATGGCATTCTTGTCACATATGGCTCTAACTTTACCATATATTGTTTTTCCTCAATCCGTTCATGTAGATATAAAAAGGTGTCAATATTGTATACTGGTACAATGCACGTACGTCATACAAATATATACGTTGCAGAAAAATATACATTGAATCTGATCTGTTTCTAATTTTGTGACCTGTTTCCGGGTTTGCCCTTGGTCCTCCGCCGTTCTGTCTGTAAAAGACTTAACTTTAAAAGTAGTTATGTGGGTTATATTGTGTTAAAATTGATGACAATGGCGCTTGATGTCGTACAGGGGCATTGATGTACCACAAACACACCAGTCCATATATTACATTTATAATTAAGCTACATTCTCCTTGCAAGAACAAGAGGCCCAAGTTGACCTAAGTGGCTCATACTTTTTACCTTGTACATGTAATGATACATTACCATAAGGCATTCTGATTGATACTTTGTATTTTTCCATATTCCGAGTTAAGACAACACTTTAGGCGACAGGTAATACATACGCCTGCGAAGCATAGCGACACTTAGGGATCACTTTGTCCGTTGTCCGTCCGTCCGTCCGTCCGTCTGTCTGTCACACTTGGATGTCACACCCTATAAAAGTGATTCCTGAGTGTCGCTATGTTTCGCAGGCGACACATGCATTCTGTGGAATGATTTTTTCTTATTTTATGGCAATTATGATAAGAAGCCCACGTGGGCACATATCGTTATCCTCGCAATACATAAAGACGATAAGCCATATGTCGGTATGGTTCCCGAAGAGAAGTCTAGAAAATAGTGTCAGCCAATCAGATCTATTACTTTGTGGTCATCTCGATTGACAGATCAGGTCTTGAAAAATAAGTGCAGTGATACATGTAACAAAAAATGATAATAATATTAATAATAATAATTGACGATATGATAGCCAATAATATCCATTTCTGGTCATTTTGTGTGACGGATTGGGTAGAAACCTTTCTGAAAATTCCGTGCAATGCAATGGTTTAAGTAAACATTACGTCTGACGGACTGACGGACGGCCAACGTTAACGTGGACGGATGACAGACGGGGGAAATACATATGGCTTATTTGAGGTTTGCTCAGGTTAGCTGATAAGCCAATGTTTGTAAACATAGAGGACAAGAATCGAATAAACATGTCTAAAAAGTCTTGGAAATGGGCAGATTTTAGCATATTTGACTAACTAAGGCCCTCTAGTCCATAATGATTAGCCATCTCTCGAGCAGTTGAGCAGTGCACTTTTCGGAGGACCACTATGAATATTGTATACATAATGATCCAAATTGTTCCCATGACACAACTCAATTTTCACTTCAGTCACTTATTAACTATTTTAGGCCCGTCCATCTGGCGGCAAGTTTTTTTCATCAGTTTGAGTGGCTTTAGTGCTAGGTAGGTTTTAAGGGCTTGACTCTGGCAGGAACTTCCCTCGTACTTAATCCAATAAGGGACATATGCTAAAACATCTGGCAGGGGAAATAATCTGCCACATTGTACAAGACAAAAACCATCAATATGCTTCTGTTTTCTAATTACTTTGAGAAGGGGGAACAACTCTGTAGGCTATATGACGTAAGATGTAATAGGAACACCCAAAGTTTCACATGGTGTTAAAAATATCTAAAATGCTGCTGCAAATTCTTTAAAGTTTATCTTATATTCAATAAAGTTCAAATTTTAATTGGATGGATATTTTAATTAAGATTAATACATGGATCCCTTGTCAATTTCTGGAACTTTAATCTTTCTGATATCCAAATATCGAGATATACATGTAAGTAATTCATCTTGCACGTTGTAATACTTCACCGTGGTTTATCGTCAAGTAATCACCCTCGTTTCAAACATTGTAAACATGGTAAATCAACCAAATATGTCACTGAGCTGCTCGGGGGAGTTACTGGGGTACAGCTTCGGAACCGCGAAATACCCTTTAAAATGCATCGGAGAGAGGGGTATCTCAAGTCAAACCATAGAATAGACGTTAAATCAATATCAAAGTGGGTTTTTTTCATTTTTATTTGGTTTCTTTTCCCGATTTCTAATATTTTCACTTAGTTGGCGTTTTACTTTCATTTTTGAAAGAGTGCATGTCAACCGAAAATACAGACGGAGACGGGCAAACGGACGCACAAAAGGAATCTCTGATATACACTTGGACAGATAGATAAACGTGAAAAGGGGATCACTTATATAAACTTAAACAGAAAGAAAGACGCAAAAAATCTCCGATGTCAACTTGGACAGATAGACGCACAAAAGGGATCCTTGATATAAACTTGGACATTCAGATGTACAAAAGGGATCTCTGTTATAAACTTGGACAGACAGACACACAAAGGGGATATCTGTTATAAACTTGGACAGACAGACGCACAAAAGGGATCTCTGTTATAAACTTGGGCAGACAGACAGACTCACAACAGGGATCCCAGATATAAACTTGGACAGACAGACAGACGCACAAAAGGGATCTTTGATAAAAACTTGGACAGACAGACGCACAAATGGGATTTCTGATATAAAATTGGACAGACAGACGCACAAAAGGGATTTCTGATATAAAATTTGACAGACAGACAGACTCACAAAAGGGATCCCAGATATAAACTTGGACAGACAGACAGACGCACAAAAGGGATCCCAGATATAAACTTGGACAGACAGACAGACTCACAAAAGGGATCTCTGATATAAACTTGGACAGACAGACAGTCTCACAAAAGGGATCTCTGATATAAACTTCGACAGATAGACATACTCACAAAAGGGATCTCTAATATAAACTTGGACAGACAGACAGTCTGAAAAAGGGATCCATGATATACACTATACAATATCACAGCTCCTTATTAATCACTAATTGACGACAACATAGAAGTTGTCAGATTCAAGAGGCGGCATCAGGAGAAATTGATTATTGAAAACATAAAACAAAGAAACCAATATGTGAACATATGGTGATACACGGCGAGAAAACGAGGGGGAGGTTAACTTTTCTTTTCTTTTAGTTGCGGAAGACACAAGTGTGATATGGGATTCTAATCCTTGTAATGGCGATTTAAGGACCAGTCTTCCAGATTAGTTTTTGTCTAAGAAGCTTTAAAACAAAGATATATAATTATTCTTACAATAAATTATTTCAAGGTCCAAATAGAGTTTGTAACACAAGAAAATGCAATATTCAACATCGCATTTTCACGATTTCTCGACGGGAGACCATGGAACGTTAACCCTCCCCAGTTCTCTGTCTAACCCAGCTCCCTGTCTGAACTTACTTCGCTGAATATGGTTTTGTTGGACCCTCATCAAACTTTCTTTCGCTGACATAAATCTTTCGATTTGATGCAAAAACGTTGATTTGTGACTAATTCATCAGTTTTCGAAAAACAAACGAATGACAATGATGAAAATGAAGCAATGATTATTAAACATAGATTTTTTTCCCTATGGTATATTATAATATACATCAATGTGTGTTTCATTTTATATTGATTTACTGTGTGCAACAGATTTCGCGACAAATTTTATATTATTTACAACTGACAGGTGGCGCTACTTAATCAAAAGTACAAAACAAATTAATTGAAATGAAACAAAGTATAATAAAGAAAGTTACGGAAAAAATACCTTTTTTCGTTTTTTTTTTTTTTTTTTTTTTTTTTTTTTTTTTTTTTTTTTTTTTTTTTTTTCGTTTTCTATTTTTTTTTTTTTTTATTTTTGATTCCGATAATTATGCTATAATGAGAAAAAGAAATATACTCAAGTGTCGTTTTTTTCCCTTTGAAACGGTCGTATTTAGTAAAGGAATTACAACGAAAAGAAGCTACCCTGGGGTATTTGTATTTCCTCTTAACAAATAAGATTGATATTGACTGTGGAGGTGATTAATTACTTATCGATCTTTTGAAGTTAGACAAATTGTAAGGTCTAAAGCCACGGGTATAATGTCAGGTGCCAATTTAAGAAAGGGGGACCGGGTTCGAAATCCCATAATGTACACCAAAAATAATAAACCATGTAAGACCAGCATTATCATGACAGGGATTCTTGGGTCCGCGACAAGACACCAGAAATGAAAATTCAAGAATTTAAACACAAGATCTTAGCAAACATGTATAATATGTGCAGCCTACAGTTAAAAGTTATTTCTAAACGCAAGCAGATTATGGTGATGAATTGAGGAATGGTCAACGGCATGCTTATTTTAGTCACCCTTAAGCTTCTTTTCTCTTCCTTCTTTATATATATATACAGACCCTTTCGAAAGAAGAAAATTTAGCAGATTTACATAGCATGCACCTATATAAATTCAGAAATACAGGAATTAATAAATCAAATCTATAAAAGATACATGTATACCTTTAAAACCCATGTTCTCTATATGGATGTGTTAGAATTTCAGAATCTTTTTATCATCAAAATACATGTAGTTCTTTTCATCAACTTTTGCCCACAAAATACTTGATGACAGATGAAATGCTCTCTTCTAGGTTAATCTTCGAGTATTTGTTCTCTCGGAGATTGAATTGTAGACGTTAGAGTTGTCCTCTTGGGAGCGCCATCTGGCGTCGTTTTTGTGGTGATAATGTTGGATGACTTTCTTCATTACTTGTAGCATTACCTCAGTATTGCCTCATTTGAGAGTTGACAATGAGGCCAAGGCATTTAATTCTTATGTTTCTTTACTCTTTATGGAATACTTGTATGTTCGTAAATCGTTTGAAAATTGTTTCAATTTTTTATTTTATGCACTCGGAATCAAAGATTCGGGGGCATATACTTTTTAGCCCGTCCGTCTGTTTGTCCATGGCAAAAACTTTAACATTGGGCATAACTTTTGAATGATAAGTGATAGGGCCGTCATATTTCACATGTGTATTTCTTGTGACAAGACCTTTCCATTGATACCAAAAATTTTTACCTGGTGACCTTGACCTTTGACCTACTTTTCAAAAACTTAAACATTGAGCATAACTTTTGAGTGGTAAGTGATAGGGCTTGGTTGTTTCGCATGTGTATTCCTTGTCACAAGATTTTTCCATTGATACCAAGACTTTTTAACCTTGTGACCCTGACCTTGACCTTTCACCTACTTAACAGAAAATGGTGTTTATACTAAAAAAGATGCCTTCGGGGGTATTCGTGTTTCACAAACACAGGTTTTATTTTTTAAATTAAAGGACAACTTTTTTTCAAGAGATGGTCAAGGTACAATAATACACATGTGTAATATGATAGTCCCTTTACTTTCCATTCAAAGCTTTTACTTGTGTAATGATGATTTTCTATAGGTAAACAGACTAACATTCGGACATACAGACGATGATACTTTTGATTTTAAAGTTATGCCCAATCTTATAGATTTTGTCACATCAAGAATGTGTATCTCCCCAATTCTTTTTATTCCGTGTATGTTATAAACAGAGACTCAGTATATTATACCTGTTCATATTCACAATATGACACAAATGTTATAAGAAGTGTGTGAGCTAGGGAGAGTGAATTAATTTCCCCCCCCTCCTCATTTTCACTTAAAAAATAAAATAATTAGAATAGAATTCCTTTATTGATGACGGCAATCTATTTCTAAATCCGTTGTAGATTGTATCTCCAAATATCAAAGAATAAGACTTTTTAAAAGGATTTGAATATAAGAATGAAAACCCAACTATGACCATAATATACAGAGAAAAAAGAACAATGTAGAAACTGACCAAAAAATATATATATATATATACGAAACCTGAAAGATAACATCTTTGACATGTTCCATTTTCATAAGCACTACCGGGGAAATATGTACGAGTTTAAGTTTGGCCTTATTGAGATGATTGGATTGAGCAGTGTGCCTGCGTCACACAGGGGACGTTCAGTCAGAGAAGCATTGATTTTCTAAGTCACTGCTGGCATTTTAAGACAATTGCATTACTAAATTCTCCTCAGTGGCTCTAGCCAGATGATCAGGATTAAAGCGCAACTTCATTACGATATTGTTGTCTGATATAGTTAGATAGACTGCCATAACCCATCATTACATAGCAAGACCAAAAGTTGTTCGCGACCACGTGACGTCAGTATTTACAAAGAATTTCTGAAATCTCAAAATATGTGTGGGGTCATATATATACATGTATAAAACTTGAACTTATATTAGAAAACTGTTGAGAAATTGTCGTATTTCTCCCTGAAACTTTATAAGCATTTTTGAGGAGGAAGACCCCTCCCCTACTCTGCCCATGCTCTGTCTAGTTCTTTTAAACATTTTCGTCTTCTGGTCCCTGTGATTGTTAAAATTATCATAATTCTAGAATGAAAATGGGAAAGAAAAGGATTAACAGTAAAATAATATTCAAAAACCGTTTTAAAATTCAAAATATTCGGATTTGTGCCCCCATGATTATAGTAAAAAGCAAAAATATACATTCAGTCGTATAAGTGGAGGAATACTGGTTAATGTTAATAATGCATAATAGTTTCTTCAAGTGCAGTCCCTGGAATTATGTAAAAATAAATAAAAAATAAATAAATAAATGAAAAATTGTAAAAGTTATAGTGAAAAGACGAAAATAACCCTATGTAAATGACTCCTTAAGCTTGAACCAGATTCTCCATAATCAAAGAATAGATTGAGAGTAATGTTAGAAGTCGTGTTTCACTTCTCACAAATGCATCGATTCCACAATAATTTGCCAATTTCGAATTATGAAATTAACATCGGAGACTAAACAGACATCTGCAGGAATTAAATGAATATTGGGTCATAATCAATGAACTGCAGGCAAATATCTGTAATTTTCCCATGGATAAAAATGTCTGAATATGGGAAAGTAAAAAGAAATGTCAACTACTTATCACAGAGGACAGTTTCACACAAGGCGATATTTCCTCTCGTTTTCTAAAACGAATATTTTTTTCATCAAATACAGAATTTATTCCCCCTTTCCTTCTTTAACCGTCTACACTGTAGAACTTTATATCAAAGAATTTTTAAAGAAGCTATTTTGTTAAATTACAAGTCTTTTAATAGAGCTGTTCCATTTTCCTGAACATGTTTGCACAAAGCCTTTGTTAATCACGTGATGCTCCAGTTTGTAAGCAAAACAAAACACCATTTTCTCAAAGTTCAAATGCATGCCAAAGGTCAAGGACATAGGTATAGACCTTGTGGACAATGTAAAGACAAAACCCTTGTTTGATCTATTGATCCTTAAATCATCCAGATAACCGCAATGCATGTCTGCTATCAAGATGTGCAAATCGGCTCCAGGTGAACAGTTTGGTCTCATTTGTATACTAGTATACGTTTTTCCTCTTGATGTCATTGTCGTTTTATCTCCAGTTGCTTGTTTGTGTGGTTCTTGAAAGCTTGTGCGTGTGTGCTCCGCTTCGGTCGTTACAGCCAATGTCATCAACGAAGCCGTTTCAGGAAGACAATGGACCTCCTTTAAATACTCTTGCATATTTTGGTGGAAGTTCTGGCAGAGATCGCCATCCACCTGTTGTACTGTGGTCAGTTATGTAAAAGATAAACGCTCTGTGCATGTGAGCATGTAGTATATATTGTATATAAACAACAGGACCCACCTGTTGCGGCCTATCGTGTATTGCCCCGGTCTCATTAGTGGTATGGAATCTGCTAGTCGTTATGTCTAGGGGAATCATCGCAGACAATGTAAAGATGGCCTTGTTTGTTGGATGTACTCGGGGCATCTGGTTTTTGTCGTCTGCTTCTGGAGTCCGCGAACTGCCGCCGCAGCGCGCTCAAATCATCGTTATGCCAAAATAAGTGACATTATCAGCACACGATAGGAAACAGAAATAATTTTATTCAGTGGTGGATCCAGGATGAATGGACGGACTGTTCCGAGAATTATTCATTTTGTGTCGCCTGCGAAGCATAGCGACACTTAGGGATCACTTTGTCCGTAGTCCGTCTGTCTCTCACACTTGGATGTCACATCCTATAAAAGTGATTTCTGAGTGTCGCTATGTCTCGCAGGCGACACATGCATTCCTTGGAATGATTTTTTTTTTATTGTTGGACCATTTACTTTTTTAGAAACTTTCCCAATTTATTGTACCCCACATGCAACTAATGAAGACAAGTTGAGAACATCCGTGGTCTGTCTTTCTGTCCATATGACGCAATCTTGCTCAAGTAACTTTTAACCTACAATCATGAAACTGCTATCGTATGATCTAAGAATTTTTAAGGCATTAGAGGTATAATACTCTATACTTTCGGTTTTTTGAAAACAGAAAAATTAAATACCACGAAGTCGACCGAAGACGCACGACTTCGGCAATGTTCGGGACCATTCATTTTCATGGCGAGTTGAATGAAACATTAAAAAGATCAAATATCTATATATATGTAAGATATGGAAGTACATAATTTCTAGCTTTTCGGCGATTTTGTTATTATACCCCTGAGACCTTAAAAAAGACAAAGGTCAAGTCCCACTTGCCATGACATGTAATTTGCTCATAACTAATAAGGAGGATTCCTATTGACTTTGGGACTAAAAATCCAAGGTCGAATTTGGCATCTATACATGTATAGAAAACAGGATTTCCAAACCCTAGACCGCAGTGAAAATTTGCATACGTCGTTTACATTGTGTAGACAATAGTCTGTAGACATTGATAGCATTTAAAAAAATGTTTTTCACAATTAGATTATTATATTTGTGATTGAAAAGGAAGAAAGAATATTAATACATTAACTGCTTCTCTCCTCTCAAGCACACGTGCGTCGCGATAAATCATAAATATAGTGACGAAATGTTTGAATGCTTAGTATAAGAAGTCCATTCATAATATGTTTTGATTTTCAAAAATCAATTTTTCAATTTTTGAAATATGAGTTAACGACATTCATTGACAAATCCGAGCACCTGTGATGCTGAAAGGACGTCAGACTTCAAAGTAACAAATTTGCTTATCTAATTTTTTTTCTCTATTTTTTCCAGTGAATGATGAATCGATTCTGAACAATTTTACGTGGAGTAGGAAAATATTCCTCATCATTTAGTAAAAAAAGAAGTACCTTCATTATTTGTCATATTCTGATACAAAATTTGCAGCACTAGTCATTCAATTTTGAACAACAAATGATTAACTGACTCATTCGTTATTAAAAAAAAAAAGAATTTTAAGGCGATGATATCTACTTTAATTTCATTTAAAAAACAATAATTGGAAGTTAAACGCCTCGCGAATAAATGCACGTGCTAACAGGGAAATGAATTCATCGGGAAATATATTTTTTTATAAATCAACATTTCGGAAAATTTATTGCATTGATCATAAATCATAACATACACAAAGCATATCGAAACATGTAAGGACATAGAGGTTTCTATCAAGAAACCCACAGGATTTGAAATGGTTTCTATAGATAGTCAAATTTCAATATCTGGGTATAAGTTCATTATGATGATATATAGACTTATAGACTAATATGTAAAAGTGATTCAAATACTTGCATGATCAACAAATGGATCATTCAGTGTGTATATATATATAGATATACTGTAGATTTGCGTTGTGGTAATATTCGCGTATTTCACGGATAAAGAATCTTCGCGTTATTTTCCCCTCGCGTAAATAACACTGCAGGCATTAACGTTTGTACCACGAATATTTCCCTCAAGCGTTATTTTCTTGATGTTAAAATCGCGAAATTTTCTCCCAGTGTTTTAACCACGTGCACAGTGGGAGCAATAACAAAACACAAACCATTTTAGGTTCCTAGAAAAATAGGGTATGACTGAAAAAAAGTTTGGTAAGGGAGGGGTTGAATCCGCGATCATTATTCCCATACTAACTGCCGTGTGTAGCCCCCTCCGATTATTTGACACTATATGTAGTTATCAGTTCGTGGTTCCCTGGCCCATGTCTATGTAGTAAATAGAACAGCTGTACTGGGAACTCGCGTGCCAGCTGTTAGCGGTTTGTGTCGTGGTTGACGTCAAGTATAACTGTATGCAGCTCATTTACAATGGACGAACAGACATCGACGGACGTGCGGACAGATTCAAGTTAAAGGTATGTTTGTAAACAAAATATTTACATACATGCAAATGTATACATCTACACGGGAATGGGGGATAGGAGGATACCCGGGTTGTGAATGCTTTTAAAAATATTCTGAGAACTGAATATGGAAGGACAGACGGACTGATTTTAGGATGTTTTTGTAACCATGCGGCTTTACTGTCCTATCTTATTTGATTTTCTGCATCATTTGACTTTTGAGTACAATATGTAGATGACCACTCCCCCTATTCTGAATGGAGAATAATGTCGATGAAAAAATGTGTATGTTTGGTCCACCCTAAATCCCATAAGCTTGATAGGAAAATATACATTTTAACTAACAATTTAGCTAACATGCCAATTTCCCTCCCCCACATATTTACGTATATTTTTGTTCAAAACCATGGGCTGGGACACCCCCCCCCCCCTCTCTTCCCCTTGGAAAAAATCGAGGTCGGCTCATGACATTGTTTACAATTGCATGAAACAATTAAGCAGTCACCACAGACTGTACTAAAATAAAACATACAGCCATCCATCAGCCCACCATCTCCTTAGCTACTGAAATTCCAAGGCCACTTAAAAAATGTACAAATCCGAATTTTATCTCGTCGGAACGAATGTCCGGAGAGCTATTTCCGTATCCCCGTCGTCGGCGCAAGGTCTAACAAAATAAACCAAGGCTACCGGTACATCTCGTGCATGACCTGTAAGGGGTAGGGTTTCAATGTTTCATGTGTAGATTTTTCGTGACCAGATCTTTGAAATGGTGACCTTGACCTTGGACTTTGACCTATTTTTAAAGAACTTTAATTTTAGCTATCTACTATAACTACTAGACTATATTAATATCTCACATGTGCATTCCTCATGACCAGAGTTTTCATTTAATTCCATGATTTTTGACCTAGTGACCTTGGACTTGAGCATTTTTCTGTATGGCTGTTTCTATTTACAAGCAAACACCAATGGGTACAAGCAAACACCATGGCAATGGGTACAAGGAAACACCAATGGTTACAAGCAAACATCAATGGGTACAAGAAAACACCAATGGGTACAACAAGCAAACACCAATGGGTACAAGCAAACACCAATGGGTACAAGCAAACATCAATTGGTACAAGCAAACACCAATGGGCGAGCCTACTTGTCTGACAAGTTTTGTTTGTCCTTCGATGTACACATGTAGATCAGATGTGTGCATCTCATTTAGAGAGCAAAGTTTAGCAGTCTGTCTGTCACATCGACTGTCTCTTGGTGCGACGTTTATTATTTCATGCGAGAAAATAAATGATAATGATACTTAGCGGAAAACCTTTATGGTTGTTTTAAGGTACATCTTAGAATAGTTAAAAAGATGAAGTTACTCAAGATATTGATGACACAGAAAGAGAATGAGCATTGATTCTTGCCGTTGCCAGTTTTCGTGTCGCATGTCCCCGTGTTTTCACATTGTTCTTTCAATGCAGTGACCTTGACCTTAAAGGTCGACGGACGATTCTTATTGTATAGACGAGACAGCGTAGGAAGTCAACTGTCCTCGTGAAAAGTGATATTGATGATAAAATGTATCTCTATAAATTCATTATAAAACACAGTTCGGGATCAGGTGGGTAGGCCTTATTGCTCAGAGTTGTGAACACCTGGGACTCTAATTATTTTACCTCCTATCTTATGTTGTCTTGTGGAATCGTCATTGAAATAGACTCTTATAATCATTGGTCCATTAACATACGAAAGTTAAAAAAAAAACTATGCTGGGGAGGTTGTCGTGTGGAAAAAGGATTGGTGATTATTAACCAAGGCTAGGGGTCCTCTGCATAAAATACAGAACTTCCTCTAGCTTCTATAAGGAATACTAATTGGCAAATTCCACAATTATGAAAATTTTGATAAAAAAAAAATGTGAAACTTGACATCTTTTGTCCCCCAAGATATTATTGATACAGAATCTGAGAAATATCGATATCAAAATTGATGTAAATATATTGATATCAACAAAAACAGTACACAGATTTTTATGTTTTCCACATTGTTATTTACTAGCCTGGCATGACCGATATTTACCAGTGCGCCCCCTAGTGACCAGGGGTGACACAGTGAAATTGTCCAGAGGCGCCACCTACGAAACAATTGTGGTAATTAAATTCCATTTTCTTATGATGTATCACAGTCTCTGACGAACAGAAGTGGATCCAGGAGATGAAAGGGGGGGGGGGGTCTATACTGATCATGATGTTTTCTTCCAATTTCGATACTGAATAAAAGATGTAAAGGTTTCTTCTTTTTCATGTTCTCTTTTTTCGTTTCAAACAATAATTACATCTTGCTTAAGCTGATTTAATCTGATATGTTGGATTGCTCTCTGGCCATTGCACCAAGATACTGATTGCTTGATTCAAACCGTCTATCAGGAATAATTGGTCTACACGAGATGACAGAGCACCGCAGATGGTCAGCTTCATTCTATACAATCAAAGGCAGATGTCGCTAGTTCCTCAGCACTATAGTACAAATGCTGGTAGCTGGAGTTAATTAACAACTCTAAAAAAGACCTAAACCCCGGTAAAAGGGTTCCAAGGAAAGGAGGGTGTGTTATCGGCACAAAGATGGGTTTTTTTTAATTTGAACTTTCCAAACAAAATTTAGAGATGGCATTTGTGGATGGCTATGCATAAGTGGAGAGGTGCAGCCACTTGCAAAAAAAAAAAAACTCTTTCAAAAATTCTTTCTCTCTGCTGTGCAATACCAAGTTTTTGACTCTCTCTCTCTCTCTCTCTCTCTCTCTCTCTCTCTCTCTCTCTCTCTCTCTCTTGTAACCATACACCATATGGAACGCACACTCTTTCTTTACGTCGGTCATAAAATGACTGTCATTGTTATAAAAAAATCAAATCAAAAGTGCATTTGAAAGTCCCATTCATGAATTGAATACTAAATTTAAATAGTAATTAAATTTTTTTATAAAATCAGAGAAATTTCCGTCACAGCTCAGTTGTGATGCATCGATAAATATTGATTGTGTTACATTGGAAACAAACATCAGGTGAGATTCCATGGGCACCTGTCACCTGTTCTCCTACCTGAGTTCTCTCGGAGAATGTCTTGTCCTGGATTACCGTATATCTTCCAATATTGGTTTATTTTCAAACTACCGTACATACTGTAGGAAAAACAAGAAAGACAGAGATACAATTTTGAAGGTCATTCATGACGATTATTCGTTAGCAAATATGATATTTATGTCACCCATAATTCGCATAAAGTCATTTTTGGTTGTCCAATTTCCTAGACTGTCTGTCCGTTTACTGGTCTGTCCGCAAAAACTTTGATCTGACCTTACTGGTGTTTATTTCATGCATTAATCTTTATGTTAAGACTGATTCTTGTCTATAGCTAATGATTACACGTGTTTCCGAGTCGAAAATGTATCTTCTTGAATTCGAACGCCGAACACCAAAATACAGAGTCAGAATTTTTGTCGTCTTGTAAACAGATTTCTCTTCTTTTCTTTCCAAGGGATAGAGTTATCTTTCCCTGCTGGTTGTGCCAATCCGAGATCCTCTGGCTTTTTCCTATACAATGAATGATTTTAATTACTACGGTATTCTTAATTCCATGTCTTGTTTTCACATTGTTATGCAGGAAATTTCAATGAAGGATCTCTAGATTTTCCATTCTACATGTATTAAAGTGAGAAATTATTCAAACTATCCAGGTCACCAATAATAAAACAAGAAAAGTTTTATTTTTTTAATAAATATAATATCTACAAGTCGTACCAGTCTTAACCTGGAAATATCACCATTTAACTCGTTTTTCGACTGGTACGTAAATTTAGTGTAATTTAGAGGTCTTCCGTCAAGCCGCATTTGACCTATGGGTAGGAAGTTCTTCAGTTATCATTTCCTTACATATGGGAAAGCGTTACTCTAAGTTTCCTTGTTTAACGGATACTGGATAAAAAAAGGGAAATCCTTTGAAAGAGACAAAAGAGCACACGTGCGTCTATCTAACTCATCTTAAAGTCATTGTTTTCTTAGAGCGGATCGAGACAGACAGAAAAATATTAATGTTGCTTAAAACCATTGTTGCAGGTAAGATGGTATGAATGGATGACAGGGGAAACGGAATGGGGGGAGGGGGAGGGGTAGATGTTCCCTTCATACATTTGTACTTCCAATCAGAGGAAAGGAGGGAGGGATGGTGTCTTTCTCAATCTTTCATCTATCATCTTTATTTGATGGATCTGTATTTGATACATAGAATAAGATTTTCTATTTTGCCCCTTTACGTGGGATTGGAGGCAGATTTTCTATTTTGCCCCTTTACGTGGGTTGGAGGCAGATTTTCTATTTTGCCGCTTTACGTGGGATTGGAGGCAGATTTTCTATTTTGCCCCTTTACGTGGGATTGGAGGCAGGGGAAAACGAGGTGGGATTGGGGTTAAATCATTATAAAATTCAGAAGTATTGTCGTCTCTCTTTCTTTTTTGACATAGTTAAATTTCCATTCAGATCCAGTTTGGTTGTCCTTTTAGGGGTATAGGGGGATGGAGCTAAGCTGACTTTCAGAATCTCCGGTTCGTCTAATTTTATGCCTTATTAGGTGACTTATGGAAAATTATATATAAGGAGGTATGATTTGAACCAAAATTTGATAAATTGTTAGGAAAAAGGAGGGGGTATCAAAGAGACGCGGCTTTGCAGGTACATATACCTGCGTGTTAATTGTCCCCATTGCCTCTGCATAAACTTAAGGAAGAAAGGAAGGGGTGTAAGTACACCATGGATAAGTTTTTACCTTTACCTTCGGAAAAAAAGCTTGGCTTTATTGCACTTATTTACATGAATATCTTCTCGAAAACAGAAGTGAGTCGAAACTGACAGCTTGTTTTCATTTATACATTGTACATAAACATGAAAAGAGGATTCTTTTTGGATTTTCGCACTGCCTGTCACTTTTAATTCCGCCACAATTAGTCCCTAAATGCCTTTCAGTTAAAACAGTTTCAGTGTTAATTGCTTGTACAAACCAAATATATAAACTGGTATTCAAATTTGTTAGGAATTTCGGTCAATTGTGTGTATGTTATGATTTAGCAATTTTTAAACTAGTTTTAGCCAATGACATCGCTGTATAACGCTCACGTGATGAACGAGGGCTGATTGATATGTTGTAAGCCTCGTATTTAAGGATTTGAATTTTATCAGACATTTTGCATTATTTTTCTACATAATCCCTTTCAGTATTCAAACACTTTTGCTAACGGTGTTTAAATGCCTCTTGGTCAGAAAGCCATCCACTGCAATTCGACTGAAAGTTGGTGCCAGAAATAGCTGATTTCAGTTCTGGGAATAAATGAAAGTCTGATGGAGCAAGATCAGGTGAATAAGGCTGATCCTCAATCAAATTAAAACCACAATCATGAATGGCAGCCATCGCATTGACAGATTTGTGAACAGGATCATTGTCCTGATGGAACAAAACACCTTATACTAGTGAGCTTTCTGCGTTTAATATTTTCCGGTAACTATGTCAGAAGTGAAGCATATTATGTGCTTTTGTTTGTTTGTCCTTTTTGGAGATAATCTATCAGCAGAATACCTTCTGCAACCCAGAAAACCGAGGCTCGTATTTTTTTCAATCAGCCCTCGCTGACACTGAAGTTGGTTTGAATATTCAAACTTCACAATCTGCAAAAATGCCTTAATTTTGTTTGTTTTGCACTTTTATTTTTTGGGGGGTATTGAGAGTTGCGCCCCCCTGCAAATTTAAACTCCTACTTTTAGAATGATAATGACAGGCGCAAACTCAGTAACTTATGTGATGCATTGTCATCTTTTAGATAGTAGAATATTTGCCGATAGTTTTATTTTTTTTAAAATCTGATTTTGTCTTCTTTTTTATTTGCTTTGTTTTGTTTTGGTTTCTTTTTTAACTTCTTTACGGAGAAGAAATGTCGATTATTCTGTTTTCGATTTATCTATTTCTTTTTGGCTTTCCAATTACAATGACAATATTTTATTTTTTAATAGGCAAGAAGTGTAGAAGTCACTACAAACAAATAGATAATTAAACACAGGAGCAAAGTTCTACAAATTTTTCTTGTTACATTTTAACCCCTCCCCCTTTTTCTGTTTTCTGTCGACTGTTTGTAAATCCCTCCCACTTGTGCCAGTTTTACAGGATGGTGAATTTTGAAGTATCTTATCTGAGCATATGTCTGAAAGTTTAGCATACCACTCTGGTTCCGAGCTGTCTGCCAGATGCAATACACAACAGATGTTTTTTTCCAACTATTTCTTCTAATGCTTAAATCTACATGTCAGGTGGGAACTTCACACACATTGACTAGATCGTAGAATTTGCTGAGTTTATCTCAATGTTTTATCGTATTTTGCCTTGTCCGTCCGTCCGTTGGTCTGTCGAATATGTTACATTCAATTATCGATATATGGTTTTGCACGTTTTGTGAATTTTAAAATCCCAGATAGAAATTTGTGTTTTTGGTCTTCATATTTATTTATTTATGCATTTATTTAATTTTATATACTACTTAATTACCTAGATTTGTTTGTAATTATTCTTTAAAGCATCTTAAATTTATCTGCGATAATAATAACAAATTTCACTAAAATCCTATTGAACCAGGTACCATTTGCAAATAAATTTATTATCAATTTATTTTTCTCTTTACTTTGATGATACCGTCTAAATTTCCTGTGATTTTTAGATATTTTACATAACAATATTTATGATTTATTTATTTATTCATGTCACCCCCTTTAAGGTATGCCATGGCACTGCGCTATGAATCTATTCTCCTTTTGATGTTCCGAAAACTAATAAATATAAATGGATTGCAGGAAAACTAGGAAATCCTTATGGAGAGAATTTGCCATAAAAGATGGTGTTTATTGAATAATTTATCCTCTCAGAGATGGAGACAAATTACCCTTTTTGTTGTCAATCTGAGAGTCTCACAATAAATCGATTTATCCTTGTGCATCTTAAGCCCATCTTGTTAAACAGGTGCAGTTGTCTTTGTGTGGGGAAAAAGTGGGGGAGAGAGAGGGGGGGGGGGTAGTGAAGTAGTGCGCATGAGCTTTGCATAACTGTTTTATTTTTTTTTTTTGGTTCTGTAGTATACTCTTAAAAGAGCGCTTTATGATATTAAAATTTATTTAAGATTTAATATTATATAATCTTTTCCGGTTCAGATAAGTCGAGCAAATTTATGACATCAGTCTGTTATATTAGAGTAGCAACAGATTTCTATTTTGTGTTATTTGGGAAAAATTGGCAACGATTTGGCCTCCTAATGGTATAAAATCAAATACAAATGTTGGAGAGGGGGTCCCTCCCCTCGGCAGAAAGCTGGCTCGGCCATAGAAAATTATACCATAGCGTTATAGCATAGTCTATTATACACAAGCTGTGCTAATTAGAAACAAAATGACTACATATTGTATGCATGTTTTTGTTTAACTATACTAAATATATCGGGGATCATGGGAAATTGAGGTTTCGATAGCATTTATAAACGGAAAGAAAATTCTAGCAGCATTTTCCGTGAAAACTTTTAGATTTTTCTGTTGATATGACTTGTTTCCTTTGCAAATACAAGTTTTTGTAATGAACTTGATCTTTGGAAGTTAAAACTTAGAAGAAAACGGAAAGAAGCGTGCGATAGGGAAAATACGGGATAAGGAGGGATCTTACTTTGGTAACGTAAGGACCGACATTTAGGTGTCCATCCGTCTGTCTGTCCGGCTGCATGGTACTGATACTCTTACATAAATGACTATAACTTTATATATGTATTATATATATTGTACAATGTATCGCCATCATTTTAGGGATCGTTCAGTATGGCGAGATTTGGTCAAGGTCACGTTAAGGTCAAGGAAACATATTTAAGATCAAATATACCCGTGCTTGAACTTTATAGTTTTATAAAAAAGATTTTAGATGAAAATGAAACATATCATGTGTAAAATTTTGGCATCTAAAGTGAAACGGACAAGAGAGAGGTGGAGATAGAGAAAGAGAGAGAGGGATATCTGAAGACTCCCTGCTTTGGATTGATACAAAAATGATTATGAAAAATGAAAGAAAAAAAGTAGAGTATTAAGAAAGTATAAGAATGCAGTATAATATGACCCGTGGACACAGATATTGATACATGGAGCTGTTGGCTGCTTGATTTGATGTTTCCTATCGGCAAATACCACATGCCTCTCTCTATTATTGGTCATTGATCGGGCAGGGTACGGGCCGAAATACAACGGCTGTCACAGCTCAATACTCAGATAGGCGGCAGGTGGAGGGCCTGATACATACAAAGACAGTGTACAGTGGTAGTTGGAAAGAATGGGATGGTGAAAGGATGGGGGGAGGGGGGGGGGGGGGGGGGGGGGGGCAGGGAGGGGGAGGGTGGCAAGTGGAGGGGGGCAAGTGGAGGGGCTGATACATACAAAGACAGTATACAGTGGTAGGTGGAAAGAATGGGATGGTGAAAGGAGGGGGGGGAGGCAATTGGAGGGGCTGATACATACAAAGACATTATACAGTGGTAGTTGGAAAGAATGGGATGGTGAAAGGAGGGGGGAGGCAATTCGAGTGGCTGATACATACAAAGACATTATACAGTGGTAGTTGGAAAGAATGGGATGGTGAAAGGAGGGGGGGGGGGAGGGTGGCAATTGGAGGGGCTGATACATACAAAGACATTATACAGTGGTAGTTGGAAAGAATGGGATTGGCGAAAGGAGGGGGGGAGGGTGGCAAGTGGAGGGACTGATACATACATAGACAGTATACAGTGGTAGTTGGAAAGAATGGGATGGTGAAAAGGGGGGGGGGGGGGGGGTCGGCAATGGAATTGGCTCGAGGGACTGATACATACATAGACAGTATACAGTGGTAGATGGAAAGATTGGGTTGGTGAAAAAAAGGGGGGGGGAGAGGGCGACAATTGGCTCGAGGGGCTGATACATACAAAGACAGTATACAGTGGTAGGTGGAAAGATTGGATGGTGAAAAAAAGGGGGGGATGTCGGCAATGGAATTGGCTCGAGAGACTGATACATACATAAACAGTATACAGTGGTAGATGGAAAGATTGGGAAGGTGAAAGGAGGGGAGGGAGTGGGGAGGGGGTTGGCAAGTGGAGGGGCTGATACATACAAAGACAGTATACAGTGGTAGATTGAAAGATGGGAAGATGAAAAAAGGGGGTGGCGGCAATTGGCTCGAGGGGCTGATACATACAAAGACAGTGTACAGTGGTAGGTTAAAGATTGGGATGGTGAACGGGGGGGGGGGGGGTAGGGGGTAGTAGGAGAATAGGTAAAAAAGGGAGAGGGCGGCAAGTGGAGGGGCTGATACATACAAACACATTATACAGTAGTAGTTGGGAAGAATGGGATGGTGAGAGAAAAAAGGGGGAGGGTGGAGAAATTGGAGGGGGGGGGGGGGGGGGGAGAGTGGTGAAAGTGTAAAAAAAGGGGGGGGGCTGATACTTACAAATGCATTATATACAGTGATAGGTGGAAAGAGCTTGATATGGAAATGGAGGGGGGCGGTTAGGAGAATAGATAAAAAAAAGGCAGGTATGTGGGATACATACATAGACATTATGCAGTGGAAACATGGAGATGGTGAAAAGAGGGGTGGGGGGCAGTGGAGGGACAGATAAATGTACATATATAGCGCTAGGTGGAAAAGAATAGGAGGGTAAAAAGTGGGGATAGGAGGATAGGTTAAAAAAAAGGGGCAGGTGGAGGGACTGATATCTACAAAGGCATTGGTGAAAAAAGGGGATGGGGAAGGGGGGGGGTTAAGAAAAAAAAAAGGGCCAACAGAAATCTGAGCCAAAAGAAAACTGTCGTGGCTTATTAGTAGGTATATCAAAGACGAATGACATAATAGTATTGGGGGGGGGGGGGGGGTTGAGGTTTCGCAACAACTAACTACTTATTTGAGAAGTAGGATGACTTTGTGGTGGAAAGTCCGACGGGTGTATGAGTATAATGACTAACGTACAGTGTATCGATTTAAAAGTGGATGGGGGTTAATTTGTTTTCATTTATTTTGAAAACGAACATATTAAAATTACAACCCCCCCCCCCAAAAAATCGTAACTATAATAAGCATCACACGTGGTTGTATGGTATTTATATTATGTGCAGTATTTTTTTTTCTTCATTTTAATTGGATTGCATACTGTACATATGATTTGTACTTATAAACGTCCGCGTTCTCACAGATGTTTCTCCAATACTGCCACAGTCAGTCAAAATCAACATCTTGTCGCGTATTGTTAATTAGTATGATTTCTTTCCAACAGGGGGCGTGTTCGCTTCACTTACGCTTAGCAACTCTCGCTGAATACATGACAAGTATTTTGCGATCGCAAACTCAAAGTTTGTTAATCTAATGATCATGCGCTTAAAACTGAAATGTAAATCCGAAATGAATAAATAATATTGACATAACTTAACAAAAAGGGGACGCGGTGAAATTCGGCAGTATTTATTTAAGGAAAATCTGAATAGTTTTGTATTGACGAGGGATTTATTGACCTAGTGAGTAAGCAACTTAATATTGCCCCACGGACGCTCCGTCGGTATACGGTGGGGGACTGAAGCTCTCTGTGGATATTACATATACAGCATTCCACTGACTGGTACAGTACTTCTCTGATCCAGTAGCGAATTTATTATGTCGAGCAGTGCTTTTGGCTGAATCTATTTACTAACATATGCCGAACACATTTGTTTGCGGTGTAAAGTAGTATATGAACTGCCGGTAAACTAGGAAATACAATTGACGCTGCCGATTTATTTGAAGTATATTGTTGATTTACAAATAGGAATTATTTCTTTTTAGGAGTGACTCTGTCAGGTGAGAATTTAATGATTGCTCTAAATGTATAGGATATAAACTTTGAATTATTTTGAAATTATTTGTTCTCTCATTTACTATTGATACTACGTCGATGATATTTTAATCATATTTTCCTTTTCTGCTATGAAATGAAATGATTCCAAAAAATATGTATATTTAAATGTTCTTTTTCAACAATATTAAAAGAAAGGAAGAGGAAATAAAATTAAATTAGAAGCTGTCAAAATTTATATTTATTTCTGACAATTTGGAAAAAAAATAGTTTCTGAGGGAGCGAACTTTCATTATTGCACAGTGAAAATAATTGATCTCTTCGTGTCAAACATGAAAATAAAAGAGAAAAAAAAATAAAGTGGAGTTGATTGACTGTACTCGAGTATGCTCTCTCCAATCCCCCACTCTGTAACGTTTACTCCACGGCGTAAATCGAGCAATTACTCTCAGTTATCTTGTGATATCAAGCCATTAGATCATAGAGCCATATAATGGGTATCTCGTTAACGCGCACCTGTTCCCCGCGCCAGGACATAACACCGACTAACTCGTGACGTCATCCTGGTCGTTTCAGGTCATTGGGTCAATGGCGGTCAGTTCTTATATTAAGGACAAATGCTTGACCTTTACATTTTTATAGAGAGCTATTAAAATTTCTAGATACTAATAGTCTCGAAATTAAATAAAATTCGCTATATTGACGAGTGATCCACATATCTTTTTTCTTTTCAAAGGACCCAACACATTGAGAACAAAAGTGAATAAATTGGAAATCGTTAAAACTTGGCATGAAATGATTCAGATTTTTATAGCAAAATGCAATAATTTTCTTTGAAAACATCTGTTACTTAGTGTGCGAGCGTCTTGTAAAAACGTCTTATCTTCGTGTGCGACAATATTTAACTTGTAATGGAATTTCCATTTTGTCTTGGAGAAAGATAAATACAAACCATAATCAGTTTTTGAAAATAGGAAAATTGGTCGACCTTGGTATTTATTTAGGTTTTTTTTTCCAGCGACGGGATAGGGAAGATTTCCTTAGTTTACTTGATTTGTTTGAAAAAATTGAAAATCAGGTGCATTTCAAGAAAACAAGAAGACTAATGTCTTTGTTAATTTATTGATTTTTTACCCATGCTATCATCATCATAAAAGATATAAAAAAATGATGAAAGCTTGATAACTCATCAGTCCCTCACATCCTTCCCGTGACTCCCCGCGCCGTCTGTCACCCGCGTGCTAGCTCCCGCCCGCCGCCTGGCGTGTAAAATCTGACACAGAACGGATGCGGGTATCCGGCTGTCAGATCGCAACATAATTATTGAGATTATGAGGGGCTTTGTCACTTTTCTTTGTTAAGAGATAACTAAATCTGGTATCTTACTCCAAGAAAATCCTCTGTAACAATCATTAAGGTCTGGCCCCATTCTGTCGTCTTTAATAGCTTCTGTCCTATGACAAATTCGAAATATTGAAAATATTTGAATTTGCTTTAAGCAAATTCAAATATTTTCAATATTTCGAATTTGTCATAGGACACTTCTCTCTCATTCTGGAATTCTATCTACTTGGCAAGTCCATGTAAGGAATCCATGTCGTCACTTAAAAAAACCGGACACAGTAAAAGTTGGTGGGGATATTCCTTAGTCCGACTTGCAGACCTACGACGGTGTTATCTGTTTTTTCGTCTTCGAAAGACGAAAGACGAAAAAACAGATAACATCGTCGTAGGTCTGCAAGTCGGACTAGATATTCCTCAAACTGCATTTTGTCTCGGTGTTTGCATGGTAAGGAAGGAGGGGGGGGGGGCAAGTTAATAAATTGTTTTGAAGTCTTTCGGGGGGGGGGGGAGGGGGGCTTGCATTCTTGCATAAAACGAGGGAATTTTAAAATCAATGAAGCAGGCTTCTTCAATCTGTGTCCATGATATCTTGTCTAGCTATTGTCCTATGACATATTAAAATTAAATTTTTGAACATGCATTAATGACGACTTTACACTATCAATTATAGTCAAAATCTCGAACTGGAAGACAAAGAGATATAACTCTTAAACTACGCGATACTTTAACCAGGCGCGTAGCCTGAATGCTTTTAAAGTGGAAGCACATTCAGGAAAGGGGGATAGGGTCCAAAAGTCCCAAGAAGCGAATGCATTTTCACACATTTACAATGTTAAGTTTTACGTTAGAAATTATTTTTGTCTAAACGACGAAGAAGTGCTTTTGTACGCCTGGCTACGCACCTGAGTCTTCAGGAATTATTTTAACCCAAAATGTACTAGTAGTAATATATTTTCGAATGGGCAAATTTTGTTAACACATTGACTCCGGATTGTGTGATATTAATTTCTACGTTTGAACTTAAAAAAAAATCATAATTGTCCTCTGATCTTCAACTTGTCAATAATAATTTTATTAGAATGTCAACTTATTTGTGGTGATATTTCCCACATTTATATTGATATTCAATGACATTTCGATCTATCAGTCTGTCTTAATAATCATACAATTTCGATAATGAAATTATTATACACTTAACAGAACTACACACCTTGTATTTTACCTCTCCAATTACCTGTGATTTTATTTGACTTTCAGAGTACCGTGAGAGTAGGATGCCCGAGTCACCGGACATCAAACCCGTGGGTCAGCATGTACAGTCCCCGGGGGCTAACTTACCCGTGTGTGCGGCACGTGACTCCAATAGGCCTCAGAGCGGGGGTAGCGGTAACTCAGGTCAGACTAACACTTTTGTGATAAATTTCCTTACTTAGATAGACAAGGACTTACATTTGTTGTGACAACATTAAGCGATTTCGTTATACATTATAAGCCATGGACGCACGTGTCCTTTTCAATACTAAAATGAAGAGCAATTTTCTTAACATTTAAGCTACATGTAGAAATATTTCTGTTTGTATTTATAATGGCATATTTATTATTTGCAGTTATGTTAACTGGTAGCCACTCCCCTCTAAGCCTGCTGAGTGGTAGGACCCCCTCCCCCACGTCTATGATGAATACCTCCCTCTCCCAGCAGCTCCCTCCAGCCTGTGGGGCAAGGCAGCTCAGTAAACTCAAACGATTCCTGACAACGCTACAACAGTTTGGGTCTGACATCTCACCAGATATAGGGGAGAGAGTGAGGACTCTGGTCTTAGGACTCGTGGTAAGTAAATTTATGTAGGGTTTGAAGAGAAAATTACGTCACTGCCGGGGGAAGGGAGGGGGAGAAAACAGCTCCCCCTCTTCTCTCCTGAAATCCGCCACTAACATTGTCCCTGAGTTTTGTCTAGCCACTTTGTTTTACATAATTGTAATTCGACATGTTTATATACGTTTTTAAAGAGGAATTTAATTAAAATAAGTTTTACACTTTAATTGTGATTTTTCAGAACTCTCATTTATCCATTGAGGAATTCCATGCCAAACTTCAAGAGGCCACCAACTTTCCATTACGACCATTTGTTATACCATTCTTGAAGGTAAAACTGTCCTATTAATTATGTGATACAATCGGATACTTTTCAAAGAAAATCCATTGTACACATTGATGCTGAAATATCAGTTCATAAGGATAGTACTGTTATATAAGTATGATATTATCTTCTGAATATGAACATGTTGATATTGATGGAGATGAGAATGATCAAAACCCTCAATTCAGTGTAAAAAAAAAACTGCATGAAAATACCACATCTCATCTTTCTAATCATTGGTTCATGTAGAAAATGTCCTTATTCAAACAATATATTTTTATACAGCATTTGTCTAAAGTTTTGTTGTTTTGTGTACAGGCCAACCTGCCATTACTACAGAGGGAGTTATTACACTGTGCTCGCATGGCCAAACAGAGTCCCCAGCAGTACCTAGCTCATAACGAGCACATCTTATTTGATGCCACTACATCCTCCCCTACAGAATCTCATGATATAAACGAAAACGGCAAACGGAGATCACCTGACAGGTTGGTACTATACTTATCATGTTATTACACTGTATGCCCAGGGTCCCCGACATTACCTAGCTCATAACGAGCACATCCTATATTATGCCACTACATCCTCCCCTACAGAATCTCATGATGTAAATGCAAACGTAGATCACTGGACAGGTGGGTTACTATACTTATCATGGATAGGGAAGATTGGGTAGGAGCTTTGTGTTTTGATAGGAAGGAGCAAAACAATTAGAGTCTCATCATAGAATCTCTAAATTTTCTATCCATTAGCTCCTTTAGCTAGCTAGAAGCAGGCAGTTTGATTTTTGAAATAAAGGCAAGCATTTCCACTCCATCGAATTTAAATAAACTTATCTGCATAAACAGTAACTCCAAAATAGAATATGTAGGAAGACTTCAAAGTCGAAACTGTATTTTTGTCTCATTTTTGCTGACAAAGAGGAGTAACTCTAATTACCTTTGATGAGTTTTAGAATTTCTAAAATTTTCAAATATTTAAGCCAAATTCAAGTTATATATGCCTTCATTTGACACAAATATTTTTATGAGCAAGTCAGATCACTTCAGATTATGTCCTGTCACAATATTAACTTAACAATTTCTTGCTTTACAGTAGAAGTAAAGAGAATGGTATAGACCCGCCTGGTGAAGGAATACACCCTGCCAAGCGTCACCACCCCCTCAGTCCTCGGGTCAGTCCTAACGGAGCGTTAAACCTTAACGGAGGCCCTATACGGCTGGGAGACATCAGTCTGTCACGGGAGCTTAGGGAGAGAGAGAGGATGGAGAGGGAGAGACAGGATAGGGAAGGAGATAGGGAGAGCAGACATTTCCCATTCAATAATAGTAAGTTATATAGATCAGGGACGGGGGAGGGAGGGAGAGACAGGATAGGGAGGGAGATACAGAGAGCAGACATTTCCCTTTCAATAATAGTAAGTTATATAGCTCAGGGACGGGGGAGGGAGGGAGATAGGGAGAGACAGGATAGGTAGGGAGATAGGGAGAGCAGACATTTCCTGTTTAATAATAGTAAGTTATATAGCTCAGGGACCGGGAAGGGAGGGAGATGGGGAGAAACAGGATAGGTAGGGAGATAGGGAGAGCAGACATTTCCCATTTAATAATAGTAGGGAGATGGGGAGAGCAGACACTTCCCATTTGAAAATAATAAAATATTATCTGGATGAGAAATAATAAAAGAAGATTGCTCACTTCTACAAGTTTTTGCAGACAAAGAGAAGTAACTCTTACTACTTTTTGTTGAGTATTATAATTACCTTCTGTCTTCACATGTAAATTATAGGAGTTTTAATGAATTAATTTCTGGTTTTGATGCAGAATTGATTGATCTTGTATAATAAACTGTTGCATGAAATATGCATTTGTAGACAAAGAGGAGTAACTCATACAGATTTCACTCTTATTGAATATTTTTTTCAAGTAATAGATTACGTGCTTACTTTGTGTAGAGTAAACTGAATTCCATATTTAATAACAGTTATATCACCAAATTTTCATTCTATATTTAGATTATACTCGGTCAGATTCGTTTGACCCGTTAGAAAGGATGGATGAAGACTGGAGACATGTAGAAACAGTAAGCTATTTTTACATTGATAAATAAATTAACTATTATATCAAAAAAATTTTTAAGCTATCTTTCTAATTAATTTCTGTTTTCTCACTGACGTATGTATTCAATTTCTTTGAATTTAAAAAGTGTTTCCCTTGTACTTAGTCAATGACAATCATCTCTTTAGCACAAGACTTCTTAAAGTGTAAAATGTACAAGAGTTTGAATTCTGTATCTACACCTAAATCTCCTATTTTGTGTATAATCAGACGGAAACAATATAGAATTACTTAATTCCTATAGTTAAAGGTTGATATGATACGTTTATTTTTCAGATGTTAAACTGTATAATTGGTATGGTAGACAAGACGAAGCGAGCGTTAGCAGTGTTACAGGAACGTAGCCTACGTGACAGAGAGGAACTGTCGTTATGGATGCGTCGTCACGCCGAGGGAATGGACGGAGATCCTAAAAAACGCTCTAATGACATGATGGCACACCAGATACGACAAACGGAAGATAGAGTCACTGATGTCAGAAGGAGGGCAGGTATGTCAGTCTTTATATCATAGTTAGTTATCTTACAATGTCATTATAGCATAACACAGTATCTTTAGCGCACCCAAGCAAAGATCAGCTCTGCAACTGATACTTAGAAATTCACTAAAAACAAGCATCAATTCAATTATGTTTTTGTTTCACCTGTTTTGTTAATGAAGTCAAGTGCTCTCACAGTCCAAGATAAGAACACTTTGACACGTGATGGTTAACAAAGTTTTAAGTTTGTTTTAAGCACCGTGTCTCATATAAGCTGCATATATATAGGGCCATTTTCACACATGCCTTGGAAGCTGTGATAAATGTATACAAATTTTAGTAAATACGGAATCTAAAATTGATTAAATAGAGTGTAATAAATCAAAATTTATGGTACAAGCTGAGCATGTAAGAAATTCACCTTGTTGCTCATTTCATAGAGGAAGCTGTTCAGGAGGTCAAACGACAAGCCATGCTGGAGCTTCAAAAAGCGGTGTCAGCAGCGGAGCACAAGGCCACTGAAATGATCTCTACAGAGCGTGTTAAGATGGAGCGCACAGTAATGGAGGCTCGGAAACAAGCTCGTGAAGAAATCTTGGCTCAGGTCAACAGACAGGAAGAATCCAGTGAGGTATTAGCTGATACAGCCAGTTGTATATATTGTCTGTATTTAGAGAAAAAGTACAGGAATTTTGCAATGCAAAGAAGTGTGTCATCATTTAAACAATGAATATTAGTAACAACTTATATGCAAGATAAATTCCTGTTATTTGCTGCAATCATATCATACATATTTGTTTGAAAAATTGTTACTCACTCTTTTTGACCAATTCATTGTGCAGTAAATATGGTCACAAAATATTTGAGCAGTGTATATCTAGCTTGGAATAACTTGATAAATGCATGAATGTATCCTTTTATGTGCACACATGGTGAAATGCATACATGTATAATAAAGATTTCTTAATTCTGGTTCTTTCAGAGTTGCTGGAACTGTGGGCGAAAGGCAAGTGAGACATGTAGTGGGTGTAATGTAGCCAGATACTGTGGTTCGTTCTGTCAGCACAAAGACTGGGAAAATCACCATCATGTGTGTGGCAAGTCATCCCTGACCAGCGACCCAGACTCTCAGAGAGATTGTAGGGCCCCCATGCCCCCTGTACCACACACTCAGCATCTGACAACCGTAAAATCACCAGGGCAACCCGTCGCCACGACAACAGCATCATCACATGGCAACAGTCCAGTTACATCTCCTACTAGAACTCAGTCACGCTCCAATTCCCCCTCAGACACGCCTGATGTAACACGATAGTTAAAGTAGTGTTAAAATTGGCTAATTCAGCTGCAAAATGACAATTGGTACAATCATAGACTAAATTACTGAATTTATTTGAAAAAGACAAAGTCTCTAATGTGTGCTGTCTATTCCTGAAAATAGAAGGTCTGTACCCAGATTTCATGAATTTAATATGAACCCAGGTTACTGAACATAGAGTAATGGATGCTGTTAAGGGATACTAGATACTGTGGGGTTGAAATTTCCTTTGAACTTGACAAAAGATGCCAAAAAATGGGTGTGTGCACTTTTATCACTGGCTAATTGCATATGGGCAATCAAGTCAAGAATTTTAGGTGTCAGATTCAAGTGAAAATTATTCATCGTTAATGTTATAAAGTTGGATATTGTTGTCTTATTTAAATTCACGATAGGAAGATGGAACATTATGATTCTGGTGTAAGTTTACGTTAGCAGAGAACGGGGATATCATTCCGTAATTTCTCTCTGAAAAAAATAATTTACGGTAATGTTGACAATATTCACTGAACAAATTTTATTGTTACTATGTAGAGAGGAAACAGCCCATACAGAAACATCATGGAACCATTAGGAATAGGAGAATAACTATGTACTCAGTATGAACATAAATGATTAACAAATTATGGACTTAAGACTTAAAGTCCATTTGACAAATAATGAAATAATAATAAGATTATGTGTGTAACACAGTGAGTGTGAAAAATCTATAGTGCTAGAACCCTGCAAATGACTCGACATAGAGACGCTTTTATGGTTAAACCTATTTTAAAATTTATGTTGTTTGATCTATCTTGAATATATATTAACTATGATCTCAGCTGACAATGAATTACATGTATTATATCGGAAAGTGGAAATACCATGAGAATTCTCTTTAAATATGCCTGGAATAATAAGTCTCCTCTCCCAGGGATTTTTATATAGCTAATTACATATGTCCCTGATTTTACATTATTTACAATATGTATACTAGTAATATATACTATATGTCTTCTGGTTAATATATACTAATTCTGTCTTTGTGGATTACATAGCCGATCAGTGCATGATTTCAATCTTTGTGGATTACATAGCCAGTCAGTGCATGATGTCAATCATTTTTACTACCTAGATATGTTGTTATATTTTGTGTCAAATTGTTATGTATTTGGGAATTCTCATTTTCTCATTTGAGAAGTTCTCATTGCCCATGTGAGAATTCTCTTGGAAAGGAAGGGTATCAAAGCTAAGCATGTGATATCTTTCCCGTACAAAATATTTTGATTTTATATATCATTAATGTATGTATGACTCAGTCAGATGACGCTATAATCAGCTGGAAAAAAAATTAAAAGACTGCTTTCTAAAGAATTTTTGCTCTCCAAAAGAACCCCTTTTAAGTTTTGAAGTTTCATTATTTAGCACAGGTCGCATATTAAGATAAATCATACATACTGTATTATTCCAAATAGGGCAAATATTGCAAAAGAATTTGTTGCTTAATTTCACTGCCAGATGAAAGGAAAACTGCCTTTTTCAAATAGAATATTATAAAAGCAAATATTTTGAATGAATGAATAAATAAATGATGGAATGAATGATTGAATGAATGAATGAATTTTCATAATTAAGGTATGAGATTAGAGAAATTAAGATATGTTAATAATATTAACATTGTTTTATCAGTAGATCTTCAGACTGTAGCTCTGTCTCATTGTTGACACATGTATTATATGTTAGACACAAGCATACATATTTACTTTATATGAGTGCAATATTAACATTGTGAACAGGGTAATTACTTTAAACAGTTCATGTGAATGTCGTACATGAAGGCATAAAAAATAGAGCAAGCCATGACAGTTTGTGACTTTTTATCATTTCTTGGTTTACAAATTCAGATATATGACTGTATAATTTTTTTATCAGAAAAAAATAATAACCATACATGAAGTATTTAATATTGGTTTTCTTAAATCTTTATTATTACATTTTTTTTATTTGTATCTATAACAATTAATATCATTTATTATTTATTCATAGGAGTTACCTCTCTTTGCTGTTAGGTGCCAAGTTTGGAATCAGAAATTCAGAGTAGAAACATATATATATTTTAAAAATATTAAAGATATTTTGTATACTACTGATTATTTAGTCTCAATTTTCAAAAAAAAAAAAAAATTACCAAACGTAAATTTACGGCATATGACAAAAGATTTTTTTTACAAGAAATTACTACACTAGTACTATGTAAACAAGAAATAAATGAAGGCACAAGTTAGTGTTGTACAAGAATGTGTCTTTGTGTGTATGTTTAACATTGTTCATGTGTATGTCAGTCTGTACGAGTATTAAGACGACAGAATTGAACTATTATTGTGATATTTGTGGACTTTTCAGAGTAACGTCAGGATTTATTTATCTCAAGTGTACACTGTCTTCAGTCTGTCTGTATGTATGCAGCTATTTACTTATACATGATGAATGCAGTCTCTTTGTCTGTCTGTCCATAGATGTGTCTTTATACATGATGAATGATGTCTGTCTGTCTGTCTGTCTCTGTCTGTCCATAGATATTTTATATACAAGATGAATGCTTCTCAGATGTGTCATGTAATGATGATCTTTACTTTTTTGCTCATTGTTCTTTGTGGATATTAAATGTCACATGAGAAATAAATACTCTATATCTTATATAGCTTTTCTTTTATTCTATAGTCTAACTGAGAAAAGACAGCAAGTATGAAGACTAGCTGTTAAAAAAACCCAGCAAGTGTGAACACTAACTGTGAAAAGACAGTAAGTGTGAACACTAACTGTTAAAAAACCCCAGCAAGTGTGAACACTAACTGTGAAAAGACAGTAAGTGTGAACACTAACTGTGATTGACAGCAAGTGTGAATGGCACATGTATCAGTAAGTTGCAATCTGAAGTTCATTACTTCATTTTGTTAGTTCTCTCTTTCTGTAAGAAATATGCTCCGAGTACAAACATTTGGTAGGTTGTCTCTTGCACTTCGAGTCATATTGTACATCAAATGTTAAATGTCTTCAAATTCAATAAGTTGGACTCACTGGAGAATTTAAAACGGACACAGTAAGAACTTGATGTACCAAGGTTATGACATTATGCAAAGCTTGTTCTACTCCTGGCAAAGTGACCTATTCAAACTCTTATCAATTGATAAATTGCTTCAAAGTGACCTATGCTTCAAATTCATCAAAGAAGTGACCTTGCTTCAAACTCATCAAGTTTTAAAATCCAGAGGAATCCTATACACACCACTGATTTAGTTTATCTTGGTTTGAAGAATAAACATTATTATCAAAATCAGATCGTACCTGCTGCACTATGTTGCGCAATTTTTGTCTTTAGCAGTGTTGGGACAATTTGGTTATTATTAAGCTTGTAAACACAGCATTGATAAGATTTTGTCGTTGACACCTGCTGTCTTTTAACTGTAACATATGGAAATGCTTTTGTTATAGTTACCTGTATTTGTATAAAACAAGATACCATGGATAATATTTGGATATTTCCATATACATCTTGAGTGATGACGGATGAGTTTGAGTAGTAAGATGATTTTCATGGGAAAACATGCGGACGTACCTATACTGTGGCGCCCTTGTATCGATCAAGTCAAAATGTAAATTGTTAGTAGCTGACTTGACTTAATCTGTTTGTTTGATAATATCCTCTTATTCATTTTCAGAAATAATTTGTTACAGTTTGTTTTCATCCATCTCTCATGCAACCCAAATAATGCAATAAAACGAATTCATTTAATTTAATACTTCAATAAGGAATTTTTTTCACCAATATCACAGATCATTCTTACAGCATTCTTTAAGATCTAGATCTAACACTTTGCTGGAACTCGTGCCTGTCGCCTCGAGCTTGGGATATGGATTAGATACATCTATTTTCAGATGCACGAGTTTAATTTTCCATTCGTCGTACATCATGCTCGGTACTTTCATCAGTCCAAACGTTTGATCAAAAACACCTACACAATCATCGTGACGATGAACGGTCCCACTCACGAATACCATCAGGAGGCCGTTGACATCAGATTTTACCTTTATTCCATCCGAAGATATGTTTGGATTGAACAATAATTGTTGATCTTTACGTAAAACGAAAGTTTTTTCGCTACTGCTATGGCGCCAGCTGCCTGGTCCTCGACGCATGCGCGCTCTGGAAAAATACACAGTGACATAAGACTAGCGTTGTCCCAGAAAGAATGAGGACAGAAGCCATTGACTGAATCTGGAATGCTATTCAGTGAGGCATTCTCAGAATTCCAACGCTCGAAAAACCATCTAGTAAAAGTATCGCCAAACTTCTGTAAGTATGGACTGGCAATGTCCATCTCGGATTCCTCATGTCCACATATTGCGGTGGACTTTTCCTCTCCGTGTGGAATGATAACTTTGCTGTTATCTGTACTGTATTTCTCTATTACCGAGGATTTTGATGATGATTCCTCTACCTGAACTGAAATGTATGTGTGTGATTCTGTGCATGCCACCGGGAGGAGCCGATCCTTCAATGAGAAAAAAAAAATGAATAAAAGTTGAACGTTGATTTGACCTAATTATGAAATAAAAAGTATTTAACGAAAACACTATCAGGGAAATTTATATTAAAATTTGACCGGGGTATGAGGGCAAGGGTAAAAGGGGTGGGGCTATAAGTTATATATTGCTTAATTATAGTACTGTTCCCCTTTTTTTCGTTTCCTTCGTGTGTGCTCCGCTGTATTCACTGCAACGTCGTTTTGTTGGGATTCCTCTTCATTGTATTGTACAGTGTACCTGTTAACGTAGTTATTTTCACCGGGGGAACATTTCAGACGTTTGTGTCTTTGTAAGAATGCAGCAGAGATATGTTCTAAAGATCGATTTTTTCGCGAAATCCTTCGATTCGTAAAATACGCAATATTATCCCTGCGCGAAAACTTACGTGTTTTACAGTATCTAGTTTTTTAAGGAATTAGGCTTAGAGACAAAAAGAATTATGACTGGGAAAAATCCTTCTTTAGAAAAAAAAAAAAAAAAAACGGAAGGGGTTAGCAAAATCATATCAAATACATTCAACTTCACCTCTTTGTCATCAGATGATATGAGAACGATTTCTCCTTTATCTTCGCATTTACTTTTTCGCTGGTATTTTTCTCTCCAGAAATTCAAAATTATGTCACACAGCGCATTTTTAGTCCTCCTGATAGAGAAGTCGATATCGTTTGAAACCATGTAGTGTACAAGGGATTTCTTTGTTATTTGTCGGTGTACCAGCACATCCCTGGCCGATCGGCCGTATTTAATAATGGCGTTGATGGATTCTGTAATGTCAAAGATCAATAGTTCAAGGTCATATATGTAGGTAAATAAGTTAAATCAAGGACTTATAAGTCCTTTTTTAAATAAACTGAAATAAATTTCTACTTTGCAGATAGATTCTACTGTCCGCGTAGCTCACTTTAGAAATCGTAAATCTGGTAAAAATCATATTATATAACTTAGGCGATAAGTTAAGAGAAATCAAGGTCTATTAAATAGTATTAAATTATTCGGAAGTATTTGAGCAAAGATGAGAATTTCGCGATTTTACTATTTCTGAAGTAAAGCTAGATAAGCGAACAGTTCTTTACCCCCTCTTCGTTCTCATTTATGATGTTGTCTGTATTCCACATATGCTTTTTCATGGTTTTTGACTTACCTTTCTTTGTGTTGACATATGCTTGTTTTTGTGTCACAAAATCAGATAGTATGAATAGCTCTCCAAGGCTAAAATGTCTCAGTAATTCCTCCAGACCAAGTGCCTCGTAAGGCAACATTTTCCAACATCAGTTGACGACCGTCAAGCGGAAACCATCCTTTTCTGTGACGTAACACTGGTGAAAATCAGGCGTGAAAAGGCAACGTCATTATTCGTGTATTGATTGCATTAACCGAAGACAGCCGAACTTGTTCTTTTATCATTAGTTCATTTTTGTTGTCTCATCATAAAATCTTCAACATTTACTTGTTCGTATCTCAGACCAAAGCTATCACACGAACACGCGCAAAGTTATGAAAAGATCCAATTATCAGATATAATAATGCGAAAATAAGTTTGTGTGGTTTGCGAGAAAACGCGTGAAATCGTCTCTATGATGTCACAGATCACTCTAGCGGCATAACGTCAACAGATAGCTGAAACCACAAAAACAGAAATATTGGACAGCTGATTCCAACATCAAGAAAATGCCGATTTTAAATTGCAAGAAATGCAAAGGCTCATTTTGTTATCATGAGAGACTGAAGGGGAAGGAACCTCGACTGAACCCCATGTTAGTGAAAACGGAGGAATGCATCGACACGCTTGACAGAATTGTAGCTCACACAGATCTGGATGATGCGAACGCTCTGAAAATTGCTAGAAATGGGGTATGGAAATAATACACGTTTTTACATTTGCGTTACTTAGAACATATCTAAGTAAAATAGTAATTATGTGTCTTCAAACGATTTAAAGCGATCGTTATATACATCAGTGTTTTCAAATTTCAAATGCGTCCAAATTATTTAAGACTTACTAAAAAAGAGTCATATATACAACAAACATTTCAAGCAGTCAAATTATTTTGAAAATATGTTTTATTATTTCTATGCAGATAAGTGTGGACCCTTTGTGTTTCGCCGCGGCCACCGGTCATATTGAAGGCGTTAGAAGACTGATAAAAGCTGGGGCAGATCCAAACAAATGTTTCCACGTGAGTTAGAACTAAACGATAAAAAGCTTAAAGACATTTTCTAATTTTAATTTTACGATTTTGTAAACCCCCTCCCCCCCCTCCCAAAAAAAAAAAACCAAGCAAACAAACAAAACAAAACAAAAATAAATAGATAAATGAAATAATGAAAAATACAGGCAAGTACATGTCGACAGAATTACCATCAAAATTGAGTTGGAATCATCAAACGCCTTTTATACCAAGGATATAATCTTGCTGTCACCAGGCAGAAACTTGGCTTGGTACTTGACCAATCTACAGCCTTGTACCAGCGCATTCTTAAGACTTGCACTCTACTCACTGTGATGACGGGACTCCATCTGTGATGACGGGACTCCACGACTCGCCCTGTCCAAACTTCTTTAGAGAAGACAGGGTCCCGACCACCTGTCCTCCTGAATGTCAGTAGGACTCCTCGGGTGATATCATACATGAGCTCGCTATAGCCAGCAGAGCACGGACTGTATTACGTACGTCTTCTGAATTTTTATATCCATTTACATATCCATGTGTGTGTTGCTCGGGGCTCTGCGTCATGCTATCTGTTTATAGGGTCATCTTACAGCGAGAAGTTTATTTTACACCATAATTGTGCGTTTTTTTCGATACCTTTTAGTAATCGGAAATGTGGGAGGGTTGTGTGCACGTAATCCGGAAAACCACACATCGTGGCAGATGGACCTCCTAAGTCGGCACCGATTGCCCATTGGTCTCGTTGGTTTATGTGTAGTCTTTTGTTTTTGGTGTTTCTATGATGTGATTTGGTGTTCCTTGTCCATTTCGCGTCTCTCTCTCTCTCTCTCTCTCTCTCTCTCTCTCTCTCTTTCTCTCTCTCTCTCTCTCTCTCTCTGTGTTTTTGCATGAGGTGTTTTGGTGTTTTACTGTGGGTGCTGCAACTGAGTTTTGTTACATGTAGACATCCCCTGCTTTCGTTTATTTAGATAAATTGGAGGAGTAAATTCCATTACACGAGCAAGTATACCTTACAATTTATTTTACAGGGAGGGGAATCTCCCCTGATGATCGCCACCCGGAACCGGAAGACGGAAGTTGTGGAACTCCTACTGAAACTCGGAGCGCTGGTCACGTATACTGATTTTGTAAGTGTGAATTCTTATGAAAACTAAGAAAATTTGTTAGCGAAATCTAGCCTTTTTCAGAAAGTGTTTTTTCCCCTTAATTCTATGATGACGACATTGAATGAAAACTCATGAATACCCACTCCCCTTTTCCTTATACCTGACAATGAATTGTGGAAAATTTTCTTTGAAAGTAAAGAAAAAATATTTAAATGTTTAATTTTAGGAGGGATTTAACAGTTTTATGCTGGCAGTGTTAACAGGAGACGCCAAACTGGTCAACTTAATGTGGCTCAATGTAGGAAAATTACTGGTCAATCACCATAACAACGTGAGTACATACATGGAGAGAGAGAGAGAGAGAGAGAGAGAGAGAGAGAGAGAGAGAGAGAGAGAGAGAGAGAGAGAGTTTGTGCGATTTCATGAACTTGTTCATACTATGTTTAATTTTGAAAATTTACTTATATCACATAAAATATGTTTATTTTTTATTTTTAAGTTCTTCTTTGATTTAGTTTTTTTTTTCTGTTTTGTGTCCTCGTGCTGGTACGTTTTGAGCCCAAAGTCAGAAACCAAAACAAAATTAAAACAATACATTTTTTTGCAAATTAAATGTGTTTTCTACAAAAAATAAAGAGAAATAGTTTAAATTCATTATTTATTCATTACATGTAAAATTGTAAAATAACAGCAGAGAATCAAGAAATTGCATTTTCTATCATTCTATTGCTGACTAAATTCTGTTAATAACTATTATTGATAATGAATAATAATTAACATATTTCACATAGTCACATAATATGAAATTGAAACTTTGTTTTATTTGCTTGTTTTCCATTGCAGTGTGGATTCACGCCGCTTCACGTGGCTGCAGACAAGTCCTGGGAGTCATGCGTACAGTTCCTGCTAACAAACGGTGCATGCCCAAACATGAAATCAACAAAGGCAAGCTTTTAATGGGATACCAAAATTACAAAATAGTATTGTTTATGAAAAGGACGAAAAAGCCTTTGTTTTTGTTTTTTTGTTATGTTCATCAATTTTGTCGTTTTCCTCTCCAGATGGTCCACCGTATCCATGATCAAATTCCATGAATCGCGAAACCTTTCTAAAACCAACGGATTATGCGCGGAGTAACCTCATTCATCTACATATTGTACACACTGAAGACCATGCTTCCTTCTTCTGATTCTACGAAAAAATTATAACAATGACTTTAAAAATATAGACCCTTTCACTAATTTATGCAGACATGCGCAGAAACGTCACTGAGTGGATAACGCGTCATATGGTTCGCGTCATAGCACATGTTCATAACATAAACACAACGTCTAAGGCATGTTATTTGAGTCACTGGTGCATTTTTATTGTTTTGAAATATTTATTAATGGTTTTATAATTCTTGAGAGAAAATATCCGACTCCAAAGCTTTTTCAACAATCAGAAAACATGCCTAGATACATCATTTGTTTACATTATCAACCGGCGCTCCTAAACAAAGACTAGATTATTCTCAGACGAACAAATGGTAATACTGCCTAATATTCATGATAAAGTGTTTTTATACTGAAAAGTCAACTTCAAAATATATATATATATATATATATATATATATATATATATATATATATATATATATATATATATATATATATATATATATATATAAAATATAACAAGATACGAGATATGGAGTCGTTTACTAATCACTTAGATTTATTTTGGCTCCCTATAGACGGAGGAGACATCCCGCTCCATTTCAATGCTGTTTCCGTACATAATTATTTTTCCTCAGTCTGTTTGTCGATCGATTAATTAATAAAATTTATTTATTTTCATGTTTTCTATTCATGTATTGTTTCATCCCATAGGCTACACGTGTATTTTATTTCTCTGGGTTTACATAACCTCCCATGTACACGTATACGTCAGTAGATCTTAGGGGAGGGACCAAGTCATCTCCTAGAATTAAACCACATAATTCACATGCAAACACCTACACCAACTCAAATTGTGAGTAAAACATGCATAAATCACTGCGGTTAATTCAGTAAAAAAATCGATTAGAAATATGTTTACTTATCCCTCCCATTAAAGGAAGTTTGGGGGCTCTTCCGAGAAAATGAAAAAAAAAAAAAATAAATAAATAAATAAAGCAAATTGCTGACCTCTTGACCGTATTTGATCTGAATTTAGATGGGTTTAAGCATATGATGCGATGTCAGCAGACGATGAGCTGTATATGAGATGAAGAAAACTTGAGGTGTGAACATAAAATTCCCTAAATACTTATATGTACGTCCACATTTGGATATCGGAAGTTCTTTCCATTCGACTGCTCGCACTTTGTTCAGTAGCGATCGTTTCATTGAGCTCAAATGAAACCTGAGAAAATTTTGAAAAATGTTTTCAAATCGATGGTTTCTGGAGTGTCTTTGAGCTGGTTCATAACAGTAGTTTGCTTAAAATACAATTTCATAAGTCCCTTCCCCCATCTTTTTGGCCGCTTCCGGGAGAAAGACTCTTTTTTGCAATGTGAAAACGATGTGGACGTTTTTGCGTACAAACGTACGCCTGGCTACGCCCCTGAATGCAAGGTGTTCATAGGCTTTTTACAGACGTTCTGAACACCGGGGTGATCGTCTTTTCTCTCTTTTTTTTTTTTTTTTTGCAAAATTGTAAAATCAAGAAATGGTTATCTATTTATTCTTATCTATTTATTTTGCTTATTTGAGGGGACGGCATGCGCTTGCAATGCTATTCAAGCTCATAATTATAATGCTATGTATACATTACAACGGTCATATACATGTACATGTATATGAAAAAACTTGTTTAATCGGACACAAGCGCGGATCTAGAGGGGGGGGGGGGTCGGGGGGGGGGGGGTCCGGACCCCCCCTGGAATTTTCAAAACATACTTTTTTTATTATTTTAATATTTCAAAAGATTAAGTCCCAATTCCCCTTTTGTTGTCATAATTTTTGAAAATATATCATGAATTTATATTAGAAATCTTTCATTTTGATAATATTTTGCCGTTAGCATTTAAAATTTTTTCTCTGGCTCGCTACCGCTCGCCAGAGTTTGTTACAAATATACATGTACATACATGTACGTTGTTTTTTTAAAATGATGCTGCGCTTTCCTATAAACAAGAGCACTAAGAAGACGAAAAGAAACTGAAAAGTCACGAATAGTGGATTTTATTTCAATTCTCGGAAAAAAATTCGCTGGCTCGCTATCGCTCGCCATATGTTGTAATCACATAATAGAACTGATAATCAAGTACTATGATGTGAAAATTCAAGATTTAAAGCTTTCTGCTCGCCGTTACTTTCCAGTCACCTGTGTTAATAATAATAAGATACAGAACTAACATCATCAATCAATAACTATTTTCTTGCGTTTGCGTTCTTTTTCTTTTTTTTTTCTTTTTCTTTTTCTTTTTTTTTTTTTTTTGCTCTTCAAAAAATTCGGACCTGAGGACCCCCCCTGAAAAAAATTCCTGGATCCGCCCATGGGACATAGTCGCATATAGGGTATTAATAATGACATTCATACCCCATTGCTTCCCAATTCCACACGTTAGATTTCAGAGATAAGTGAACCCTTCTCAATATTCATATTAATGAATCCATGAATATATACCAAAATATTGAATAGATAATCAAAATAAATCGTTGACATTATTTGAAAAAATTAATATGTTCACTTTTCATTATCCCTCGGATTATTTTTGTCCATTTGTTTGTCTGTCTGTTTGTCCGTTGCAAAAACTATAACATTGGGCATAAATTTTTAATGTTAATTAAGTGATACGGATTTCATATTTCACATGTGTATTCCTTATACCAAGATCTTTCCATTGATTCTAAAATTATTTACCTCGTGACCTTGACCGTGACCTTTGACCTACTTTTGAGAATCTTTAACATGACCATAATTAACTTTTTAATGGTAGGTGATATATAGAGCTTTCATATTCCACATGCGTATTCCTTGTGAGAAGAGCTTTCCATTGATACTAAAATTATTTACCTTGTGACCTTGACTTTGGCCTTTGACCTACTTTTGATAACACTTTAACACTGGTCAAAACTTAAGAATGGTAAGAGATAGAGCTGTCACATTCCACATATGTATTCCTTGAGACCCCGCATCTTTTAATCTGCCACTATTTGAGGCAAAAATAATTCTTCTTTCTTTCAGTATTTGTCAACTCAATTTTCCAACATTAAGCTCGATCTCTTTCGCATTAAAATATCTTTTGTCCCGTCAATTTGCATGAGAAGAGTAAACATACATTTTAATGGAATATTGCAAAGCCCAAACGACTGGGTAAAAAAAAAGGGGGGGGGGGGGTTCACATACACTTTAAGGTTGGGATGACTTGCGAGGCTGAAAGAAACGAAAGGGCCGAGTGGGTGGGTATGGAAGGCAGAAGGTTCGGGGTCTCCAACGAGAGAACATTTGGATAAAAATACTGCGTGTTTGAACTTTAAATAGAAGGACCTATAGTGCCAGTAAACAATTAATGTTGTATATAAATTAAGAATAGTAAAACCTAAAATGTATATCAATTTTGACATTTTCTTATTTTCTTTCAACAACTTCAAGTTTCCCTTGAGAAATAATTAAGTTATGACGAGGGCGAGTAGGTCTAGTCATTTATTGGGGGGGGGGGGGGGGGGTTGGTCGATGATTTTGAAGATAAGATACACGTGTATACGTAAATAGAGCAAAATTCCAGGCTAGAAAAGGTCCATTCTAACCCTCATGGTAGATCCCCGCTTTTAATTGTTAATGAAAAAAAATGATTAGATGAACAACACGAGGTTACGCCGCGCCGGGTACCTCGATCATTCTCTGTATCGGCACAGAGATTGTTATCGGTAATGTCGAAAAACATACATTCTTGAGGAAATCTTTGGTGTGTATTGATTATATTGATTATACTAAGATTGTCAGTTAAGCAATATTGTAATAAGTAGCGACCCGATTCCTTTTTTGTTTTGCCTAAATCTGGCAATTTTCTGGATCGTTCTTTGGCTATTCTGACTAGTTAATTTCACTGATTTCGTTGTAAAAAAAGTTTCACAATCATCTTCTCTGGACATTCCCCCTCCCTCCCCCCCCCCCCCTTACGGCGTCTGAATCCGCTAATGTTACATAAAGCAACATGTTTTAAAAGTATCGAAAAAAAAAAATACTCAACTCCGTATACTGTATATTAATTGTTTTCCTTTTTCTTCTTTCCTTATATGATTTTTTGGCCGGGAGGGGAGGGGAGTAGGTAAATCGAAACTAAAAAAAAAAAAAAAAAAAAAAAAAAAAAAAAGAGCAATATAGCAAAATTGGTGATTGCGTTGTGGCTCTCGTAAAAAACAAAACGATCATTGATATTGACCTCAAATGTATTGGTAGAAACGTTAGAGCTGCTCTTATATGTGCAAAATTGCACTTAATCATTGCGATTTTGCATATATATATTTGAACAGCTCTTTATTGATTAATTATAATATAAGCCTATTTATCTTTAATTGTACGCATAGACAACATAAGAATCACGATAGAAAAAAATCTATAAAATCATTGAAACGGCTCAGTCTTGATCATATGGCGTCTGAGTTCAAGACTAAAAACAAAAAAAAAAAAAAGAAAGAAAGAAAGAAAGAAAGAAAGAAAGAAAAACAAACAAAAAAATTAAAGGGAAAAAATGAGAAAAAATATTGGAAACAAATTGGGCACCGCAAACTTTGAAATACCAATCATTTCAGTATATATTTTTGATGTCACATGATTCGCTTTTGGATTCTTTGTTTCACCCGCGGTCTTTGTTTAGGACGACTCGATGCTATAAATAGCGGCCCGGGAACATTTGAAAACTTGACAAGGGAGTCTGAGCTCAAATTAAAATAAAGGCATAATAGAAAATATACAGGGGAAAGGATTTTGGCTTCATTTACAGGACGTATTTTATTGTACATTGCGCTCGCCTACACTCAGTATCCACTCAGTGCGTTCAATGCGCATGCTCCGCAAGATGGCGCTTCGTTAGCGTGAAAGGGTCTATTTCGAAAATCAGCATTTACCGCCCGCAAACATAACGTCAGTATCTAGTTATTTCCATTCTAATGCAATCTATATTTTTGTGAATATAAGGCGAAATGTGACGTCAGCAACGTCAAAGACTAGTATGTTCTCGTTCTTCTGCCGTAACTAAGGAGCAAACAACCAATGAAAATCGACGTTATAGCGACATTGCATTAGAATAAAATATTTCGAAAAATTAGTTACCAATTTATTTTTGTTGCGTACAATATTTGAAACTTGGACATTTGAGAAAAGTTGCATTGTGAGAGAGAAAAAAAAAACGTAATTCAAACGTCAATTCAAGTATTTCAAAAATAAATAGATAAGAGAAACAAAGAGAACAAAATATACATGTATTTCACCCTATACAATACCAGAATGACTCGAACAACCAAATGATGCCACATTTGATACACAGGGCAAACATAATTTGCTCAAGTCCACGATTATTGAATTCGAAAAATGCCAAATCCAAGGGCCCCAAAATATCTCTTGTATTCTCTTTCAGATGGGTACAACACCCGTTAATGATCTCTGCCATGAAAGGGGACCTGGGATCCGCGGAGAAGATTGTTGCCCGGGGAGCGAATGTCTTACAAGAAGACTCGGTAAAACTTTCTCAAATTGGTCATTCGAAATAAGTAATGCTGTAATACCTTCCCATATATTTCAGTTTATGAAGTCTCGTCATTGGCATTTAAAAATCAGCCAAAATTGATGACGTTGATAATGTATTTTTTATTCACATGTATTTGTCGAGAAAAGAAAATTAAGAAATTACAGAAAACAAAAGACTTTGATTTACGGGATGGTTTTAAGGATGTTTCACTCATTTCAAACGATTCTATCCGGTTTTAAGTTTTGTCATCTACAAAGTGGTAGAGATACCTATGACAAGCGAATAACGAGTTTACATCCTTCTCTTGAGCCAGTATTTCTTTTGAACCTTCAGAAAGGACTAACATCGGTTTGCCTAGCTCATGATAAAGAAAAAGAACAGATGGTCATGTTCTTGTTATCCAAATAGTAGAACAAGAAAAAGGTGACGCATTCGTCAAGGTAAGAAAAAAGCAAAAAGAAGACGCATTCGCCGAGGTAAGAAAAAGGAAAAGGACTGCATGCTTCAATGCTACAAAAAGAAAAATAGATGACGCATTCGTCAAGGTAAGAGCATGAAAAATGTTGCACATTCGTCGAGGTGAAAACATGAAAAAGGTCACGCATTCATCAAAATAAATACAAGAAAAAAAAGGGACGTACAATGTATTTGTCGGCAACATAAAACAGGTGCCGCAAGGTAAGTAGACGAAAAAGAAGGACACATTCTTCAGGATAAGAAGATGAAAAAGGTGATGCATTCGTCCATGTAAGAAGAAGAAAAGATGGACGCATTACTCAAGGTCCGGTAAGAAAAAGAAAAAGAAGGACGCATTCGTCAAGGTAGAGCATGACAATTGAGGACAAATTCATCAAGGTAAGAACATGAAAAAGGTGACGCATTCATAAAAATAAGAAAAGGAGGAACACATTTGTGAAGGGAGAAACGAGGAAATGTGAAACAAATTACCAAGGCAAAGGACAAAGTAAAGATAAACACATTTCCAAGTTTTAACAGTCTTCATAGTTTTGTCAAAATAAGAAAAGCGGAATGAATTCGTTAAAATATAACTATGGTAGGAAGCAAAAAAGGATGCATTTATCGAGATACTATTTCAGAACAAAAAAGGGAACCATGTATATACTGCTATATACATTTCCTCCCGCTAGAAAATTAATTTATTCAAACTTAAGGGGATGGTTAAAAAATTGCGAATTCAACAGCATTAGAAGGTTCAAGGTCATTTTCAAATCAAAATTATCCGAAAAACATATTAGAGCCGCGCAGATTGATTTTCTAAATTAACGAATAAGTCGTATCGATCATTGCTACATTTCTGATCAAAATACAAAATTGATAAACTAACGAATAATGCAATGAAAAATGTTATGAAAAGTTATGTAAAGATGTTCGCAGTTTCTGATTTATTTACTAGAGTCGCATTGAGCGTATCCGGAAATGTGACCTAGAGGACAACAGCGAGCATCCAATCCTTGACGTCATCACAGAACTGTTTCATACTCTGATCAAGATGGAGGCATACAAGGACATCCTACTAAGACAGAAGCTTATACCAAATCTACTGACTGCAGGACAAAAATTCATGAAGTTTGAAAACATGGTAACACGTATATGTTGTCTTATTTATGCGTGTATGTATCATTCCGGAAATTCACTCGACGAGAAGTTTTTCCAGCAATTCATGCGTTCAAGGGGACCGGATTTCAGCTTAAAGGTGGCAAGGGAATACAAAGAACAGGGTAAGCGCGAAATTGACACAGTTAGCGTATGCTTATTCCCTATCGTCTGCATCGCCGAGACTAAAGAAGGCAAAGAATGGGTTCAGAGAAACAGGTCCAAAATTTCAAGTTTTTCATATCTGTCGGACGAATGTGCTCAGTTAAAATGCAAAGACGAGCATCTGCAGTGTCGAATGTATGCTTCATGGCGGAAATTCTGGCGTGAAATAGCGGAAATAGAACATGAAGATAGGGAGCAAAACATGATGAATTTATTGGAAGAGGAGGAAAGAGAAAGAATGAAGAAAGCAAAGAAACGAGAGAAGAAAAGACAGAAGAGAATGCGAGCACAACAGCTGAAAAGTGTAACCACTCCGGCGGTGATGGAGGATAATAATAAAAAAGATGTTAAGGACACTAACACGGCAATGCAGGCGGAATCTAGTACTCCAAAAGATGAAAGTAAAACGGAAAAGTTGATAGAAAGTGAGATTGAAGACAAGTCTGGTGATACCACGGATCCAAACTGGACAAAAGTAAAGGGCAAGAAGACGACTCCTAAATCAGAAAAATCTCCACAGAAATGGGAGCAGAAATCACAGAAAGGAAACTTCACATCCAAGATGAAACGAGCCGATCTCAATTCTGACATGCAGTGGTCTGATATGTTGAAGAATCGCAAGGCAAAGTCGCCAACAGACACGAAGAAAACTACGACTCCGAACAAGAAGGAAAATGTTAATGCCAGGCTTGATTATGATCAAGAATTTCCAAGTCTTACACACTCCTCTTCTGCCACAGAAAAGGTCAAGGGAGAGAACTCTTCCATCTCTTGCCTCAGTGAGTCAAAGTCTGCCATATCCGATGTCTGGAGCAGCGAAGGAGACCCAGCGATTGGTTCATTATCAGGAGTCACGTGTGATGAGGATATCCCGCTTTGGGTTTTGTCAGAATCTTATGAAAGTGACGACACTGGAAGTGTACACAGCTATTGGGAAAGATCGCTTGATTTTGAGGAAAACGCAAGACCAAATAAACAAAACGAGCCAGCAGCCGAAAGTGAGAAACATCAAGATGCCAAGTCTCCGAAAAAGGAACAAAATACGTCATCAGGCATGTCAAGCAGAAAATCTTCTCCTACAATCCAGGTTGCTCCTTGTGAAGAAAAGAAAATTGACAAAGAAAATTTGTTGAATTTTGAGGCTTACGGAGGATATGATAAGTCAAACCACATGCCGGACAAGGACACTAAAATATTCGACGACCGTGTACTTAACCGCTACAATGCAAATGGTTCACGACCGAACAATCCTTTAACACTGAGTAATGTTGCCGACTCTTTAAAATGCTCAATGTCGCAAAATTCAGACAACAATGTCGGTACATTCACGAAAAAGGAGGTCAATGTCCAACTTCAGTCAGAATTTTCAAATACAGATGGGAAAGAAATGAACAACCTATATACAACTATGAAGGAGGATTCAGCATGCATTGTTGAGAAACCAAACATTGTAAGTCTGAAAGGTGGACGTACACTGGAGGAAGTTGAAGCCGAACTATTTCAAAATCCTGGTAATGTCTTAACAGAGGTTAACAACACGCCCTCAACCAGAACAGACAATTCCAGACTCCAACAGAAAGTTGCTGTGATAGAGCCCATAGGACGACCGAAAAATAAGGAGGCATATCCAGTTATAACAAACAACTACCAGGTCAAAATGGCAAGAGACAGCAAGATTGCAGAGCAAGAAATTGACACGAGTATGAGACGTCTTACAGATATTGCTCAAAACGCTATAAGCTGTCAAAGACAGGCTTCATGGAGTCTTGGTATCGGCGATCAGATTGCACGCATTGAAAGCAGACGAGAAGCATCAGACAGAATAGACACTGGAAAGGAAAGATATAGAAATATTATTCTTGAGTCAAATAAAAGAGACCATATTAATCCACTCACAAATATTCCCAAAAATATTGGACTACAAACTAACAGAGTTGAAGAATCTGTTCTAGATAAGGAGACCATCGGAAAAGGTTATCTGGGTGCTGGATTTGGAAACTGCTACCTAGGGGATAGTATACTTAGGAATGCACTGAGCATACAGCATATCCCTACCCACTTCTCCTACGTCAGTGATCTGAACTTGGAGGAAGGAGACAGCAAGAGGCAAGATGCCATGTTCTGCTCTTTCCCATCTGTCCATGACGAAGACAACAAAAGAAACGACGATGAGAAATTTGAGATGACAATGCAGAAAATGCAGCAACTACATAAACAGCACTTAGAGAAGTATGCTCTTTCCAAGGGAAGCGATTTGATGGCAGGAGATGGGCCAAGCAGTGATTTACAATATTACGCTTGCTGTGCTGGCTTTCAAACGAATCAGGACAAGACCTTTTGTCATGACAGACTACAAAATGGAAATGAAGTTAGTTCTACAAACAATTTGAAAAACAAAGGTTTCGGCTGGCCCAAAACAACCCAAAAAGTACAGAATCCTGAACATTGCCCTATTCAGCCTCCTCCAGAAAATGTCATCGGCAACATATCCCCTCCTAGCTTAAGGGAACTCAAGGAGACAATTGATACATTATCAAATAGACCTACCTCCGGCGATTTCTTTTCGCGGGATGGTGCAGATGTTGTGGGTGATGTTCCAAAACGCAAGTGGACGCCACATAGCAAACGATGGCGAGGGAAACTGACTGAGTTATGGCATCTTCCTCCGGACAGACGTACCCAAATTGGAAACATTGTACTACCCTGTGATAAGAATGCTTTTAAGATTGCATACGCGTAAGTATGGAAAATCATGCGGGGAGAATGTTTTGTAAACTGTTTCGTAAGATTTTCTTTTTTATCAGGCGAAGGTATGATAACTGTTATTTAAGTTGAACAGTTTTGGAACTTATAGATAGTCATCAAAAACAAAGTTCAAACTTCTCTAAAGGGACACTAAGCTATCGCTTTTTGGAAAACACCGATGTCAGCTCTTTTAAAATATTTGTTTCCTGTATGCTTACAGTGACAGGGACGCCACCTTAGGCTTTCTGGCGGACGGTACAGAGGTCGCAGTCATAACAATGAAAAGAAATGATGACGTTACAAATAACTTTGAGCAGCTGCTTTCTCCTTGCTATGATAATACATTCCTCGCAAGATACAAGGTAAACTTTCACCATGATATTGATATAAAAATTGAAAACAAAAACCAAAAGGGAAAGTGAGATAAAAAAAAAAATAGTAAAAATAAATAAATAAATAAATAAAAAACACTATTAAGTAAGCTAGTGAAAAAATAAAAACTTTCAATCTACAAAATGTAACCAAAAACTGAGAAGTAATGAATCGAATTTTTATTTTGTAGTCTTATGAAACTGACGGTGACACGTGCTTCGTTGCCTTGGAGCTTTTTGAGTATACATTGGCCGAATATGTGAAGGACCCTGCCCTTAATGACCAGCTTCATGACCTAACTAAGTGGACGTGGCAAATACTGAAAGGCATAGCCGCTCTACACAATACATGTGGTACACTACACGGAAACATCATGGTCAGTACAAATGTCCTTTTTTCCATTTTTGTTCTTTTCTTAACATTATGTGAGGAAAATATATATTCGTTGGAATAACGCTACGATTAATCATACATGGGACGATTGTTTTACAGTTAAACCTGCCTTAGCGACCCACTATGTTAAGATGTTTCCTGTTTTAATAGACTAAACGTCCAAAGTAAACGATTCCATGTATAACCTGAACCTGTATTAAGAGACCACTTGTCTTATGTGACCTTTATATGGCCATCCCTGAAAGAGTCTCTTAACACAGGATTAACTGTATTTTAAACTTGTTTCATTTCAGCCGTCTAATACCTTGGTGGATGTGGATGGTCGGATACGCCTGAGTGCTTACGGACTTTCCACAGAAACAGCTTCAGAGGAGAGTCTGCTATGGAAGACAAGCTTTGATGGTAATGTGTGATATTGCTTGCTCTCTTCTTTTACTTTTTCTTGGAATTGACATTAAGGAGCACACTATATGGGCATATTCCAAGTATGAAGATTTCATCGTTAGAGCTAGACGGCTTGCAAGTCAGCTACTTGTTCAGGGTTATATTACACAACGGCTCAAATTATTATTGAGGGAGTTCTTCGGTCCGCTAAGGGGATATTATAAAATCATATCAGATCCCTCTTCCCAGAATGATCAGTGACATTCTAGATTGCGATTGAATGACTGTCATTATCGCCAAAAAGACATCTTTACCTGATATGTATATCAATATGTACGTCGAGACAATCACAAAAGATTTCATGGAGCTATTGCGACGACTGTTGCATGCAGACAAGAGACGCTGACTCTCCCCGGACACCTGGTCTCACTTCGGAATGTTCTTTCTGGGGTTCGCAAAGTTCTGTTCCAATTGAAATTCTAATTATTTTGTCATTACCTTCTCAGCTTTGATACTGAATAATTGATATAGGTACTTTTTATGCTTATACAATACTGTCTATTTCAATTTTACTTACGTTTGATTTGATTTTGCAGAGGACCGGAAGTGTTGGATATCCACGGAAGTGACGACAGAAACAGAGCAATATTCGGCAAAATCAGATATTCAAGTATGTACTCAAACTACACACACATCTTTCATAGAAATACACTTGATTTTGAATGATAATGGACGACGGACTTTTCTTTTATGACACTTTTGTGGAAAATAATACGAAATAATTTCACCACGTTGTATTATTTTCTAACGAAAGGTACAAATCTAATAATTTCTTAAGATAGATGTCACCTTAAATTTTTAAATCATGTATAGCAATGATTCCTGATCATTCGATGTCTAGACCTTGTGGTTCTTTGTGTAACTTTGTAACCTATGTCCACTTCTGTTTAGTTGCTAAATAGAATACCTGGTTAAACATTGGTTAAATGTAAACGTCTTTAAATTGAATAGCATCATTTAAAAACAGAAAAATTGGCAACGTGGACCAGACATGCACGTTTCGGGTACTAAACCCTCATCAGTGATCCTAAATCTAAACAATGTAATATGCCAAAAAGTATGAAAGTTACTATGTCGAAAAGTATACCGAAAGACGTAGCAGGATGGGTGGGGTATGATGCTACAGGACCCACTTTTTAGAAATTCCAAGAAATTTTGATACCAGAAATTTAGAATGCGTTGAAGAAACGATCAACCGAAATTGATCGAACTTGGCTACATGTGCCCTCGGGGACTCCTGGTCCACCAGCAGTGACACTCACCAAGTGGTATAAATGTAAACGTCTTTAAATTGAATAGCATCATTTAAAAACAGAAAAATTGGCAACGTGGACCAGACATGCACGTTTCGGGTACTAAACCCTCATCAGTGATCCTAAATCTAAACAATGTAATATGCCAAAAAGTATGAAAGTTACTATGTCGAAAAGTATACCGAAAGACGTAGCAGGATGGGTGGGGTATGATGCTACAGGACCCACTTTTTAGAAATTCCAAGAAATTTTGATACCAGAAATTTAGAATGCGTTGAAGAAACGATCAACCGAAATTGATCGAACTTGGCTACATGTGCCCTCGGGGACTCCTGGTCCACCAGCAGTGACACTCACCAAGTGGTATAAATGTAAACGTCTTTAAATTGAATAGCATCATTTAAAAACAGAAAAATTGGCAACGTGGACCAGACATGCACGTTTCGGGTACTAAACCCTCATCAGTGATCCTAAATCTAAACAATGTAATATGCCAAAAAGTATGAAAGTTACTATGTCGAAAAGTATACCGAAAGACGTAGCAGGATGGGTGGGGTATGATGCTACAGGACCCACTTTTTAGAAATTCCAAGAAATTTTGATACCAGAAATTTAGAATGCGTTGAAGAAACGATCAACCGAAATTGATCGAACTTGGCTACATGTGCCCTCGGGGACTCCTGGTCCACCAGCAGTGACACTCACCAAGTGGTATAAATGTAAACGTCTTTAAATTGAATAGCATCATTTAAAAACAGAAAAATTGGCAACGTGGACCAGACATGCACGTTTCGGGTACTAAACCCTCATCAGTGATCCTAAATCTAAACAATGTAATATGCCAAAAAGTATGAAAGTTACTATGTCGAAAAGTATACCGAAAGACGTAGCAGGATGGGTGGGGTATGATGCTACAGGACCCACTTTTTAGAAATTCCAAGAAATTTTGATACCAGAAATTTAGAATGCGTTGAAGAAACGATCAACCGAAATTGATCGAACTTGGCTACATGTGCCCTCGGGGACTCCTGGTCCACCAGCAGTGACACTCACCAAGTGGTATAAATGTAAACGTCTTTAAATTGAATAGCATCATTTAAAAACAGAAAAATTGGCAACGTGGACCAGACATGCACGTTTCGGGTACTAAACCCTCATCAGTGATCCTAAATCTAAACAATGTAATATGCCAAAAAGTATGAAAGTTACTATGTCGAAAAGTATACCGAAAGACGTAGCAGGATGGGTGGGGTATGATGCTACAGGACCCACTTTTTAGAAATTCCAAGAAATTTTGATACCAGAAATTTAGAATGCGTTGAAGAAACGATCAACCGAAATTGATCGAACTTGGCTACATGTGCCCTCGGGGACTCCTGGTCCACCAGCAGTGACACTCACCAAGTGGTATAAATGTAAACGTCTTTAAATTGAATAGCATCATTTAAAAACAGAAAAATTGGCAACGTGGACCAGACATGCACGTTTCGGGTACTAAACCCTCATCAGTGATCCTAAATCTAAACAATGTAATATGCCAAAAAGTATGAAAGTTACTATGTCGAAAAGTATACCGAAAGACGTAGCAGGATGGGTGGGGTATGATGCTACAGGACCCACTTTTTAGAAATTCCAAGAAATTTTGATACCAGAAATTTAGAATGCGTTGAAGAAACGATCAACCGAAATTGATCGAACTTGGCTACATGTGCCCTCGGGGACTCCTGGTCCACCAGCAGTGACACTCACCAAGTGGTATAAATGTAAACGTCTTTAAATTGAATAGCATCATTTAAAAACAGAAAAATTGGCAACGTGGACCAGACATGCACGTTTCGGGTACTAAACCCTCATCAGTGATCCTAAATCTAAACAATGTAATATGCCAAAAAGTATGAAAGTTACTATGTCGAAAAGTATACCGAAAGACGTAGCAGGATGGGTGGGGTATGATGCTACAGGACCCACTTTTTAGAAATTCCAAGAAATTTTGATACCAGAAATTTAGAATGCGTTGAAGAAACGATCAACCGAAATTGATCGAACTTGGCTACATGTGCCCTCGGGGACTCCTGGTCCACCAGCAGTGACACTCACCAAGTGGTATAAATGTAAACGTCTTTAAATTGAATAGCATCATTTAAAAACAGAAAAATTGGCAACGTGGACCAGACATGCACGTTTCGGGTACTAAACCCTCATCAGTGATCCTAAATCTAAACAATGTAATATGCCAAAAAGTATGAAAGTTACTATGTCGAAAAGTATACCGAAAGACGTAGCAGGATGGGTGGGGTATGATGCTACAGGACCCACTTTTTAGAAATTCCAAGAAATTTTGATACCAGAAATTTAGAATGCGTTGAAGAAACGATCAACCGAAATTGATCGAACTTGGCTACATGTGCCCTCGGGGACTCCTGGTCCACCAGCAGTGACACTCACCAAGTGGTATAAATGTAAACGTCTTTAAATTGAATAGCATCATTTAAAAACAGAAAAATTGGCAACGTGGACCAGACATGCACGTTTCGGGTACTAAACCCTCATCAGTGATCCTAAATCTAAACAATGTAATATGCCAAAAAGTATGAAAGTTACTATGTCGAAAAGTATACCGAAAGACGTAGCAGGATGGGTGGGGTATGATGCTACAGGACCCACTTTTTAGAAATTCCAAGAAATTTTGATACCAGAAATTTAGAATGCGTTGAAGAAACGATCAACCGAAATTGATCGAACTTGGCTACATGTGCCCTCGGGGACTCCTGGTCCACCAGCAGTGACACTCACCAAGTGGTATAAATGTAAACGTCTTTAAATTGAATAGCATCATTTAAAAACAGAAAAATTGGCAACGTGGACCAGACATGCACGTTTCGGGTACTAAACCCTCATCAGTGATCCTAAATCTAAACAATGTAATATGCCAAAAAGTATGAAAGTTACTATGTCGAAAAGTATACCGAAAGACGTAGCAGGATGGGTGGGGTATGATGCTACAGGACCCACTTTTTAGAAATTCCAAGAAATTTTGATACCAGAAATTTAGAATGCGTTGAAGAAACGATCAACCGAAATTGATCGAACTTGGCTACATGTGCCCTCGGGGACTCCTGGTCCACCAGCAGTGACACTCACCAAGTGGTATAAATGTAAACGTCTTTAAATTGAATAGCATCATTTAAAAACAGAAAAATTGGCAACGTGGACCAGACATGCACGTTTCGGGTACTAAACCCTCATCAGTGATCCTAAATCTAAACAATGTAATATGCCAAAAGTATGAAAGTTACTATGTCGAAAAGTATACCGAAAGACGTAGCAGGATGGGTGGGGTATGATGCTACAGGACCCACTTTTTAGAAATTCCAAGAAATTTTGATACCAGAAATTTAGAATGCGTTGAAGAAACGATCAACCGAAATTGATCGAACTTGGCTACATGTGCCCTCGGGGACTCCTGGTCCACCAGCAGTGACACTCACCAAGTGGTATAAATGTAAACGTCTTTAAATTGAATAGCATCATTTAAAAACAGAAAAATTGGCAACGTGGACCAGACATGCACGTTTCGGGTACTAAACCCTCATCAGTGATCCTAAATCTAAACAATGTAATATGCCAAAAAGTATGAAAGTTACTATGTCGAAAAGTATACCGAAAGACGTAGCAGGATGGGTGGGGTATGATGCTACAGGACCCACTTTTTAGAAATTCCAAGAAATTTTGATACCAGAAATTTAGAATGCGTTGAAGAAACGATCAACCGAAATTGATCGAACTTGGCTACATGTGCCCTCGGGGACTCCTGGTCCACCAGCAGTGACACTCACCAAGTGGTATAAATGTAAACGTCTTTAAATTGAATAGCATCATTTAAAAACAGAAAAATTGGCAACGTGGACCAGACATGCACGTTTCGGGTACTAAACCCTCATCAGTGATCCTAAATCTAAACAATGTAATATGCCAAAAAGTATGAAAGTTACTATGTCGAAAAGTATACCGAAAGACGTAGCAGGATGGGTGGGGTATGATGCTACAGGACCCACTTTTTAGAAATTCCAAGAAATTTTGATACCAGAAATTTAGAATGCGTTGAAGAAACGATCAACCGAAATTGATCGAACTTGGCTACATGTGCCCTCGGGGACTCCTGGTCCACCAGCAGTGACACTCACCAAGTGGTATAAATGTAAACGTCTTTAAATTGAATAGCATCATTTAAAAACAGAAAAATTGGCAACGTGGACCAGACATGCACGTTTCGGGTACTAAACCCTCATCAGTGATCCTAAATCTAAACAATGTAATATGCCAAAAAGTATGAAAGTTACTATGTCGAAAAGTATACCGAAAGACGTAGCAGGATGGGTGGGGTATGATGCTACAGGACCCACTTTTTAGAAATTCCAAGAAATTTTGATACCAGAAATTTAGAATGCGTTGAAGAAACGATCAACCGAAATTGATCGAACTTGGCTACATGTGCCCTCGGGGACTCCTGGTCCACCAGCAGTGACACTCACCAAGTGGTATAAATGTAAACGTCTTTAAATTGAATAGCATCATTTAAAAACAGAAAAATTGGCAACGTGGACCAGACATGCACGTTTCGGGTACTAAACCCTCATCAGTGATCCTAAATCTAAACAATGTAATATGCCAAAAAGTATGAAAGTTACTATGTCGAAAAGTATACCGAAAGACGTAGCAGGATGGGTGGGGTATGATGCTACAGGACCCACTTTTTAGAAATTCCAAGAAATTTTGATACCAGAAATTTAGAATGCGTTGAAGAAACGATCAACCGAAATTGATCGAACTTGGCTACATGTGCCCTCGGGGACTCCTGGTCCACCAGCAGTGACACTCACCAAGTGGTATAAATGTAAACGTCTTTAAATTGAATAGCATCATTTAAAAACAGAAAAATTGGCAACGTGGACCAGACATGCACGTTTCGGGTACTAAACCCTCATCAGTGATCCTAAATCTAAACAATGTAATATGCCAAAAAGTATGAAAGTTACTATGTCGAAAAGTATACCGAAAGACGTAGCAGGATGGGTGGGGTATGATGCTACAGGACCCACTTTTTAGAAATTCCAAGAAATTTTGATACCAGAAATTTAGAATGCGTTGAAGAAACGATCAACCGAAATTGATCGAACTTGGCTACATGTGCCCTCGGGGACTCCTGGTCCACCAGCAGTGACACTCACCAAGTGGTATAAATGTAAACGTCTTTAAATTGAATAGCATCATTTAAAAACAGAAAAATTGGCAACGTGGACCAGACATGCACGTTTCGGGTACTAAACCCTCATCAGTGACCCTAAAGTTGACTATTTTCATCGTTAGGTAGCTGGAATGTTGATCCATTACCTCCTAACCAGGGGACGTCATCCATACGGGGAAAACAGCATGGAGATATCGCTATGTATACAGCAGAATTGGCATCACATACAAACGCAGAACACTGAAGCAAACGACCTCATCTACGGCTTATTGTCCATGCCTCCTACCTGCCGACCACAGGCTATTGACTCATTAAGGTAAACTATGTTGTTTATACTCCATATGATCTCTTGTTGATGCCTCCTACCTCCCGACCAGAGGCTATTGACTCATTAAGGTAAACCATGTTGTTTTTACTCCATGATTTCTTGTTGATGCCCCCCTACCTGCAGACCACAGGCTATTGACCCACTAAGGTAAAACTATGTCGTTTATACTCTATGGTCTATTTTCCATACTTGTAACTTGTCGACCATAGACTATTGCCTCTTGAAGGTATTTGCCGCTCTATGTCTCTTGAACGTGGGTTTTCTTTAGATCCAATATTCTTGAATAAATGTGCAGCTCCTTTCAGTTTGTTAGTTTGATTGTTTTGTGAGTTTGACTGTTTTATGTTACTGCGCTGGACGGTTTTGAGTTTGTGAATGTGATTGTTTGTGTTTATTAGTCTTATTGTTTGTCGTTTCAGTTTGTCTGTCCTATACTCGACCTTTATTTGGTTGGCTGTTGTCGCTGTTTTCTTGAAGATCACCTTAATATTTGTTTCCTCTTTCAAACTGTCCCTACATTTTTGGACATTATGATTCTCACACTCATTGGCCACATTACATTGTTTAGATTGAGGATCACTGACGAGGGTTAAGTACCTGAAACGTGCATGTCTGGTCCATGCTGTAAATTTATCTGTTCTTACATGATGCTATTGAATTTGAAGACGTTTAACATTGCTAACATATAGTGCTAGCGACTTGAAGATCCTCCACTACAAACCGTGGTGATAGAACACAGTCAGTATATACACACCATTTCTGACTTACTTCTCTTTGATTGTCATAGCAAAGTAATGGCTGATGCTAAGATAACCGTTTTAATTTTTTGTCCTTGAGGCATTTATTTTAACCGAGTAGGCGTATGGGGAACACACCGGCATTCTCCCTTCAATTTTCTAGTTGCTAAGCCCCACTTTGATTTGTCAAAATGACAAATATGGACAATGATCATATCCCAATACATTTTACAAAATCGATAATTCAGAAAATTCATAAACCGAAGGATAAAACAACAACCGAAGCAAACAAAGAAAAATCTCCACCATATGAAAAGAAGCGAACTCCCAATATGGGAGTGAGACCAGGTGCCCAGGAAGAGACAGCATCTCCTGCTTGCATGCAACTCCCGTCAATTCAATTTGGTAGACTTGTCACATCCGGTTACTTCCATTTCGGAAGATACAAGTATATTCGGTGGTTGAATGGTTCAAATGGTCTAAGACAGAATATTGTCCACCATTCTAGAGAGTGGGACATCATAATGTATGACGAGTTCCCCATATCGACCATAGAACTTCCTCAGTGACGATGTTAGTCGGTCACAAACGTATCCCTGAATGAGAATCTTATCTGAAAGACACCTAGCTCTCAGAACAAATCTGTTTATTTGGTACCTGCTCTGACATAGCGTATCAACTGAGATATGAACACGCCATAAGCAGGCGATGAAGGGATGTTGCTACACAGTAAAGGAAAGTTTGTGATGTTGAAATTGAAGTCGTCACGTTTGTCATAGATTGAGGTGTTCATGTGACCATCAATGTCGTAGGACAACATTATATCCAGATAGGATACTAAATTATCTGTGGTTTCTTTGACTTCAAGCTCCGAAGGATAGATTCTGCTGAGGTAATCCGCGAATTTTGGATTATTGATGGAAAGCACATCGTCTTTGTATCTGTAAGTGAAGTTAAAGCTAGAAGCTACGCATCTGTTCCCTAAAGGTACCAAAATTTGAATGAATTCAGCTTTCTACGAGTAAAGAAAAATGTCGGCAAGGAGTATTCAATACACCCTCTTCAAGAGGGGGTTAATCTTTATTGATAAGGTTGATATATATAAGAAAGGCTCATTTGTGAAATGAATAATTAGTACTTAAATGACATTAAGAGCAAATCTGCACACCAAAGTATGAAAGGAACAAATCATAATCAAACATTACGTGATCGTCATTTTGCGATGTTATTAGCAGAATATAGTTAAAGGTGCGATGACACAACATTTTCATATCAAATGCAGATGCTTTTTTTAAATTTGCATGGGTTATATCTCTACAGACATCCATACTTCTGGGCGGCAGAGAAGAAGCTACGACTTGTACTGATTGCCGGATCAGACGTTCTCCGTGACTTGAAACTAGGGTAAGTCTGACATGCAATATCCGGTCACGATGAACATGCAGGAAATGAGATGCATAGTATCTATAATGGCTATCTGTATGAAACTACATTTTCTTATTTCTGTGAATATATGTGCATGTCAGTATAATTTTGAAAAGAAATTCACCTTTTGTATTTTTGTGTATTAAGTAGCAATGAAACTTGAACTGAACGATAAGAAAATAACTAGCATACTCTGTATTTTTACATATTCATCATTTCCTGTCCGCTTCTTTGCTTGCATCTTTGGGGATGGTTCTTGCCTTGAATGTTAGTCTATCTATTTAGCAATGGATAAAAATGTAATAATAAGCATTACTTTCATTTTATAAGATAAAATTAATAATAAGCATTACTTTCATTTACCATATGGAATAACATAAAGGAGCGAGATAAGAGATCCGGGAAGACCAAGCATCTACTGCTTGCATGGAAAACTCAAGGATTTTGTCATTTATATTCAAGAACATCTACTTGGTTATGTTCATGATGGCTTTTACACTCTGGTGGGACCGTTTACAAATTCTTTTTTTTTTTATAAATACAGAAAACTGGGGAGAAAATAATCCTCGTCTTCATTGGAAAACCCCAGAATGTAGGTCTATGAAAGATTATCATAAATTCTAATATGACTTGAAATTTTCTCCCTATATATACCATAGAACTCGCCTGGTGTAAAATCTCCAACAAACTTCCAGTGCTCTAAGCTCCGCCCATTCACGTGCTATATTTGAATAGAATTAACAACTAGCTAGCCGTGAGTCATTGTCCAGTAATTCCACTCGTAACATGAACCAATCAAATAATCACCTCGCCGCTTCGCGGCTCGGTGATAATTTGACTGGTCCATGCGACTCATGGAATTACTGGATAATAAACCATGGCTAGCTAGTTATTATTTCTTAGTTAAATACCTACACTCATATTTTTAATGTATGTGAAATAATGTTAACTTTAGGCTAGATGTTTTTTCTTCTTCGTATGACTGATTTCAATGCGTATTAATTCATTTTTCTGGGGACTCTGATCTTTGTTCACATAGTTTTCCGGACAAATTATTTCTTTGTAAACCAATATCCCATGGGACGTTTATTCCATCGATTATTGCAAATAAAGAACTCACAAATAAGTGCTAAGATTCATATATTCTGTCCCTCATGGAATTATAACATAATTCACTGTTATAATGGAATTACGAGGGAAACATGATATAAAATCTATGGGAAAAGAAAATTTTGGAAACGATCGGAAGAAAAGCGTGATCTCAATAATAACGTTTAAGATCAAACCGCCTACGCACACATATTTCGTATAAACAATGAGCCTATCAGGTATACATGAGACAAATACATGGGAATGAAGCGTAGTTGGCATACGACTAACAGTCCGTACTCCGCTGGCAGGAGCAAACCCTCTGACATCACCGGAGTGTATTTCGCAAAACGCTTTATACATCTTAAATATATATCACTTGAAATACTGCTTGAGTAGGTATTCTTTTTTCCATCAACTGAAAATAGGTATTGGAGCATAATATACAATTATTGACTTTTAACTCAAGTGTATATGAATATTGACCGAGGCGAATCCAAGGTAAATATTTTCATAGTAAGTCAATATCACATCATATATACTGAGTTAAAAGTCCATAACTATTCACTATGAATAACGACGCCATTTGCAGAATTTTATGGGGTTATCCCAGGCTATTTTTAAACCGTGGTACATGTATACGGCTATTTATTCAGGAGCGTCGATGACGTTATCAGCCAATCAGAAGGTTGCTATTAATTGTTATAGAATACTTTTTTTATCCTTTTTTTTGGCAGGACATCATCATCCAGCGGTGATGAAGGTAAAACTATGATAGAGATACTAGGATCAGCGGGCGAAGCCGAGTTCTCAAACTTCTCAAACTGGGTGAGTAGGACTGTCATGTCAGCATATGCCATATCCATGAATGACAAATATGGATAACGACCATATCCCTGTATATTTACATATGCCCATTCATTTGTATAGAATTTACACTCAGCAGGAACGCCAATCCCTATTTTGACGGTTGGAAGCATTGTTTCTAAAAGGGGCGGATAACTCTTGACACAAAAAGTAGCAGAATAAAAATAAATTGGGCTAAACGACCTTAATTGTTTATCTCAAATTTTAAATATTATTATACAACAAATAATACTCGGATATAATTCACTACATGTAACTGAAATTCCTCTGAAAGGGATTTTTGATATTTTTCAGCCCTGCTAAAGATCCAACGAAAATTGTGCATACACCGTTGGTTTTAAAAGCTGACACAAATGCTCCCCTTTGCACTTCTGGTCAAAATTCAATGATAATCTTTTCAACAGAATCCCAATTATGATACCTATATTGAATTTTAGTCAGTAAGTACTCTATAAATAGGAATAAAAACGCTATAACGAGGACCAGATTTTAATTAAAATTCATCGTTACGGACTCATAATACACCAAATTCAAGTGACAATGGAATTTTTAACATTTGTTTTATGGTTTGATACCTTGTAGATGCTTTTGTGTCAATGCCATGTTTCATTTTGGCAAATCTAACCACTTCGCAGCACCGACTTGGGTACATGTGTACTCGTGTATTCGCTGTTTACAAACGAGTTTCCATACGTTGACATGGAAGATGGACGCCCGAACAGCATATCGAAGTTTGAAAGGTGACACAAACCCCTTAAGGCAAAGATCGGCATACTATTTTTGGTTTTGGTGACTTCGGTGATATATAAAGTTTACATTCAGACTGTTCCCAATCATTCCCAGCCGGGATTTTAAAAGAAAATAAGCAATAAAATGCAGGTAAACATATCGCTGGCGAAAAACTGCCCTTGACAACGCCCGATTTATTTCAAAATGCCACAAAATTTACCTGATTAAGTGTTATGACTTGAAACGGTATCTCTATTGCCATCAAAATCACCTGTGTCATTCTTGTTTACACATGCAGCACAGTCAGTATGACGCGTTTTTGAGGACGTGGTACAATGTCGTCATATTCAAAACATTTGTCTCGTGACTTCAAAGACAAGTGCCGATTGGCGTTCCGGCTGACTGTGATTATAGCGAGCGGAGCTCGCTGCAAAGGCCCGAAGGGCCTTTGCGAACGAAGCTCGCATTTATGGTAACGCGTATACGTAAGTATGGGAAAATGCACGAGCAAAAGATATACATACTTGGAGCTGAAAAAGTATGGTAACAGGACCGAGGATACGGGTAAAAGTGACTCGATTCCCTTAAACGACAGAGCAGGAGAACATACCTTGACAAAGTCGCAATGGATAGAATTCTTCTATTTTATGGCATAATAAAATTAAGTGAAACTCACCGAATTATTCGTCTGAAAATCAGAAATTCAGCAGCAACTAATCCGCCATCTTTATCACTAATGACGACACAACGGTACGTAACTCTGCAGTATACTTGACGTCATTATTCCTCTTTATGTGACGTCATTGTAGCAGTGCGCCCATTTTCACGTGCAAGAATGTTACATGATTGTAGTAATGCAAGAAGGAAAAGTAATACAAAACTGCCGCGATTTTCTAACACTTTTCCGTGTATCAAACAAACAAGATAGATATGATCGAATTAATTATGTAGTAAAGAAGAAAGATTTGAATTTTTTAAATAGATTTCAAGGTCACTAGAGAGGAAATGGGAGGGATTTCAGACTCCCTTGCTAATGATCTACGTCTGTGTAAAGTTGATGGGACGGATCCAAAAAAATTTTTTTTTGCAGTGGGAAGGGGAGGTCTAGCTTGACCGGCGGGGAGAGATTCCTGGAATCCCAAGTTTATTACTTTGAAAAGTTTCTGATTTTGAGATCAAGGTTTTAAGGTTTTACAAAAGTTTTGGTGTATTTTTACTCCGCTCGCACATAAGGCTTTGCCTTGATTCATATTAGGAGTATAACCGCAGTGGCGTGATTTGAACTATGACGTCATAGTAAGTTGGCTTGATTTGAACTTCGACGGTACGTAGTAACAGAGCCTTAGCAACGTAGTTGTACACGTATTTTAACGTCATTAAAGCGTGAAAAACTTGAAAGTAAATATATAGAATAACTGTCTTTTGGAATGTGATTATACTGTGATAACCTACAATGGATCCAGGAATTATGTTTCTCATAATGCGCTAACGCGCATTATGGAACATAATTCCTGGATCCATTGTAGGTTATCACAGTATAATCACATTCCAAAAGACAGTTATTCTATAAATACAGCACAAAATCGATAATTCAGAAAATCAGAAACCGAAGGCATACAAATGACAAATATGGATAATAACCATATCCCTGTATACATCACAAAATCGATAATTCAGAAAATCAGAAACCGAAGGCATACAAATGACAAATTATATGGATAATGATCGTATCCCTGTATACAGCACAAAATCGATAATTCAGAAAATCAGAAACCGAAGGCATACAAAATCAGGATAAAACAGGAACCAAAGCAAACAAACAAAAACCTCCACCATATGAAAAGAAGCGAACTCCCGATATGGGAGTGAGACCAGGTGCCAAGGAAGAGTAAGCATCTCCTGCTTGCATGCAACACCCGCAGCTTCAATTCGGTAGAAATGTCACATCCGGTTACTTCCATTTATTATATTTTGGTCAAAGAAATCTTTCATAAATTTTCACAAATACATCGATATCAACAGTTTTAAAAAATATCGATTTTACAATTTCGTTTTTACAAGAGAGATTATTGAGTATTATGTCTTAATAAAGTTATATATGTCTATACCGTTATTTCTCCGTCTGTAAGTAAACTTTTTCTTGTCACATGAGAATTCGTGCGACTGTTTCACAGTTTGGGATCTCCTCCGTTATCTTTGTTCTGATTTATATTTTCAAGACTTCGTATCATGCCTTTTGATTGTTATTTGTATATAATTTAACTTCCATTGTTCTTTTCAAGGAACGAAATTCTGATTGGCTACGAAATATTTTTCAGGGAAGTCTATTTATAGCACTATTTTCAGATCCGGGGGTTCCCTTAAACACGAATAAACTTGTTGCTGAAAATACAATTTGTTGATGTTTGCTTAACATTTCAAGGGTACCATTTCTTTTCTACTTACTTAAAAATTAACTGTAGATGTAGGATTTGCTCAAACTGGTACTAATTCCAAAGATCGTTCGGATCGCTGTTTTAATCATGGCAGCTGCCATATTAAACTTGTTTTCGTCTGTAGAGTCAGTTGTATCACTGCGCAACCCCCTGAACTTAGGAAATATAGTGCGGTGATTGATTCTTTTTGGATCCAAGAAAACAATTTGTTTTCCATAGGTAGATGATATAGAATGAACAGAAATGAATCTGATAATTTTTCTGTTGATGAAGGTATCACCCGAAAAATTGGACAGAAAACTTTTGCATCAACGGGCTACGCGCAGTTGATGCAGTTTTCTGTCCAATTTTTCGGGTGATACCTGCATCTGATTCAACAAAAAAAATATAAGATTCATTTCTTAAGCATATTGATTATGATTGTTGGTTTTGTGTTTAACTTTCAGTCATCAATTGTTATGACAAGTAAAGTGAGATATATTTTTTACGTTACAGACACATGATGTTGATCCTGTCATTATGAGAGAGATGAGAGCATTTAGACAATACAAGAACACACTGGTAGAGCTGGTACTGTTTGTTTACAACTGTTGTCTACACTTCGAGAAATTGTAAGTAATGATCGATGGTGACACGAAGAATATTGATACATATGCTGGATCATGTTACTTCTCATTAATACATTCCTTTGCTACATATATGATACAAAATTTGTCCCTTTTACTTCTGTATGAGAATTCTTTTTTCTAACAAAAGTATGAAAAAGTACAAAAGCATTTGTTGGGATTATATCAAGCACGTTTTGGCTGAAACAAAACTTCCAAAAAAAGAGGTCATTTGATTGTAAATATTGTGACATTACAATAAGACGTTTGCTCCATTTCAGAGTTCATGACGTCATTTGTTGGAATATAAGTAAGGGTCAAATTGTTTTCCAATCAATACTTATTTTGTTTCACTATCTGTCTTCCTAGGCCTCGGAATGCATGTGACGTCATTGATGAACCCTGTCGATATTTCCTCGGACGTTTTCCCGCGTTGTGTCTGGCCGTATACAGGGCGATCCAACGCACTGACCGGGTCAACAAGATTTGCTACAAGCCGTTTTTCTGAGAATTCAATCTTTCTTTAATTCGCTAAATGAGGGAAAATAGCTTCAATCTCCCCAATCAGTCCGTCCATAATTACTTTTTAATCCGTTTTTGTTTACAATATCGATTTGTAGAGGTTTTTACATGTTTAGTAGAAATATTTACATGATTATATACCCCATTTTCAGGAATATTTACATATATATATATATATTGTTTCTTTATGAGCATATGATGTTGTTAAATAAAGGTATCAGAAAAAAATGAAATGCCTTCTTTGATTGTCCTACTGTCAGTGCGGACCGCTACTAGAATAAAAGAATCACAAGATATCATAAAGTTTTTCATAATATACATGTAATTCACCAGACTCGTGCATATTGATATTAAAAAAGAAAAAAATCCTTCAATATATGTCAAGATTGAACGTCTTCGGACTTTATCAATAAATGCATTCAATAGGAAATTTGGTAATTGAAATCTGTTACAACATAATTCTTAAAATTGAAGGGAAAAACTATACGTAAATATTCTGAATAAACCGAGTCAAATCACGAGCGTGTGAAAGTCGAGTACAACAAATAGGTTATATGTAATTCATAAAAGGTAAAGATTTTGGTCTACTTTAACGACACAATATGCTATCAATAAATTTCTGAAATATAATCATGATACCTAAGATTTTATGGTTTTGTGCCTTAAACTAAATGAATGGCTCATGCTCAGTTATGTGTGATTTTGGAATGTTCAGTCAAGCACATTGTATGTACATGACTGTGAAGAGATGTCTGGTGATCATGGTTCGGCGACTTCTTCCTAAACGAGCACAGACTTCTCAGACATGTTCTAAAGTGCTCGCTGAGACTGACGTAGATCCAGAAGTTTATATGGTAGCTGACCAACAGAGAAAAGTTCATGTACATCGACATGGTGTAGTCGCTCTCCTTGTCTATAGCTGTACTGTCTAGGTTCGTGATAATGACCTTGACCGTGCTAGGAATCTCGACCAATAGAAACGTGATAACGATCAGTGCTACCATAATGGACGTCCGACGGATGTGCCGGAAGTCTCGTCTCTCACCTTCTGATTCAGCTTGCAGGCGCAGCATCCGGTCTGTTTCGATCTCCAGCCTGCGAATCAGGGCAAATGTCACCAAGATCAAGGTCGTGCAGGGGATAATTTTGACTAAGAAACTTTTTAGAAAAACTAAAATTTTGTCATAAACTTCAACCCCGGAAAGTGGACAGTAACACGTGCTTACAAAAGTTCCGTTGACGTCTACTTTCACTTCTTGAAAATCGCGGTATAGAAAGGTTGGTATATAAATCAGAGGAGCCGCTAGGAAAACTATACAAACAAGGGTGTAGGATTTCTGCATGGTGCACAGCCTTGGTCCTCTAAATGGATAGGCCACCACGACATATCTCTGTACACCTAGTGTTGTCGTAAGCCATGCGGAGGCCGTGTGGAATATATTAGATATAATGTAGGAATACTCATGGTAGATACACATAGGATAGCTCAAGTTACGATCTTCAAATCCCAAACCATACAGATAAATATACAGTGGCACACTGATGGCGGCCGCAATGGCGTCAGAGGCTGCAAGCCCAGTCAAGAGAACGGTAGTTGGAGAGCGCATGCGTCGTTCAACAAACACGGAGATAATCAGACAGTTCGTTATTACCGTCACCATGGAAACGATTGGAAAAAGTAATCCATAAACTGTAAAGGAATTTAAATACTGGAATGGCGCGCATAAAGACACATAATCAGCAATTGATGACATGTTATGCTTCATCCAGTTTCCGGTCGAGAGGTCCGAAGAACTGTTTCCTGACGACATTTTCGAACCTGAAATGAACAAGGTACTTCTTCCATTAATCTGGAATATTTCATGAGAAAGGAAGGATAGAAATTTTCAGCCCCCTCCCCCTAAAAAATAATGATTGGAAATGTACAAAATATAATTTCTCTTGAAAGTTATAAAATTGTATATGCCCGTAAACCATTCACAATAAAGTTATTGGTTGAATGCCATTATCATACACAGTGACACAATATGCATGCGAATCAACTTCTTCGTTTTCAATTCAGGGTATGGAGAAAGGGCGAGAAGATCCAAATTGACCCCCCCCCCAAAAAAAAAACAAAAAACAAAAAACAATCCGGTACTGTTTGATGGTAATGAATGAAGGTCATTTGTTGGAACTTGCTTTACTAATGTTGTCTCCTTTATGTTTATGTAAAGATAGATTTAAGTCCTACAGGCTTATGGAATGTCTGCGATTTCGTTATTGTCTGAGCTTTCTGGAAAGCCTATTAGATATGACATAATATGCAGTTGTAAATCGATTACGGATGAAAACGGAAATTAAAAGACATAGGAAAGTATTTTGGTCCATCGGAACCTAATAAAAGCTTTTTTTTAGCTCACCTGAGCCATAGGCTCAAGTGAGCTATTGTCATAGTGTTGCGTCTGTCGTCCGTCGTCCGTCGTCGTAAACTTTTCACATTTTCAACTTCTTCTCCAGAACGGATGAAGGGATTTTGATGAAACTTGGTAGGTATGAAGTGCTCATGGTTCCCTACAAGTGTTGTTGTTTTTCGTCCGGATCTGTCAACAGGTGGCGCCACCACAGCTAAAAGTAGGTCACGGGAGGTACCCTCCTTTGACAAACTTCTTCTTCAGAACCGAAGCATGTATCGACAAACCGAAAGCATCAGGATGATCTAGAGAGATGTCTTAAGAAGTGTTGTTATTTTTGGTTCCATTTCGAAGTCAAATTTTTGACGCGTTTTTGACGTCTTTTCGGACTTAGTCAGAAATGCACATTTTTGCACTATTTCTTTAAATAACTCAATAAGTGTATGATTTTACACACTCATTTACTACATATTTATCATATTTAACTTACTTAATGCTTTGATGACAAATATGGATAATGACCATATCCCTGTCTACAGTACAAAATCGATAATTCAGAAAATCAGAAACCGAAGGCATACAAAATCAGGACAAAACAGGAACCAAAGCAAACAAAAACAAAAACCTCCACCATATGAAAAGAAGCGAACTCCCGATATGAGAGTGAGACCAGGTGCCCAGGAAGAGTAAGCATCTCCTGCTTGCATGCAACACCCGTCGCTTCAATTCGGTAGAACTGTCACATCCGGTTACTTCCATTTTGGAAGATATAGAGTACAATCTTCGGTTGGATGGTTCAAATGGTCTATGACAGAATATCATCCACCATTCTGGATAGTGGGACATCATAGTGTATGACGAGTTCCCCATATCGACCGTAGAACTTCCTCAGTGACGATGTTAGTCGGTCACAAACATATCCCTGACTGAGAAGCTTATCTGAAAGACGCCTAGCTCTCAGAACAAAATCCGTATATTTGGTACTTGCTCTGGCATAGCGTATCAACTGAGATATGAACACGCCATAAGCAGGCGATGAAGGGATGTTGCTACTCAGAAAAGGAAAGTTCGTAATGCTGAAATTGAAGTCGTCACGTTTGTCATAGAGTGAGGTGTTCATGTGACCATCAGTGTCGTAGGACAACATTATGTCCAAATAGGATGCTGAATTATTTGTCTCTGTAGTTTCTTTGACTTCAAGCTCCGAAGGATAGATACTGCTCAGGTAATCCGCGAATTTTGGATTATTGATGGACAACACATCGTCTATGTATCTGTAAGTGAAGTTGAAATCAGAAGCTAAGTATCTTTTCCCTTCAGAGACCAAAGATTGAATGAATTCAGCTTCGTACGAGTAAAGGAAAATGTCGGCAAGGAGTGGGGCACAATTGGTACCCATTGGAATTCCGACAATTTGCTGGAAGACCTTTCCTCCAAACACCACAAAAATGTTGTCGATCAGAAAGTTTAACATCTGAATAATGTCTGTTTCAGTGTACTTATTTTCAGAATCTGACTTTTCTTTTACAAAGTAGGTTTTGTCATAGTTAACAACAATAAATTTGTATTTGCGATTACCGTTCTTACTTGTAAACGCATTACTTATAATTTTTGCGAGTCTTTCTTTCAATTTAGAATGTGGAATTGTAGTGTAAAGTGTCGAAAAATCAAAGGCTTTGATCGAATGGACTCTACTAAAATGAGTGGATTTCAGATGTTCTAAAAGTTCCTTCGAATTCTTTAAAATCCACATCTGGTTGATACCACTGCGAGAATATACGGTCGAACAATATTTTTGTAGCCCAGATTTGATTTCAGATAAAACTTTGGTGAGTAAGATCGATACAGATTTGGTAGAACATTTTGAGGAACCAGCGATGAAACGTTGTTTGTACGGATTCTTGTGCATTTTAGGTATGCAGTATAAGTATGGTAAATCTAAATCTAAATTGGTAGTGTCGAAGCCAAAGGAAGCAAGAGCTGATTTGTGGTTATCTATTATTTCAGAGGCAGAAAGGTTTGTTGGGGTGTAAGTGGGATTTCCAGGTGTCGAATTTAAACCCAACTCTTTAACTAGACTGTCGAAATAGTACTTTTTGCAAGTAAATGTGTAATTATTTGAGGCTTTGTCCGCTGGTGTGATGACATAATGTTCTTGGAGGTAGGTAAGTTCTGTGATAACATCAGGGTCTTTAAATATAGACACGAATCTGGTGTTCACAGTTGATTTTAATCGGTTAATTCTAGATAAAAGTAACCCTCTGATTGATTTTATCCATTCGGAAAGGGTGTCGAGCTGTACATCCTCTTTCTTTGCCCAACGTCTTGCATATTCCTCACAAGAGTCCATGATAATTTTGACATTTTGGTTCCATGTAAAGGACATACTTTCTCTGTATTTGGGACCCTTTTTTAACAATTCTCTCAACTTGTCGTTCTTGACTATACTAAGGTCACCAGTAATAACGTGTCCACAAGGAGAGTAGTTGAAATCCGATGAAGAACATTCGCAGGGAAGTGGATGTAGTGAGGGATTACTTAAATCAATACACTGCAGGAATCGTTTGTAATTGTAAATTTTAGATGCAACTGTTGGTGTGTAGCTATAGGAAATACAAGGAGTTTCTTTTCTTTTGAAATATGGTGGGATTTTTTCTGTGACAGTTTTGTGATTCAAAATTTGACCAAGATTCAAGTTATCAATACCTTTGTTTGCAAATCTTACTTTAATGAAAGGGCGGTTTGTTTTCTCCTCTGATTTATCTGATCTAACTGCTTGAAATAAACGAAAAGTAGAAATGTCCAAGATGACTCCTTTTAGTCTGTATTCTGGGGAACGTGTATCGGTATATGCGAGGTCCTTCGTATAATCGTAGATTTCGTGTAACTTCCGTAAAGGAACAGAGTATAATTTGGTACGAATATAATGCAGGCCTAGAGGCTCATTCAAAAATGGAACCAAGTCATCGAAGGAGAAACTATGTATCTCAGGCCTATTATATTTTCGAATGCCATGACTTCGAGGTCTTCTTTGTGATCTGTTGAATAAGCTAGTCACATTTACCGATTGACAACGGGGACTTGTTAAGTTTCCTATAGTGCTGATGTTGTCGTTGCACCCATAGGGCGCTGCAGTGTTAAGATTTTTTATCCAGAACTCTTCTCTGTTGCGACGGAGAGGTGTGCTCAAATTGGGATTGTTTGTGGGGTGATATATTTTCTTCAGGATTCTGACTCTCATAGATAAAACAGAATGATCCGCCTGGTCAAAATGTCGGTAAAGGAGTTGACTTCCTTTATTATTTATTTTTGACCGGTGTCCTGACATTCTTTTTCGGAGCTGGCCTTTGGTTTCGCCCACATAAATCAATCCACAAAGTGAGCACTCTATTCCGTACACAACATTAGATGTCATGCAGTTAAGGTTTTCAAAACTATGCGTGTTAAATGTTTGTTTTGTGAGATTACTTGAGAATGAAGTGTCTGTTATTAGGATGTTACAAGTTTTGCAGTTCTTCATGCCACACTTAGAAATTGAGCAATCGCTTGGTGAAAATAGGTGCTCTTTTAGTATATCGACCACTTCAATCTTACAGGGCTTGATTTTAATATACCCATCTGCATGTTTATACCAAAACTCATGGTTGTTACTAACTACAAATGTTTCATCTCTAATGTCGTGTAAGCTAATTCTAGGGACACCTAAGTTACCTGTTGCGTATGTGTCCGTAGACGCAACAGGTTGGGGCCTTTTTATAGTGGGCGACGCCCCAGCCACTTTGTAGGTCTCTTGAGTTCTATCCATTTAAGCAAAAGACTGCTCGACAAGTGCCCTCGGGGACAATTTGTCCACCAGCAGTGACACATGAACAGTGGTAAAAATGACAAATATGGATAATGACCATATCCCTGTCTACAGTACAAAATCGATAATTCAGAAAATCAGAAACCGAAGGCATACAAAATCAGGACAAAACAGGAACCAAAGCAAACAAAAACAAAAACCTCCACCATATGAAAAGAAGCGAACTCCCGATATGAGAGTGAGACCAGGTGCCCAGGAAGAGTAAGCATCTCCTGCTTGCATGCAACACCCGTCGCTTCAATTCGGTAGAACTGTCACATCCGGTTACTTCCATTTTGGAAGATATAGAGTACAATCTTTGGTTGGATGGTTCAAATGGTCTATGACAGAATATCATCCACCATTCTGGATAGTGGGACATCATAGTGTATGACGAGTTCCCCATATCGACCGTAGAACTTCCTCAGTGACGATGTTAGTCGGTCACAAACATATCCCTGACTGAGAAGCTTATCTGAAAGACGCCTAGCTCTCAGAACAAAATCCGTATATTTGGTACTTGCTCTGGCATAGCGTATCAACTGAGATATGAACACGCCATAAGCAGGCGATGAAGGGATGTTGCTACTCAGAAAAGGAAAGTTCGTAATGCTGAAATTGAAGTCGTCACGTTTGTCATAGAGTGAGGTGTTCATGTGACCATCAGTGTCGTAGGACAACATTATGTCCAAATAGGATGCTGAATTATTTGTCTCTGTAGTTTCTTTGACTTCAAGCTCCGAAGGATAGATACTGCTCAGGTAATCCGCGAATTTTGGATTATTGATGGACAACACATCGTCTATGTATCTGTAAGTGAAGTTGAAATCAGAAGCTAAGTATCTTTTCCCTTCAGAGACCAAAGATTGAATGAATTCAGCTTCGTACGAGTAAAGGAAAATGTCGGCAAGGAGTGGGGCACAATTGGTACCCATTGGAATTCCGACAATTTGCTGGAAGACCTTTCCTCCAAACACCACAAAAATGTTGTCGATCAGAAAGTTTAACATCTGAATAATGTCTGTTTCAGTGTACTTATTTTCAGAATCTGACTTTTCTTTTACAAAGTAGGTTTTGTCATAGTTAACAACAATAAATTTGTATTTGCGATTACCGTTCTTACTTGTAAACGCATTACTTATAATTTTTGCGAGTCTTTCTTTCAATTTAGAATGTGGAATTGTAGTGTAAAGTGTCGAAAAATCAAAGGCTTTGATCGAATGGACTCTACTAAAATGAGTGGATTTCAGATGTTCTAAAAGTTCCTTCGAATTCTTTAAAATCCACATCTGGTTGATACCACTGCGAGAATATACGGTCGAACAATATTTTTGTAGCCCAGATTTGATTTCAGATAAAACTTTGGTGAGTAAGATCGATACAGATTTGGTAGAACATTTTGAGGAACCAGCGATGAAACGTTGTTTGTACGGATTCTTGTGCATTTTAGGTATGCAGTATAAGTATGGTAAATCTAAATCTAAATTGGTAGTGTCGAAGCCAAAGGAAGCAAGAGCTGATTTGTGGTTATCTATTATTTCAGAGGCAGAAAGGTTTGTTGGGGTGTAAGTGGGATTTCCAGGTGTCGAATTTAAACCCAACTCTTTAACTAGACTGTCGAAATAGTACTTTTTGCAAGTAAATGTGTAATTATTTGAGGCTTTGTCCGCTGGTGTGATGACATAATGTTCTTGGAGGTAGGTAAGTTCTGTGATAACATCAGGGTCTTTAAATATAGACACGAATCTGGTGTTCACAGTTGATTTTAATCGGTTAATTCTAGATAAAAGTAACCCTCTGATTGATTTTATCCATTCGGAAAGGGTATTTTATGCTTAAATTTTATTTTTTTGATTTTTTATGAATTTTTTTCTTATGTAAAAAGGAAGGGGGGGGGGGTGATTTTCATACATTTTCTGCTTCTTTTCTATAACCACTCTTCAGATTGTCATGACAATTTTTAGGTATGAGGTACTCATGCATGGTACCCTACAAGTGAAAGAATTTTGTCAAGATATCCACTTTTGGATTTTTAAGGAATATTTTTTAAGATTGTACATAGGTATAATGTATGTTTTCCATGCCCAATGTTTCAGGTGCAACTACAGGAAAAAAACCTTCTTTGTATGATTAATCATTTTAGATCGACCTTTCATCCATAGTTACAGCTGATAATTCAACAAGTGACACATGCTTCAATGTCTTATTGATTGACCTTTTATGTGATATGATTCAATTATTTAAATTCTTTATACTTATTTAGAATTTTATTTTTAAAGTCGGGAACAAGATTTCAAAAGCGGCCATGTTTTGCCGTGTACCCGAAGGGGATTCCCCATGTAGAAATGTGATACCTTTAGTAATGCGATACATTTCAGGAGATACAGTGCAAACGGAATAGATTTTTATTTAATGTGCATTATACTTGGAACACTTTCATAATGGTTATCATTCATGTACTTGGAACACTTGCATATACTTGTTATCATGTATAAAGTTTGCTCGAATTTCTTCTGTCTTAGATTCTCTTAGATGAAGTAATTTACGGACTGATTTCTTGAAGAAACGTCTAATGAGTAATCTCTTCCTCTGGATTTTGAGAATGCATAGGACATTTAATATCTGAAATTCTTGAAATAAATAATTCAGTTTAGAGTTCCTGAAATCTTCCTATGAAATGTTGGACCACAGAAAGTTGTTGTTTAAATAGAGAAAATAAATTATTATTTACAACCACAAGCCACTGTGTTCGACATCTTGTATGCATAATATTTCTGAGAGGAACACAGAGGCCTGAGGTTGTGAATAATAAAACATTTTCTCTCATAAAATGACAGGTTCCTGTGATAAGACATTTGGGAATTTTTATCTGTTCAAATAATAGATACATGATGAGTTTTTATCGGACCAAATAACTTTTTGTCGGCAAATCCTATGCAACCGATACATTTCATGAACTCTCTCCGCTAACAACTTTTCCGTGTAACAGACCTTTGATGAGGTAAAACAATTTGTTAACAGTAAATAATGATGTCGTAGGTCTGCTAGTTGGACAAGCTTAACAATTTCATGGGCCTTTTAATTTGTTTCAAACTACGAAACCTAGAGAAACCACTTGAGTTGTTGAACAGCGTATGCTGAAATGCGACGCTCCTTCTCGCCTGTTGAAATATGCATAGGCAAGAAGCGCCGCATTTCAGCATATTCACTGAAAATTATTTGTTCAAGTGGCTTCACTGGGTCATGAGGTTTGATACACCATACACTGCTTTTTTGGAAAACAAACTGGCCCAATTTCTGCACAACTCACTTGAACTGATGAATATTGGATTAAAACGATTTTAACTGTACATTTCATGTATTTGAGATGAAATCAATACTATTCAAAAGTATTCATAGATTTCAGTATACTTTAATATGAATAAAGGCAAAACCGAAAAATCTTTGTTTTTTATGCCCCTGGAATAAAAGATTCGAGAGCATATAGTTTTTGGCCTGTCCGTCTGTCTGTTTGTCTGTCTGTTTTCCGAAAAACTCTAACATTGGGCATAACTTTTAAATGGAAGCTGGTGATAGAGGTTTCATATTTCACATGTGTATTCCTTCTGACAATACCTTTCCAATGATACCAAAATTTTTGACCTCGTGACCTTGTGACAAGATCTTTCCATTGATACCAATATTACGGTGACCCTGACCTCTCACATACTTAACAGAAAATGGCCTTTATACTAACAAAGATGCCGCCGGGGGCATTCTCGTTTCACAAACACAGGCTTTATAATTTCTGGCATGCTAGCTATCAATAATGAAAGGTTTTGTGTTCAATTTTAAATAAACTTAATTTATGAAATCATTTCATTGTTTTATTCTTTTTCTGCTGCACATTAATGTACAATATGATTTTATTTTTGATGTTGCATAATTGAACTATACTAGCTGGGCATATGACGTTGGACCACTTATCCGTCTTTTCAAATCAGTAAAAAAGTTATTGTTTTGAAATGTGACTATTTTTTCTTTTTTGTACTTTTAAAGGTTGTCTGAAAAAAAACTTCTCTGCATCCGGCAAAAATCTTTTTAGAAAGGTTGTGGGCTAAAATCCTGGTACTGGCACTATCAGTATTCAATGTCAGTATGTCAATTAGAGCGTGCATGGGTATCAGGTGAGCATTGTGCCCCCTGGGGCTCTTGTTATAACAATATCGCGTCACCGTGTCCAAATTTTCTGGTAATTGCCAATTCTCTGTAAGGACAAAAAAAAAGAGAAAGAAATCCAATAGCACGTGGAAATGACATGTCACCAATTTTGGAGATTTTTTTGTATGGAAGGTATATGATATAACCGAAATGAAAATAAACTTCCTTTGTACAAATAAAATTTTCTTTGGCATGGAAACCATGTCTGAAATTTTAAGTATCTGGAGAATACTGATAATGAGGCATTTTCAGAAGGCTCGTTTCCATGGTAACAGAAATTGCAGTCATATGAAATTTCCTAATTATTTTCCTTATATCTTTCATAGTATACTAAACAAGAAATATGCTTGCACCAGCTATAATAATTCTTTTTGTCGATGTGCTCATAATGTAGGCAAAAACCTGTGTAGCTCTGAAGAGGTCCTATTTTAGACAGAAAATGCTCCTAATTTTGTGTGATTTTGCTCGACTGAAATGCAAAAATGGTGAAATGTCTGCTTGATTGGAATTCTTATGCCCATAATCTTTTAAGTATAATACTCGAACTTTGAGAAAATGTTAAAACATGAGCGGGACCTCTTCATAATTCTATTCTAAAAGGGTATTGAAGCGGTTACCATGGTGGCATTCAGTTCAATACTATTATACTACAAAACTCTTTCATGGTCTTCTATGAAAGATACATCTTCTCCACCCAAGGAGTCTTAAAATCATGTTAAACCCGATGTTTTGCAAAATTGTGAGACCCCCGAAGGGGGAAACGATGTATCTTTCAACATGAAAGAGTATTTTTCTCTCATATCCAAGGGCCAAAGTTAATTTTGAAAGATGAGAGACGAAAAATTACAAGTTGATTTAAGATAAATAGAATTTATCACTCCTTTGTACAGGGAAAGGGAAATCCCACCCGAGTATCAAAGATTTGCAGTCCACGACGAGGCCTGTCCTGTACAAAGGGGTGATAAATTCTATTAACCTTAAATCAACTTGATTTATTATTTTTCAACTTGATTTATTATTGTTCTTTCACCGATATATTTTCACATAATTCATGAATAAGCATTGCATGTTTTGCGTAAAATGTTGCTCCATGTGACAACAAATGCTTCTAGACCTACGTAAAAATCAGCTTGAAATTTTTAAAGGTCACAGGACCCAATTTCAATGTCATTTGGACTGCGATTCACCAAATTTCATGACATATATTTTTCAAAAATGTAAAAGGCAATAACTCAGAAATCATGTAAAATTAAGTAAAACGAACACATGTATACATAGTGATGTTGGATATATCTAATGAGAAAAGTTGTAAAAATTTCAAAATCTACGAAATCCTCGATTTGTAGCTTCTATTTCATACATACAAATAAAAAATATATATAAGATTATCATGATTTTTGTAAGAAGCTGATTTTCTTTTCTGAGAAATGTTTTTAACTAAGACTTGTAATGTAGTTTCCTCCTATCGGACCTATCTTTCGAAAGAAACATATCTGATACATACAAATATATAACAGTCAAGGCAAAAGTTTGGAACAATAATGAACAACAAAAATTGGTGAGAGGTTTCGTAATTCGTTTTAGTTACATAACTGTTTATTACATTTCCCAGACTTTTGTCTGACTGGACTCCGATTTTTCCAATCGTATTTTGGAGACATATGGCAAATTGTTAACCTTTGATATATTTCTGTTATCGAAATTCCTTGAAATTTCCTAAAACGTGGGTCCTGTACCATATCCCACCCATCCTGTTACGTCTTTCAGTAAATTTTTGGACATAATAATTTTCACTCTTTGGAAATATCACATTGTTTAGATTGAGGATCTTTGACGAAGGTTAAATACCCGAAACGTGTATGTCTGGTCAATGCTGCAAATTTATCTACTCTTAAATGATGCTATTGAATTTGAAGACGTTTAACCTTTGATATAACTTCTAATTATATTTTTTGTTTCCATTGGTATCATCAAGAGCTTTGACCCGTATAAAGACTCATGGCATACACTTAAATGTAAATATCGCGTAAAATATTGCAGAAAGTAAAGTGAGAGGATGTTTTATCATTGGTCTTGAATGAATTTTCTACAAATATCAATGTTATCTGTAAACATTTTTCGGATTGCTTATAGAAATAATGATTTATGAATTTAGTTTGAAGGAAGTTTTAGAAATCTTCTAATTATCTGTTACGTTACGTTCATGTGCTTCCTCCATGACCGTCAATATTAGTCTCTGACCAAAGTCCATAATTTTGTGGGGGATCAATCACCCTGCCTGGTCATTTCACTCACTGACCAAGTCAACAAAGATTCCGTGTTACTCATCAATTTTTATTCTATTATCATGATACAATGATTTATCTGTCGCTACTCGAGTTTCATTTACTGTCATATAATAACGTCTTCTGAGAAACGGTGTCAAGTCCCTGTGACCGAAATTAGGATATTTCCAGGAATTCAACGACAGTTTAGAAACAGAAAAAAAAAAAGAACCCGAAACAAGACACATTACAGCCAAACGAGCATGCGCAACACGATCATTGATAGCAATGGACTAGTATAGAACAAAATCAACTTAAACGTTCTTCAACGAAGCAAAAATGAATCCACATTTGTCATAAAATCAGCTGTCCGGATAGAGTAAGCATATACTGTTTGCCAGCAAATTCCGTCAGTAAGAACGTGTCATATTCAGTAAATTTAATAAATGCGGCGTTTTGGATGATTCTAGCCTAAAATATCGTCCTACATGGAAGACAATAAGATGTTATTTTGCTTTATATTTTCAATGAATCGTCAAAACATTTTTGCAGAGACAAAGTCAGTCGATATACCCTTGATTCTGTAATTATTTTTTTGTTTAGTCTCCCCGCTCTCAGAACGGAGTCATTCTAGTTTTGAGCTTGCTTTGGAATAGCTTATTATTTGCGATATGAATACACAAATGTACAGATGAATGAATGCTTACTGTTCAGAAAAGGAAATGTGTAATTTTGATGTTGGAGTCGTCATGTTTGTCATATATATTTAAAGTATTTAGGTTACTATTGTCAAAAGAAAAAAAGTTTCTTTCACTTCTAGTTCACACGGATAGATCAGCAAAATTGGATTATTAATTGGGAGCTCGTCAATGATGCATCTGTATGTAGAATTGAATTGGAGAGCTAGGTGCTTCTTTCCACGAGAGAACAAAGACTGAACAAACTAGGCTTCGTATCAGTATAGAAAACTATCGGCAAGAAGGGAGGTGATCTCCAACCAGACCTGGTTGCAGTACCAACAACAAAATTCCAAAATACCCGAAGCGCAAATACAGAAAAAGACACACGACATAGAAACAATAAACACAAAAGACTACACATAAACCAACGAGAACAATTGGCAACCGGTGCCGACTTAGGACGGCCATTTGCTACGCAGGTCTGATTACATCTTTTGTGTATTTATTATAAGAGTCAGAGTTTAAGTTGCATTATGTAATCCACGACAATGTACTTGTATTTGCGATCACCACTTTTTGCTGGTGAAGGTAGTTTAATGGTTTTAGAGATCATTTCAATTTAGAATATAAAACCGTTGTATAAAGAGTCCCAAAATCGGATGATCGAAAAGACTTAATTGACAATTCAGGGGATGTGATTGAAAAAATGAAATCTGTAAATTTCCAAGCCAATACGATTTCTTCATACGACTTCTCTAATATGTACACCACACTTCCTCATGACAAAACTAATGATCGATTATCTAATCTCATTAAATGGTGTTTTGATCGAGAGCGAAAAACTTACATTTGTACATCTGAATCGAAGGGTTTCTTTTCCTCGACAGACTACAAATCATACAAATCATGGACATGTAGTGACCTGTGTAATGCCTTGTCCTTCCTTTTGGACAATATTTATGTTAGATTTGGTGAGGATCTATACAAGCAGGTTGTAGGAATTCCTATGGGTACTAACTGTGCGCCTCTTGTTGCAGATTTATTTTTATACACTTATGAAAAAGAATTTATCCAAAATCTTCAAAAGCAAAGAAAATTTGATGAGCTGAAATGTTTCAATAATACTTCTAGGTATCTGGATGATATTCTAACCATTGACAATCCTGCTTTTGAATTATATAAGAATGAAATTTATCCACAAGAATTAACCCTTAACAAGGCAAACCTTTCAAATACAGAAACACCCTTTTTGGACCTAAATATCAAAATTGTAAACGGAAAGATTCATACAAGTGTATATGACAAAAGGGATGATTTTGGATTCAACATAGTAAATTTCCCTTGGCTTGACGGTGATGTTCCAAGATTACCGTCATATGGCATTTACATATCACAGCTCATCCGGTACGCTAGAGCATGTACTGATATTTTGGATTTTCACAGTAGAAATTTACAAATTACCAAAAAACTTTTAGGTCAAGGTTTCCGCTTTCATAAACTAGTTAAGACTTTCTGGAAATTTTACAAGAATTACAGTCAACATCTTTTAAAATTCGGATCTATACATGCAACGGAGTACATTACTATGGGTATTACACAACCTGTCTTTTATGGTGTTATGATAAACAAAATAAAAAGGATCAAAGGTAGGCAGCATAACCATCGAAAATGCGTCAGAATCATCAAACGCCTTTTATATCGTGGATATGATCCTAATGTCACCAGACGGACACTAGGCTTGGTACTTGACCAATCTGCAGTCTTGTACAAGCGCATCCTTGAGACTTGCACTCTGACGGGCCCTGTCCAAACCTCTTTAGAGAAGACAGGGCCCCGACCACCTGTCCTCTCTGAATGTCAGTCGGACTCCTCGGGTGATTACATACATGAGCTCGCTACAGCCGGCAGAGCACGGACTGTATCACGCATGCCCTCTTTTTATATCCATTTACATATGCATCTGTGTCTCTGGGGCCTCTGTGTTTCGCGGTCTTGTTTGTGTGATGTCATCTTACAGTGAGGAGGTTGTTTTACACCACAATTGTACGTTCTTCGAGACCTCTGGGTAATTGGAGAAGTGAGAGGGTTGTGCGCACGTAATCCAGGATAACCACACCCTTTGCTACTTGCGTGACAGATGGCCGTCCAAAGTCGGCACCGGTTACTCATTGGTCTCGTCGGTTTATGTGTAGTCTTTTGTGTTTGATGTTTACATGTCGTATGTCTCTTTTCCGTCTCATGCTGTACTCGTCTTTTGTGTTTTTGCATTGGGTGTTTTGGTGTTTTACTGTTGATGCTGCAAAGGGGTCTTGTTGGAGATCTCCTCCCTTCTTTTCAGAATTCAGGTGTTCGAAAAGTTATTTTGAATATTTTATATCAAAGTTTTCTTTGTCAAAGTCCGTCAAAGAAAACTTTGTCAAAGTTTTCTTGGACAAAGTTGTCTGTTTACACTATCAAAGTTCTTGGAGCGACTTGTACGTGGCAAATATGCACCAAAACAGAAATGGATCCTGTAAATACTGTGAATACTTTTCATGAAAATTATGTTTGTAGTTGTTCATTACGCCATATGGAACAAGTAAGTCTAATCTATAAGTTTCTCAGTCAAAATTTGAAAGAATCGGTTTGTGATTTTCATTTACCTCTAAAGTTGAAAAAGTAATATGAATAAAGATAGGATCACCTGTGTTGAATATATTCCCAATTTTTCTTTTAGACTACCAAACTAAATATTACCAAACTGTCAATTCAGATGATGATGGAAATATTTAATAATAAGAATAGATATAAAGTTTATTGTCATTGTTGTATCTTACAATATGATAATCCATATTTTACACATCATTCATATCAATCTAAACAATGTAATATGAACAAAGAGTGTGAAAATGATAATGTCCAAAAATGTACCGAAAGACATAGCATGATGAGTGGGTTATGATGCACTTTTAGAAATTCTAAGAAATGTAATGTATTATGTAATTTTATGTAATAAGTATTTTGAATATGTAAGGTTAATTTTTCGACGGAATGTATTTTCCAAGAATAAATAAACTAAACCGAATCATGATAATTGATATCAAAACATACATATTTGCAATTTCTCATGAAAATACCGGTAGGCATGATGACCTTTCAGAAGTAGGGTTGCACTCCACAGTATTGGCCATTGAAAATTGAGCGTTTTGAATGAAAGGCATGCAATAGTTGACGTTATATCAATAATTTTATATTGCTCATACAATATAAAGCTACATATCAATAAAAAGTACTCTTATTGCTGATTACTTCTATAATTCTTGATTTCATCTGAACAAATCATGTCAGTCAGACATGCTGCTCAAAGTAGTACATTAGAAGATGACATGGAAATGGGGCATGACCCCTCAAAGTGACTCAAATTTGACATCCTTCTCAAATGATTTTCTTAAGAAACTGTGTGTCTATTTGTTGTGTATTTCTTATTCTATAATATGTGCAATTTATTTGAATTTTCACCTGATGCAATTCGAGAAATATGACGTCAAAGTTTTCTTACCTAAAATACAGCACTCATATATTTGCCCATGGCTAGTCACATGACCTCTTACTTTCACATCCGGTCATACTATACATATGAGGTATACAATGGAAATAATGGGCTTTTCTCAAGACAACAAGCTAATTATTTCTTCCAAATATCAAAAATCATAGTTATTTCAATTATAAAGCTCACATAATGAAGCTGGACCCCATCTGTCCCCTATTTAAGAAATCATCCCTAGCCAAATTCCAAATGCGACTCTGCGGATACTATGTAGTGTAACTTAGGGACGTAACGTTTGGGTTCAGACTTCCTTTTTAAAAAATACATGCAAAACTTTGAAACATAGGCATCCAATACAAGATTCTCTAAATAAATGATATTCTATAAACTATAATAAGATTCAGATATATCTCTGTTAAGTGTTTCTATGTACTCCATCTCGAACATTTTATTTTTAAGATGAAAAAAAAATAGAATCGAAATACCCGTTGAACGTATAAGTAGCTAAAATTATACTTACGATTTAGTCCGGACCTGTTCACATTAGATGTTTCCACCCGCAACTTTCACAATTGATAGAATATAATTAGAACTAATAAAAAAAAAAAGCCTTCCAAAATGACAAAACTAATAACAAAGTCTGTCAATTCCACATACTATTTTAGAACAATGAAAAGTTTTATTCAAATTCTGCAAAAATATCGACTGTTTCAATCTGTAAGACCGAAACGTGTGAAAAATGGAATCTTGCTTTGTGTATTTATCATCATCTCCCATGAAACTAAGTAATTTATATGAAAATTACACAATCCATCGTCCCCACGTATTATTCTGGTATGGAGATACACCAAAGCGTTCAATTACGGTCTCTTACATCACTCTTAGATTATACAACAAAGCGAAATGACTTTTCAAATGCAGTCTAGATATTACTTTTTACACTTACCCTAAAATAAATTTGTTTATCGACTCCTTATCGGTAAATATTTTCCCGACGGAATTTCCACTGTAAAAGCTTTTTTCGGGTCAACGATTTCAAAAAAGATTCTCTTGCACGGAGGACATTCCCTAGAGACTGCCCTGCTAAACTGAAATTCTGATAGTTTGTTTGCGGTTTATTTGTTAAACGTTTCGTGTATGTTATCTATTTTTCTCGAGAAAATGACCAAAGAAGTAATTGGTCTAATAGTTGTTTTATGAAAATAATTATCGCCACTGTCATCTGAAGCTCGAACACTCCGAAAGTCGACATGACGAGAATCAGTAATGACGTCGATGAATGTTCTCACCAAGTATCCCCATTCGAACACTCTTACACGGTAAAGAACGATATAATACCTTGAACAATCCCATGGTCATTGTCCACATGAATTTGTTTTATTTAAGGCTCAATAATTTGATATTCATTTATTAACTTACGGATTGCTTCGTAAATTGATTTACGGTTAATTTTGATCGTCGGTATGGGGTGCTTGTGGGCGTTTCTTAATCCTTCAGATTTTTATAGAGAGTTGTGTGTCGTTTCTTTGCAATTAAGATATAAAAGTGGATTCAATTGTCGACAAAATGACCCTTTATCAATCATCAAATGTCCAGCGATACTATCCCTGTATCGCGGTCAAAGAATAATGACTAGAGAAGACATCTTACCCCACCTCTGACAAGTAAGACCAGAATCCCGGAAAATTATTGGCTAAAAATTGTCACGTGATGACGTGTTATTTATCCCATTTGCCCCCATATGGGATAGAGTTTGCCCATAGCGACGCATCATGTAGGGTCACTGTATCCCACATGTTCCTCGCGTGACTTTTGACGTCGGCCGTATAGGCCGTATCAATATTGTGACGTCGTTATTATCCATCGTGACGTCATGATTTTTTCACCTAAAGCGGCGACCTCTCAACGAAAACCTCGTTTTAAAACTCCCTTTTTCTACATTCTTATTTTTATTAATCAGATTAAGGCTAAAGACTACGGTTTATTCTTTTAGAATAAACCAATTTTTAGGGCACTGAAGACGAATATTCTTTTATTTTTCGAATTCGATAAAGTTGACGATTTCATGATTTCATGGAATTTCAAGAAAAACTCTAGAAATGGGAGAAAAACGATCAACCATTGTCATTTGGGATGAGAAAATCCCACCCTCGGCAAGCCTCGTTCCCTGACCAGAAACCAGACCCTCTGGTGGGCTTTTCTCATCCCACATATGGCAGCATATTTTTGATAGTTATAATCTTATACCGGGTGCCTATCCTTTTAGCCGACCCCTTAAGACGTCACAATGTTATCCCTCTTGTTGACGTCGTAGCATGAATAAACAATGACGTTCAAACACTGTAGGAAAAGAATCAAAATAGGTCATCGGTGGGGGTAAATTCGTTACCTAGTCATACAGTGACCTGGTACGGGATGCTTCGCCTCGCCCGGTATAAAACTTAGTGACCTGGTATCATCCCGTACCAGGTCACGAGATGACTAGGTAACCAATAATCTACACATATAACGGAATGAGACGGATGCAATCTTGGATCCTGGTATATCCACTGATAAGTAGTTAAGAAGGTTTTTTTTTTTTAGTTTGTTGTGAAGTTCAATCAGTATGCAGACATACACCCTAGCCATTCATTCTGAGCCTGGCGGGATCGTCTCTCCTTCATTTAGTCTTTGATATATTATTACTGTTCTTGGATGTAATTGTATATTACTGACTAGAGTTTCTTTATTTAGATTAGGGACACTAATTAGCAAGTCAAGGTTATCAAACACACAAAACATATCAATAAAGGTGAATTATTCTTACACCGCGATCATGATGTCAAACCTTCTGTACAATTTACATCCGTTTCCATGGAATTAGATATTTTGTTTTCTGCTTAGGTTTCTACAGACATAAGGAATAAGAAATATTCGTATAGGAATAGAAAAGGAAAAGAAGGCGTTATGAAACTGGATAAATGTCCTTATCATTATTGTTATGAAGGATTATGTGTAGAGTCTTTAAAAGCATTCGACGTTCTGTGATACAGGATGGTGAGAATGAGTTAAAGAAGATCTCAACAGCACTAACAATAGAGCACAAAATTGAGCATCGACGGACCCCTAGCAAGCCAGAGGTGGGACCAGGTGCCCGGGAAGCATCCCCTGTTGGCCAGCCGCACCCGCCGTCGACGTCCATGCACGAAAATGATCACAATATATAAAATACATGCACTGTCTGAGGTTATGTCTATATAGAAAGTGCTATGGCGACCATGTCAGGGAAAGTATTCAAAACACTTACTGTCAAACCCCTCGCGGGGGAACTTTTTTACGAGCTCCACACGGCAAAGGGCATAAGTGTGACACAAATGAGTTAAAGAAGATCCCGACGATAATCTCAACAGCACTAACAATAGAGCACAAAATTGAGCATCGACGGACCCCTAGCGAGCCAGAGGTGGGACCAGGTGCCCGGGAGGAGTAAGCATCCCCTGTTGGCCAGCCGCACCCGCCGTCGACGCCCATGCACGAAAATGATAAATTATTTGATAACCAATCTTGCCTAAATCATTCCAAAAAAGCGATAGCCTAAACCAACGCGACAAACACACAATCTTAATAATGCACACTAAAAGGAATTATCATCTTTCTATGGAGCGAAAGTACGGCCATGGAAAATGAGTGAGATTACAAACAGGTGCCCTGGGAGAGTGAGCATCGCCCGCTTGCTACAAACATAATTCGTATATCATACCATCAGTTAATCAAAAGTATAATAGAACTGTAGATTTTATGAATTATAATTTTAATGACAAATATGGATAATGACCATATCCCAATACACAGTACAAAATCGATAATTCAGAAAATCATAAACCGAAGGCATACAAAATCAGGATAACACAAGAACCAAAGCAAACAAAGAAAACCTCCACCATATGAAAACAAGCGAACTCCCAAAATGGGAGTAAGACCAGGTGCCCAGGAAGAGTAAGCATCTCCTGCTTGTATGCAACACCTGCACTTCAATTCGGTATTGTCACATCCGGTTATTTCTGTCCTCTCTGAATGTCAGTCGGACTCCTCGGGTGATTACATACATGAGCTCGCTACAGCCGGCAGAGCACGGACTGTATTACGCATGCCCTCTTTTTATATTCATTTACATATTCATCTGTGTCTCTGGGGCCTCTGCGTTTCGCGGTCTTGTTTGTGTGATGTCATCTTACAGTGAGGAGGTTGTTTTACACCACAATTGTACGTTCTTCGAGACCTCTGGGTAATCCAGGATAACCACACCATTTGCTACTTGCGTGACAGATGGCCGTCCAAAGTCGGCACCGGTTACCCATTGGTCTCGTCGGTTTATGTGTAGTCTGTTGTGTTTGATGTTTAAATGTCGTGTGTCTCTTTTCCGTCTCGTCTTTTGTGTTTTTGCATCGGGTGTTTTGGTGTTTTACTGTTGATGCTGCAACGGGGTCTTGTTGGAGATCTCCTCCCTTCTTTCCATTTAGGAAGATACAAGTATATTCGGTGGTTGGATGGTTCAAATGGTCTAAGACAGAATATCATCCACCATTCGGGAGAATGGGACATCATAATGTATGACGAGTTCCCCATATCGACCGTAGAACATCCTCAGTGACGAGGTAGGTCGGTCACAAACGTATCCCTGACTGAGAAGCTTATCTGAAATGTCGCCTAGCTCTCAGAACAAAATCTGTATATTTGGTACTTGCTCTGGCATAGTATATTAACTGAGATGTGAATACGCCATGAGCTGGCGATGATGGGATGCTGGAAGACCTTTCCTTCAAACAGCACAAAAAAGTTGTCGATCAGGAAATTTAACATCTGAATAATATCTGCTTCAGTGTTCTTATGTTTAGAATCGGACTTTTCTTTAACAAAGTAGGTTTTATCATAATTAACAACAAAAGATTTATATCTGCGATTGCCGTTCATGCTTGTAAACGTATTACTTATAATTTTTGCGAGTCTTTCTTTCAATTTAGAATGTGGGCTTGTTGTGTAAAGTGTCGAAAAATCAAAGGCTTTGATCGAATGGACTGAATTGAAATGAGTTGATTTTTCAGATGCTCTAAAAGTTCCTTTGAATTCTTTCATAATAATGTCGGAGGGCTCCAACTCTCTACCTTCTTGAAGAAAATTCCAAATCAATTTACATGCACCAGACACGTGTTTCGAACATTAAATTCTCATCAGTGATGCTTTCGGCGGCGCCACCATAAATAATTTCGGTAGCGCCCTCTTTAATTTTTTGAAGATAGATTTTGACATTTACATTACAGAGAGCGCGCGGCTCCAAATTTCCTGTAGGGTCGATATTCAGTAGCATATCCAAATAAAATATATGTTCAAAATAGCATTGGAGGGATGGTGCTAAGATGTTAAACTCCTTTAATTTCGATGATATTTATCGGTGAAATGGCTAGTATTTCACATCTGGTTTATACCGCTTCGAGAATATACTGTCGAACAATATTTTTGAAGTCCAGATTTGATTTCAGTCAAAACTTTGGTGAGCAAGATCGATACAGACTTAGTTGAAACATTTTGAGGAACCAGCGATGAAACGTTGTTTGTACGGATTTTTATGCATTTTAGGTATGCAATATAAGTATGGTAAATCTATATCTAAATTGCTTGTGTCAAAGCCAGAGGAAGCGAGAGCTGATTTGTGGTTATCTATTATTTCCGAAGTAGAAAGGTTTATTGGAGTGTAAGAAGGATTTCCAGGTGTCGAATTTAAACCCAACTCTTTAACAAGTCTGTCGAAATAGTACTTTTTGCGTGTAAATGTGTAGTTTTTTGGCTTTGTCTGCTGGTGTGATAACGTACTGCTCTGTGATAACATCAGGGTCTTTAAAGATAGACTCGAATCTGGTGTTCACAGTTGTAAGTTGTAAATTCTAAATAAAAGTAACCCTCTGATGCATTGTATCCATTCGGAAAGGGTGTCGAGCTGTAGATCCTCTTTCTTTGCCCAACATCTTGCATATTCCTCACAAGAGTCCATGATAATTTTGAAATTTTGTCTCCATGTAAAGGATTTACTTTCTCTGTATTTGGGACCCTTTTTTAACAATTCTCCCAACTTTTCGTTCTTGATTATACTAAGACTATATTAAGATCATGAGTAACAACGTATCCGCAAGAAGAGTAGTTGAAATCCGACGAAGAACATTCGCAAGTTAATGGATATAGTGAGGGATTACTTAAATCAATACACTGCAGGAATCGTTTGTAATTGTAACTTTTAGATGCAACTGTTGGTGTGTAGCTGTAGGAAATACAAGATGTTTCGTTCCTTTTGAAATACGGTGGGATCTTTTCTGTGACAGATTTGTGATTCAAAATTTGGCCAAGATTTAATTGATCAATTCCTTTGTTTGCAAGTTTTACTTAAATGGAAGGGCGGTTTGTTTTCTCCTCTGATTTGTATTATCCTACTGCTTGAAATAAACGAAAAGTAGAAATGTCCAAGATGACACCTTGTAGTCTGTATTCTGGTGAATATGTATCGGTAATTGTGAGGTCCTTAGTATATTCGTAGATGTCGTGTAATTTTCGTAAAGGAACAGAGTATAATTTGGAACGAATGTGGTGTAGACCTAGAGGCTCATTCAAAAATGGAACCAAGTCATCGAATGAAATACTATGTATCTCAGGCTTATTATATTTATGCCATGACATCGACACCTTCTTTGTTGTCTGTTGAAAAAGCTAATCACATTTACCGATTGACACCCGGGACTTGTTAGGTTCCCTATGCCACTTACGTTATCATTGCAACCATAGTGCGCTGCAGTGTTGAGATTCTTAATCCAGTATTCCAATGTTTGGAAAGTGTAACATTACAATGAAACAGATACCATGACAACCAAATAAACGAGCAATTGGAGAGCAGATGATAAAAAGTTATGATGGATGACACCGCTAAACATAAATATAAGGTTAAATAAGCAAACTCCACCATGAAAGGTGAATCAAAGAATAAGAAGAAGGGGCTGGTCATGTTATCACAATGTGGTCTTGTTAGAGATATTTTCCTTACTTTTTTACGTTCAGTCCAGTATGTTTTTTTTGGATTCCCTTCATGAGGTGATCAATATAAAAGACAACTTCTTGAAGTATATTTGTAAAATTCTCCGACACAAAATCCCATGATTTTTTTTAACTCAGGGATATCTGCCTGATTAGGCTCGGTCCATTTGATATTCTGGGTTTGCGTTTTTGTCGAAGCAAGATTATTTCTTTTCGCCCCGGACTGGGGCAAAATTATTTTTTTCCTACAAAATTGGAGCAAGAATAAAAATTCTAACAAGTAATATGCAATTATATTAAGAATGTGTTTTATCAAATGAAATTCTTTATTTTTCTCAAACTCTAAAATATTACTTTATTCTTATGCAAAAATTTAATTCACTTCTAAACAGAGAGATAAAAGAATCTTATAATATAATCCTCAGTAAACAAAACTTATATATAAGGTACTTGTATTTAGACGTTTTCTAGACAAACCTATCCTCATGAACTAGAGATCTAGGAAACAACCGAAAGCGATAGTTCCACTTCGTACATGGATATACTTCTAACTTTCGACGCAAACGGCCATTTAAACACCTCACTGTATGACAAGCGTGATGATTTCAGCTTCCACATAATTAACTTCCCATTCATGAGTAGCAACATTCCGTCTTCTCTTGCTTATGGTGTTTTTGTTTCCAAGCTCATACGGTACGCCAGGGCATGTTCTAAATATGAATATCTCGTCGTTAGAGCCAAACGACTTGCAAGTAACCAACTGCTTAATGTGTGATGACTATATACATTGTATAACTCAGGGTGAAACGATTTTCTATATTTCATCTCATTGAATTGATTTTTATAACGTTATACCATGGACTCTAAATGGCGTACCACACGTTGCTTTGATGTCTGTCGAATAAATGCAAAGTAGCTTATGTTAATGATGAACATATGAGAAAATATGATAGATTATAAGTTTTCCTCTCTACAAATGTCTATGTAAACGTCTTCATATTGAATAGCATCATTTAAGAACAGGTAAATTGGCAACATGGACCAGACATGCACGTTTCGGGTACTTAACCCTCGTCAGTGATCCTCAAATCTAAACAATGTAATAAGCCAAAAAAGTGTGAAAGTTATCTTACACCTTAAAATAGTTTTAGTAATCCTGGAGGAGATTTTGCTATCTGTCCTGATTTCCCACCAATTCGTGCGAGGACCTTTGTTTTCTATCGCGTTGACTGTCCACGTTCTGTTACGTATTAGTATAAGGTCCTATGCATTATGGATATTGTGCAGACAAATTCTACCTGACAAAGTGGCCAGACACAGTATCATGACAAAAATAAGATTTCCTGTCATCTCTGAGCAAGTTATGCAGCAACCAGGAATTAATTTACTTTCCTTCGCGACAAAAGCGTCTCCTATTCCATCCTAAAGTTTGATAAATATTGTCATGTAGAGTCATAATTAGGTTTTGTTGTTTTCTTCATATGCACATACAGACAGGGAAGCTACAATTATTAAAATTGAGGATGCCGAGCCCCCTAAAAAAATTGAGAAAAGAATTTTCGTTCAATTGGGAACTCGACCTTCAAATATATTGGAATATAAAATGCAGTATTTTCTTCCTTGGTGCGGATAATAGGAGGAAAAAGAAAAGATTTTATCTGGATGTAAAAGTCTCTGAGAAAGAACATTTCATTACTGATGTTTCAGATCCAATGTGAAGGTATGATTCATCATCATTGCCATCTTTATTATTATCATAATCATCGTATTTGTCGATATCATCGTTGTCGTCGTCGTCGCCGTCAGTATTCCAATAATGTCGAAGGATTCCAACTCTCTACCTTCTTGAAGAAAATTCCAAACCAATTTACATGCACCAGATACGTGTTTCGAATATTAAATTCTCATCAGTTATGCTTTCAGTGGATGCACCGAAAATAATTTCAGTAGCGTATATATCAATACCATCGTTGTCCTAAGTTTGCATTCTGATGCTTTACTGTACTGAAATAAAACTGTCCATAATTGTCTTTATATGTTTGTAACCGGATGTGACAGTTCTACCGAATTGAAGCGGCGGGTGTTGAATGCAAGCAGGACATGCTTACTCTTCCTGGGCACCTGGTCTCACTCCCATATCGGGAGTTCGCTTCTTTTCATATGGTAGAGATTTTTGTTTGTTTGCCTTGGTTCCTGTTTTATCCTGATTTTGTATGCCTTCGGTTTCTGATTTTCTGAATTATCGATTTTGTGCTGTATACAGGGATATGGTCATTATCCATATTTGTCATTCTAAGTACGTATTTTTCGATACCATCGTTGTCGTCGTCAGTATTCTAAGTACGTATTTATCGATACCATCGTTGTCATCGTCGTCAGTATACTAAGTTTGTATTCTGATGCTTCATTGTACTGAAATAAAACTGTCCATAAATTTCTTTATATATTTGTTGTTGTTGTTGCGGAATCAATTATCAAATCTATAGGAAAACAAATCATCGAAAGTTTATCTCATTTATCATTCGCGCAAGGCCCCGCACTCTGTGGTATTTCGTTTCAGATCAATCATTATTTATGAAAAAGCAGATTTTTATGTAATTGTACCTTTTGATTTCTCCAACAGAATAGAACGTTGTTCCATTCATATAGGAAGGTCCTTTGAGATATTTATGATGTAACTTCCTATTGGCCATATCCATTCATCATATTCCTTTTTTCCTTTTACCACCGTTATTTTCACGCACCTTGCAAAAAGAAGAAGACGTCTCAAATCAGATTAAACTGACAGCCAGTTATCTCCTTTCTTACATTTATCATTCTGTCAAACTATGACATAAAAGATATTGGAATACGAGAATCATATTATCTAAGAAAACAACGCTCTATAACTTTATGGTATTCCCATTAAAAAACCCATGATATTATTAACTTAACAGATTGCATAATGGCCCTAAGTCTCCGCCGTCGATTGCTATCATCGAAGTGGCTATCCAATCGAATATCTAGAAATAACATGTTCACTATTTTTTGTCAAAAATTGAACACTTTTTCATGAAAGATGAGTTAGACATTTGGGTTTCATTTTTGTAAGACAAATGGTTTCAATACAGGGTTCCTATATTTTGGCGTTGAACGTAGAATGATATTTTGCCTACAATTCATTATGTTTTTATGAATTCATGATTATTTTTTACCAGATCAAGTAGATACAGATATCAAAAGACAAAACATTTCCCTACCTACGTTTGACTTCTTCCAAAAATCGTTGCAGAGGATGATTTTATATATTGAAAGCAAAAATCAAAAAAAGTTAGTGCCCACTTTTCCGCATATATTCATTCATGTGTAGTGGCAGAATCCACTAAAGCCTGAGTTTTGAAAGCGACTATATACCACTGTTTGTTAAACCCTGTTTTTGTGTCGCCTGCGAAGCATAGCGACACTTAGGGATCACTTTGTCCGTTGTCCGTCTGTCCGTCTGTCAGTCAGTCAGTCAGTCAGTCAGTCAGTCAGTCCGTCCGTCCGTCCGTCTGTCTGTCTGTCACACTTTGGGTGTCACACCCCATAACTTTTCATTGGTAAGTGATAGGGCTTTGATATTTCACATGTGTATTCCTTGTGACAAGACCTTTCTACGCATACCATAATTTTTGACCTCGTGACCTTGACCTAGATATTTGACCTACTTTTCAAAAAATCTAAGATTGGCTATATCTCTTGATTGGTAAGTGATAGGGCTTTGATATTTCACGTGTGTAATCTTTGTGACAAGACCTTTCTACGCATACCATAATTTTTGACCTTGTGACCTTGACCTAGATATTTGACCTACTTTTCAAAAAATCTAAGATCGGCTATATCTCTTGATTGGTAAGTGATAGGGCTTTGATATTTCACGTGTGTAATCGTTGTAACAAGCCTTTCTACACATACTATAATTTTTGACCTTGTGACCTTGACCTAGATATTTGACCTACTTTTCAAAAAATCTTAGATTGGCTAAATCTTTTGATTGGTGAGTGATAGGCTTTGATATTTCACATTTGTATTCCTTGTGAACAGACCTTTCTAAACATTCCATAATTTTTTACCTAGTGACCTTTCCCTTGATATTTGACCTTATTTCAATAAAAAAAAATCTGCTTCGCAGGCAACACAAACATTCCTTGGATTGCTATTTTTTAGAAAAAAAAGTGAGGGAGGCAGGTTTTTTTTTTTATTTTATTTTTTGCAAACGTGAAATATGATGAATGTACATTTTTGTGTCGCCTGCGAAGCATAGCGACACATAGGGATCACTTTGTCCGTTGTCCGTCTGTCCGTCCGTCCGTCTGTCAGTCTGTCTGTCTGTCACACTTTGGGTGTCACAGCCCATAACTTTTGATTGGTAAGTGATAGGGCTTTGATATTTCACATGTGTATTCCTTGTGACAAGACCTTCCTACACATACCATAATTTTTGACCTAGTGACCTTGACCTACATATTTGACCTACTTTTCAAAAAAATTAAAAATGGATATATCTTTTGATTGGTAGGTGATAGGGCTTTGATATTTCACATGTGCAATTATTGTCGCAAGACCTTTCAACACATACTATAATTTTTGACCTTTTGACCTTGACCTAGATATTTGACCTACTTTTGAAAAAAAGATAAGATTCGCTATATCTTTTGATTGGTACGTGATAGGGCCTTGATATTTCACATGTGTATTCCTTGTGACAAGACCTTCCTACACATACCATAATTTTTGACCTAGTGACCTTGACCTACATATTTGACCTGCTTTTCAAAAAAATTAAGAATTGATATATCTTTTGATTGGTAAGTGATAGGGCTTTGGTATTTCACATGTGTATTCCTTGTGACAAGACCTTTCTACACAGACCATAAAATTTGACCTTTTGACCTTGATCTAGACATTTGACCTACTTTTCAAGAAAAGTAATATTGGCTATATCTTTTGATTGGTAGGTGATAGGGCTTTGATATTTCACATGTATTTTCCTTGTAACAATGCCATTCTAAACATACCATAAGTTTTTACCTTTTGACCTTGACCTAGCTATTTGACCTTCTTTGCCAAGATTGTATATATCTTAATTGGTAGGTGATAGGTCTTTCATATTTCTTATGATGAGACCTTTTTGTTACAAATTTTTACGTAGTGAGCTTGACCTAGATGATTGACACTCTTTTCTGAAAATTTGAGAATGACCATATCTTTTAATTTGTAATTAAGAGGTCTGATATTTCAAATGAATTTCATATGACAAGACTTTTCTATTGATACCAATAATTTTGATCCACTTTCTAGAATAATAATCAAACCGCTTCGCAGGCGACACAAGCATTCCTTGGATTGCTATTTTTGAAATCATAAGAGTGATTCTATCCCTAAGAATTGACGCTTTACAAAGCAAACATAACAAACACAGAAAAACCTTTTTAAACTTTAATATCAAAATGTAAACACCTTTTTTACCTAAATATCAAAAATGTAAACGTTGCATTCATACCAGTGTGTATTACAAAAGAGATGATTTCGGATTCAACATACATTGTATTACATTTTCATCGTCAAACGGTATACATGTATACATGTATACAAATTTTAACTCATTCGAAACTCTAGGACATGAAGCTATGGTTTTTCTTTTATTTTCACAGTAGAAATTTTCAAAAATTATTAAGAAAATTTCAGGTCAATGTTTCCATTTACATAATGGAAATATTGTATGCTTATTTAGAAATGCAACAGAACATATCGCTTTGTGAATTTCACAACCCGCCTTTATGGTGACATAATAAACAAAATAAGAAGGATTGTAATTATGATAGATACACAGATGAGGATGTTATCAATATGTTGTACTTTCTGATCGATAACTTATTGTGGTGTCTGGAGGAATAGGTTTTCAGCAAATATTAGGTATTCCAATGGGAAGAAATTGTGCTCTACTTCTTGCTGATATATTTTACGCTCATACGAAGCCGAGTTTGTTTAGTATAGATGCTCTCTCACTGAAAGAAACGCCTAGCACTCCAATTCAATTCTACATACAGATATATCGATGACGTGCTCTCAATTTGACAATGTGACCTTGATGTTAAAATTTGACCTTTTCTCAAACTTTTGAGTAGTAAGTGATAGGCCTTTGTATTTCATTTTTGCATTCCTTTTGAAAGTATCAACAGTTTGACATTGTGACTTTGACTTATGATACTCAAAGCTGCTATCCGGGGGCATTAATTTATGTTTCACAAACATAGAGCTTGTTCCTATTTGACCATGAACTCTTAACATATACATGATGCTTTAAATATATCAGTATCACTGTAATATCACTGTACAGTTTTTTATGTTGCCTGCAATGCAAGAGCTACATATAGGCATATTTTTTTTCTGGCGTCCGTTCACCTTTTATAGTACATGAACTATGTCTGACTTCAAGACATTTGACCTTGTGACCTTGACCTCTGGCAACTACCATTATGGCATCTTCTTCTTTTAAAGGGGAAAACATCTAGTTTTATTCTTTTCATGTTTGATGTCCTTTCAAGCATAACAAAATGAAAATCATCATATATTTTCGTCTAAACAAAAAAACTCACAGAAAGTGAGGAAATAATCGACAAGACTTGGGATAAATCACATTGTTGTAATCTGACTGTTGAATTAGCGTTAAACAATTATGTCATATTATCATCATTATTCAAAAATTGACACAACATGAATGGATAATCATACTTATTGATGAAAATATGTAAAATGTCAATGCCATTTAAAAGGTCAAGGTCATTTAATGTATTTCAATCAGGAAACTGACGGCTTTTAGGATTATTTTTATTTTTTTATCTTATTTTTTAGCTATAATTGACAACCATGTTGCCATGACAACCATACTTTTATAAATAAAAATGTTGTGTTTAACATATAATTTGAATAATTGATCACTGAGAATAATAATTGTTAATAATAAAAGAAATTTAATGATGACTATTAACTACTTTTGTTGATTTTGTCTATAAAATTATCATAAATCAGCAGTTTTGTTTCCATGGTTACTACTATTATACTCAATAGCCCCAAAAATTTTATTGTATAAAATGATACTATAGAGTGTCTTCTTTTAAGACAATATAATGTCCATTAACAGTATGGCTGCAAAAGAGAACAAAATCGCTTCAAAACTTGCATTGTTTTAACATTTTTGAGACCTCCTTTAGGACCCTCTTTAAGTATGCCGGTGGGCTGAAAACTACTCATCAGTTGAAATATTGTTATACACTGAATGATTCTCTTTTAGTAACCTAACAATTATATAAAATCAAATTTAAAAAAAATAATTTTATTTTAATATTTATAATTGGCTCAAAATGAACTAATTCTGATGGTTCAGAACATTGATTTTGGAGGGAAATTTACTTGAGCCGTTGCCATGGCAACCGGTGAGCATGGACATCAAGGGACATCATTTTCTTTAATTGTCTTTTAAAACAAAGGTACTTGCACAAATTAGTCATATTCTGAGACCATGCGTGCCACATCCCTATTATAGAAAGATTGACAATTACAGAGAATTGCTGTTAATAATCCAAATTTTGCCGCTTGTCTTAGCTCAATCCATCTGTGTGAACTAGAGTTGAAAGAAACCACTTAAAGCATTACCTCTGATCCCATGATATCTTTTTATCTAAATTCTTCAATGTATGAAAAGCGTGACAATTTAAATTTCAAAATAATACATTTCCTTTTCCTTAGTAGTAAGATTCCTGTCTTCTGTTTATGGTGTATTCATATTGAAATTCCAGAACAAGCTCAAACTACAATTATTTCGTTGGGTAAGGAGACTAACAGAAAAACTATTTAATCAAGGGTACATCAGTGAGCGCCCGACTTTGTCACTAAAATGACGATACAATGAGAATATTGAAAGTTATAACTTCTCGTTGTCCTCAATTGATATTTAGGTTATAACCGTCCAAAACACCAAATTAAACAATTTACCGGATAAGCCTTTCTACATGGCCTAAGTGACGGGTGTTGCTAGCACACAGTAGATGCTTACTCTCCCTGGGCAGCTGATATCGTCTCCATTTGGGATTCACTTTTGCTTCTTTGCAGAAAGTTTAAGTTGATTGTATTATTTCAAATTCTATAGACGTTTCTTTTTAATCGATATGCATTGTAGATGGTGCTGTAGAAATTAATTTGTGAGGCGCCACACACATGCTCTCTTCTGCTCAGTCTGAAATGTTGTATTAGTTTAAAAGTATTTAAACATATAGAACGTTAAAGGTGATGTTGTATTATTTTAGCGTTTGCTGTGTCTCTGTTAGGGCAGATTCCACAATACATTACCACGTCCGTCAGGAGCAATGGAATTGCATTTATCAATTTTAGTGTATATCTATTTCAGTCAGGGTGATGCTACTTGCAGAAATTTAAATTCAAAACAATAAAACCAGAGGGCGCTGCTAAAATGAATTTTTAGTAGCGCTGGTCTCACTCCCATATCGGGTCTCACTCCCATATCGGGTCTCACTCCAATATCGGGAGTTCGCTTCTTTTCATGTGGTGGAGGTTTTTGTTTGTTTGCTTTGGTTCCTGTTTTATCCTGATTTTGTATGCCTTCGGTTTCTGATTTTCTGAATTATCGATTTTGTGCTGTATACAGGGATATGGTCATTATCCATATTTGTCATTTTGATCTGTCTGAAAATCACTTTGACTGGAAGCATGACTGATGAGGATTTATCATCCGGAACACGTGTGTAATGCATTATTTTTGGTTTGAAATTTCCTTCAAGAAGGTAAAGTTTTGGGACACTGCCGTATTTTTACAATCATTTTTGGTCGTTCCGTTGCCAATCAGCAAAACTATGTGTAATTGGGCTGGGCTTTGGGCTTACTTTTTGGTCCTACCTACCTGGATACTTCACTAAATCTTGAATTTGATATATAACGTGATTCATGTAATACATGTAAATAACAAGTACGGCACATTTTAACAACACCATCTACAATGCCTTTCGATCCGCGCTTGCACTGGAGATGGTTAATTAGATAAGGTGTCCTTCGTGTGTCTGTGGAGCTTGTGTCATTGTCTCCGTCTGTTTGTACTATTTTCTTTTCGCGTGGTAAAGTCCTGTTTTGTATTTTTCCAGAACTCGTAAGCCTTTCGATTAAGGTTCTTGTAGTCTGGTTTCGGCTTTTGTGTTTGACTTTAATTCACCGACCAAAAGTACAAAAGTAGATAGAATTTCTATCAAACATGCATCAGAACTATCAGTCGCCATTTATATACCGTGGATATGATCCTGGTGTCACCAGACGGACACTTGGCAAATCAATAATGATACATCAGGGCATTTTTTCGAATAGCACCTTACTTTCTGTGACAGCGGGACTGGTCCCGGCCGCCGGTCCTGTCTGAATCTCGGGTGATTGCATAAATGAGCTCGCTCCGGTCGGCAGGGCACGGACAGTGCGTTCTTTGAGACCACTGGGTAACCGAACAAGTGGGAGGGTAGCGCGCACATAATCAGGATGACCTAACTTGGCAGTTGACATCGATTGCCCATTTTCTCTTTGGTTTATGTGTAGTCTTTTGCGTTCAATGTTTGGATTTCCTATTTGATGTCCCTTGTCCGTTTTGTGTCTCTTTTTGTGTTTGTCTACTCTCGGTTTTGACATGGGGGCGCAAGAACACCAAATGGACAAGAAAGATGATTAAACATTAAAGACGACATAAAATGTTTTTTCTCCCCGATGTGTTGAAAGTCACATAGGCATCCATAGTTTACACATCCATTTTATAAACCCTACCACAACTTGCACTACCCGTATAGTTTGGATGCGGTCATCACACCTTGTCTGTGAGTGACTTTGCTGTACGTCAAAGGGACTCGGCACTTTGTTGGAAATTTAGGCTATCAGCTGTTTTAAACAGACACAAATTTAGGAAATAGGGGAGTGACATTTTTCAATTTAAAAAGGAAGTTTGCCATTATTAATTTTTACTCAGAGGGACCCTTAAACCCTAATATTATTTATATCTGCGCCTTAATGTATCGTGTTGACCGTACGTTTACCTCAAGTGAACCTTAAAGTCATGTTACATTATAAAAGCGACGACGGGGAGATAGTGAGATAAGAAAACTAGAGGCAGATCTCTCTGTCTGAGATAAAATGAAATGAACTTATACTGGAAACGATTTTTAATATAACTGAAATCCACAAAATCATCAATGATTGTAATAGAAAATAAAGCTGACCATATTGTTCTTAGGGTTTCTTCTATAGATCTGCGTTTTCAATTTGTTCGAAAGGATATCTTATTCATTTAAAGTGACGTTTTTAATTTTCGATTTTTTTTTCATTTTCATTATGTCCAAATTATGTACGTTAGTTTACAGCTTCAATCTTGAATGATTCCGATCACTCAGAATGACGTCATACTACTATTTGTGTGTTTAGATATCTAGGAGATGACAGATGGTTGCTTTGTGGATTCAGATTGATAATTTTCTCTCTGTGTGTTTTCTTTATATGCTCTATTTTATTATCAGAGATTAATTTTTGTTAGGAATTTCAACGTTATAACGTACATGAATGATAGGCTCGAGACAGTTTTGGGAAGATCTAGAATAGAGCCGCTCATTTTTGGCAAGAGGAAATTAAAGCTCTGTATTGTAGATGGCGCCAGGAAAATTCACTTTGGCTTTATTTAAACCATTTGGCATGAAGTACTACTGACGAGGATTAAAATATCCGAAGCACGTTTCTAGTACAACAAAATTAGTACTATAGAAGATATATTTCAGTATTGACAATAGCGTCGGTAGAAAGGGAGTTCATAACGATATGTTATACTGTTGTATACGTCACAAAAACAATCTATGTTACTTTTTCCTTGACTCCTGCAGAAAGATGATAAGTTGTAAAACATCTATCTCAACCCAAGAAATATTACATCCATGACAAATGATAAAAATGTAACCAAATCAAAAGATAAAAATATATATATATATCAAAAAACAAACATAAAGAAGGAATAAAAAACAAAAACAACAAAAACATATTAAACTAAACATATAAATAAAAGAAATACCCTAATATCAATACAACAAAACTGAATTCATAGTGATAATTAAATGAATGATATAAATCTAGAAATAGGAAATTATTAAATACATGTACAATGTCAACTATAGATTTTCACTCGTTGCACTGACTGAATATTGGTTGATCAGAATCTCATATTCTAGAATTCTAAAGTACAATTTTCCCAGTTTTGTCAATAAAATTAGACATGATAATCCAAACAATGGGAGTATATATGATAGTTGATTTACATGATTCTGTGATCCGTTTACACCACTAGGAATTAATCCTTTGACATCATGATACTTGTAAGTCAATTATCATTTATCAACGTACAGGTTAGTCCATCCATCTGTTGTATGTACAGCGGCGTAGCTACCGCTATAATAATAAACATTACATCACCCGGAATACAAATCGAAAACGCTTACTCCTTTTTTTTAAGGAGCTCGAGGGAAACGGATTTCTGACTGGAATGAAATGAAAAAGTGAGGTTAGACTTAGAGGATATTCATAAACAATATTCACTTGAAAATGCTTCAAGCTCCAACTTTTCGACAAGGTGCAGACACACATTTGCAACGATCTGATGATATGCATTTTTTTCATCTGCCATAGAGCAGCCTTCTAGATAACAATTTTAAAATACAGTACATCAGACTATACATGTTTCATAGATAATGAATCATCACCGGTTGTACTTTTAACATGTTTTAGCCAAATTATTGAAAATAAATTTAACAAAAAGTTCAGTGAAGCCCCCCCCCCCCCCCACCTTGTTCATCTTATTTATAAATTTCATCTATCGAATGTACTCTATGTGTAGGCTCTGTTCAGAGGCGTACTTAAATGAAATAGATGGCCAAAATCATTGGAGGGATTGTTTTATTTTGATGATCATTTAGAGGGATATGGTTTATTCATAGATACAATTGACTTTCAGAATATCATTACATTGGTTTTTTTATTTCGCCAAAGAAACGAGTCTCTCTGGAAAGTAATTGAGATGCACTTGAAATACCTAATCGCGGGGAAACTAATTGACATTCTGACTATGGTAAAAAAAAAAAACAAAAAGTTTTTAAAAAGTTTTATCCATAGATCTTGAATATATTCCGCCCGGCGAAGATGCCTGCAACCAGCTGCTACTCTACTGATATTTATCTCCGGACAATGGCACAGGACATTGATACAATGTTCTCTCAGCATCCCAACAATGTGAACAGAAATATCCCCTTATCTGCAGAAAAACATATAAGCGTGGGACATCACTCATTTCTGGTTACTACACTTGATCTAGTATCTATGTAGGAGAGTTGTGTAATCTACTCAATACTGATTTACTGTCAATAGGACTGATGAAAACAGCAGAAACTATCGATATTTTCGTTTGCATTATTTTCCCCCGCTGATTGTTCCAGGACGATTTTTGGATTTGATTTGAACATTGAAGGTAAGATTAATTATTGATCTCTTTAATTCCTAATTTTTTATGGTTGTTTATTGTTCCCGGACGGTATAAGTATTTATTCATTTTTTAAAAAAAAAAAAAATTGTATCAAAAATAAAAATACAAGGGGAAGGACAAACATGATAAGAAATTATCAAAAATGGTAAGCAACAAAACAATAGAGCAAGGGCTGATAAAAAATATATAATAAAAATAGACAACATATCAAAGTTCAAGTCTCTCTTCTTAATCTAACCCTTCTCTTAATGTCCAAATTGGATGAAAAATCAATATTAAACTACATATAATGACAAAGTTTGCCTTCAAGAGCTCAAATTTTGAGATATGTTTGCTATATCTTAAATTGAACGTCTGTTTAAAGTGAACAGATTTGTTTTACAAAATATAATGTTAAGGTCTTCAGTTACATTTAATGCGAAGGTGACAATATCTACCACCCACGAAATAAATGAATTAATAAAAAATAATATTTTTTGAAAAAATATCATGCACACATTAGGACAAATGGTATTTGACCTCTGGGATTTTTATCGAATTCATCATGGAATCATATCATGATATTTTGATTCAAGTCACGTGCTCCTGTCCTATTGTACTGCTATGAACCCATACATAGGAAAATTCAATTAAGAAATATCGAACATTAATTTTTCATTTGCAAAGAAAACAAATCATGATATGGAAAGAAAACACACATTCTAATGTTCCCAGATATGACCAAGTTCATACTTACTTCTAGAAGATCTATGGGGTTTTTTTGTTGTTGTGATCTTGCAGATTTGAATGTTGTACATGTATCTTATCATGAAACATATTGCATCAAAAGTACCCATACAACTGAATCAAAGTAAACAAAGAATAAATTGCGTTGTTGGTATTTTGCTGACTGTGTGGTTGGCATCCTATAATGTCCTAACTAATCAAAGTATTGGAATGTTTAGCGCCTTCAAATTCATTAGCATCATTTTAGAGCAGATAAATTTACAGCATGGACCAGACATGCACGTTTCGGGCATTTAACCCTCGTCAGTGATCCTTAATCTAAACAATGTAATATGACAAAAATCTGTGAAAATTATGTCCTTAATATACCGAAAGACGTAGCAAAATGGCTCGGATATGATGCTACAGGACCAAGGTTTCAGAAATTTGAGAAAATTTTGTAAACAGAAATTTTCAAATTTGAATTTCAGAATAATCAACTATGGTAGACATACATAAAGCTGACCGGGCTCTGCTGGTCGAAGCAATAATCTATAATCCACTATAATCCACTATAATCCGACCACTCGATGTCAACAACCTTCAATGATACACGCCACTTCCCATCTTTCTCTAGTCAAAGTTCATAAGGAAAGTAGAGGCGGGTATACTTGTGGATCGTTGGCATCGAGCTCCTGTGAATCCGACCAACTTTCAGAAAGGACTGGCAGGTCAGATTCTTTCGGCTCTAAAGAGGTTCAGTCAGGACGTCATGGAGTCCGATTTCATAACCGTCCCAGTAGATTAGCGTGCAATTCTGATACAGAGAAATCATAATTCTGACATCTGTGTGTTATCCCCTCCTATGTCTACACATCATCAAATTGAATTAAAATGCCCATTTTTACGGGAAAACTTTAATGAATACACATTTTATGTATTTTTCTTCAATTTGATTAACATTTGCTATACATTAATTATAAACGCATAAATGCTAATTTAAAGCAATGGTCAGCTAGTATAATGCTTGATGTAATTAATTCACATTCGTCTGATCAATGCATATGAGTGAAACTGAACAGACTACAGACTAAATTTCTGATTTTTATTTTAGTATTGCAACCTACAATACGTCCAACGGTGTAAAGGGGGGAGGGGGCTCAAATCTGGAAACTTTGACAAGCAAGAAAAAAACATTATGTGTTATTATTTGTCACAAGGACAAAACTCCTTGTCTATTATATGGCTGTATATTTTTATGTTGTTTATTCATGTGTTTATGGATATCCTGGCCTTAATTAATTGCTACTTATTCCTCTTGAGAATGTTCATATGCAGGTTTATTTCCCACATCAGTTATCCCTTATGCTTTAACTAATTTTATTTAAGCAAATTATACACTGCGACTAAAACAATCGTGGCTTCAACTAGGATACTTGATTACCAGCCCCCCCCCCCCCCCCCCCCCAAAAAAAGAAAAAAAGTGATAGTTTTTTTTTTATTTACAGAATAATCGCAAAATCGAAAGTAATTAATTTCCATGAAATTCACAATAAAATATATAAGATTTTGTAAAATATATGAAAATGTATGAAATATTTGGTCGATGAAATATGTGTATGTGGGTGTGTGTGTGTATGTGTGTGTGGGAGGGGGCACAGTTGTGGCCCACTTTGAAAAGTATGTGTTTATGGGGGGTGCCCCAGCTGCCCCTTCTACTTCGCCCTTGCCTTCTAAAAGTTTTTTTATTATTATTACTGGTTGTTTTAATGCGACGGTGTGGTTTTCCGGATGTTATGGATTTTGAGCAAAATATGAAAGGGTTATGTACCATTAAAAACAAGAAGAATTGACATAGGTACAAAAACAAAACCCATATTTCAGATTCAAATGCCTAAATATCTTTTCCATGTGATATTCGCAAAGATCGGATTTATCGAATTATATGGACAATAAGTTCGAAGTTACCGCTCAGTTAGACATCATAATTATGTAAAAACCTAAAAGTGAATCTGTGCGTACGTTTGTTAGATAGATTAAAGAGATGCAATGTACCTGTAGCAGAGTTCTACAGGTGTAGAGTTATTTAGAGGAGATTCTAACAGAAAGGACCGCGCGGAAACGCCCGTGCTTCGTGGTTCTTTTAATTAGACTTTTTACTAGCACCTCTGAACATTTCCCGCCCAATTACAGCAGGGACGGACGGAGCACGTATTATTGAGCTAATATTTCACATCAGTGGAATCGGCTGTAGTTAGATATGTAAATCATCTCCGTACGCCAAGATGCTTTAATCGTGAATCGTGAAATTAATGGAAGCAGGGGACTTTTATATAAAAAGCAAAAATACGGTAAGCCTATAATTTTGGATCCAGCTAAGTTAGTAATTTGACTCTTTTTCATGTTATTGCGTAGGGTAATTTTTTCCTTCTCCTCCTTGCGGGATTTACTATTTTTGAAGAGCGCAAGAACACGAAATACATTCGTAAATTGTTAAAAAAAATGAAAATAATCTTTAAAAGAAAAAAATTAATTGAAATACCAAAATAGAAAGAATTTTTTCTAGTAAAGTTTATTCATGTATAACCATTTATTCATTTTCTCGTTCGTTTTTGCTTTAAACTTTTCTTCTTTACACGGTTACAGGTTTAAAGTACTCGTTACATGTCTTTCCAAAGTGTATAGGAGAATTACAAAAAGAAGACAATTTTAAAGACTTGAATTTCCATGTCTAAGCAATAAAAGGTCCCCAAGATTATTTTGTTCCTGTTTAATATTGGATACCTTTTATTTTTCCTCTTTCATGCTTAAATGACAATAGACAATTACAGCGACGCCTGAAGTTCATAAACCTTAAATTTTTCTCCAATTTTAACCGTCACTTTTCAATTTTGTCATATGAGCGAAAGCGTTTATGAACCACTGTATCAAAGTTTGTTTTCATTCTATACCAATAATGACTGCCATTTTATACCATGTACCTGGACATTAACAAATAAGTCTTCTATTGCGACTACTAAAGTATATGGGTTTTTATAAGGCTAGACTATTGAGGTCGATTAATAAAACCAGCAAGACATGAGCAGTAAGCAAGATTGTACGTTGTACAACTACGAAGATAGGATGTCATGCGCGCTCTCGGTTTCCTCTTTGTAAAATCTATATTTACCATATTTCCATATTTTAGAGTGTTACTTTCAAATACATCTATAGTGGATTTTCAAGGTAAATGACTGTACCTACGTCTGATCATGATGTTGTCAAATCAAAATCATATATGGGTTCCATTAGATCATCCAGACATAAAATCATCGATACCTAACTGACAGAGTATCAAGTTTGAATTACAGAAGAGTAAATTTATGATCTGCAGAAATTCCTCACACAGTGAAAATAAATAGGATCGCTGTGATTTCTCATTATGAACAAAGTCTGGTTACGGAAATTAAATACCATGGGGTTTTAACGAAAGCTGGAGTGCCAGAAAAATCATTATATATCGACATTTTATAACATTAAGATGTTCAACAAATTTATTATCTTTCAGAATGGAAACAACTTAGGTTCTATCCTACCCTTCTGAAGCACTGAAGATATTCTTTAGAGCTTAATCATTATATTATTAGCACCCAGAGTTCTCAAAGTCAGCATCAAAGCTTATATTTCATTAACTTTTGAAAATATAAGGTTTTTTGTTCTTCAAGTCAATTTTGTTTCTTTTAAAACAAATAGAATATACTGAACACGTTTCAGATGGTCTGTATTCCTCACTGACATTTCTATTGTCATGTGATATTCTATTATTGTCATGTGATATACGAAAATAATGTGTACGACACGTTTTAACAGCGCCACATACAATACATTCTACAATGCCTTCCGCACTTGCACTGGAGATGGTTTATTAGATAAGTTGTCCTTCGTGCTTCTGTCAACTTGTGTCATTGTCTTTGTCTGTACTTCGATTGTAGTTTTTGGAATCTGGGCTCGGCACCATAAACTAAGAATTGACTTAAGTCTCAATTTCGATATTCTGTTGACTCATTATGATATTACTTGTAACTTTCAATAATCGATTCGTAGAGGGTTTTTTCTATTTTCAAAGTAGAATAGAATGGATTAACACAATATTTCAAATTTGTACTGCTTTTTTTATATATGGCACGTCAATTCTTAGTTTATGGTTTCGGCTTTATTAATTGACTTTCATTCACAGATTTTAATATTACAATATATTATACCACAATTATGTTAGAGTATGTTGTTAAAGGTAGCAAAACTATCCATTGAAATCATTCGTTTCAAAGAATCATCACACAGTCTTTCAGAAGAGGCGTGGATAAAGCTCTATTACTGCGTAACCTTGGGTTATTACTAGTGGTAATAACGACAAATCAAAGCATATGCCAAATTGTCAAAAAATATGCCACTTCGCCACAAATGGCACGGCATTGCATTACGCTTTTATTGTCTGTATTTAAAATGTCTGCTTTGATTGAAGTTTGGAAGATGGAAATGTCACAAAATGTCAGAAGTTCTGACTGGTTATAGCTTACTACCATGATACAAGAATATGATTACTGTGTAACGGTATTTGTCTGGAGACATTGGTCATGTTAGCTCTCACAATGTTTTATCATGTCTTTTGCTCTCTGACATACGATTATTCACCAAGGACGAGCGATATGCCAATACTAGAATTGAGAAAAGTTGAAAGTTTATTACGGAAATGGTATTTCTTTTTTGCAAATTTCAATTTCAGGATGACTAAAATAATACCTAATTTTAAGGCAATAGCCAAAGATTAATACAATAAAAGATCAACAACAACAATCAAACAAAACCAAAACCCTTACAAAATATCCCCCCACAAAAAGAGACAAAAAAGCATATTTACACAACAGAACAACAACAACAACAACAACAACAACGACGACGACGACGACGACGGCAACAACGACAACAACAACAATGACGACACACGAACTACGTATCCATTAGATTAAGAGCACCAATCTCTTCATGGACGAAACATAAGTCTTTTCTCTGTTATAAGAACTATCTTAATTGTTATGACAAAAAAACCACACCATTATAAACACCATAATCATAGTATACCCTTTCATCTCACAGATTGCTCTGTAGGAAACCTCATTCACTTGCCAAAATTCATAATTGCTAATTGACAAAAATTGTCCAATGTAGGAAATTTTTACACACTTTTTATTGGTTGGTCTCAATAAGCTCTCTAATATCTATGTTTGGATATACAACAAAACTGCGTCATGGAAGATTTATGTGTGTCATTTCATAGTGTCGACCAACAACTTTCGTGATATGATTCTTCTTGTCCATGTCTGTTTTCTCTCCGTTTTCTCATGTGTGTTCCACTGTGATCACTGTAACGTCGCCTTGTTTAGGTTCTTCTAATTTTGCTCCCAGACACTTTCCTTAATTGAACTTGTTTTAAATAGCTTCATAAAAAAGTTAACGATGATAAGTCATCTTTTCCAGCCCTAAGATGACTGTACCCTTAACGATAAGTATATCTTCCCAAGAAAATGGATGCTCAACATCGTTTTATGAGAAAAGTTCCGAGAAATTGATGATGAATCCCCGATTTAGTCTTACAATTACATTAAGTGGAAGAATTTCCTGTGTTAATCATTATTGCACGTTGCAACTAAATTGATTCAATCGGTATTCAATTTCAAATAGAACTCCACTCGACATTTAAAAAGCCTATTTACAGCAAATTTTGTGAGACGCACTCGTATATTAATCAATCCTAAAAGTACATTTTCGGTATAATAGGCAAATTGACCTTTCCGAACGCGGGAAAAAAAAAAATGCAAAATCTCGTGACGTCACAATGCTTTTACCTCGGACAAACAAGCTTCGAACCTCGGTCAAACATCGAAATTGCATTGTGACGTTATGGAATTTCTCAAATTTTTCCCGCGTTCGGAAGGGTCAATTAGATAAAACCTTGGCAGATACCATTTGATACGATACTGTAAACGTGGAAATTTTTGCGTGGGGATACTTTTCGTGCATTTAGCGAATCAACGGATCCGGACTTCGCGAAAATTTACCCAACGCGAAATTTACCCTGCTGTATTCTAACAATGTATAAGGTACTTTTATATCGCGAATATTACCCCCAAGCGTAATGTCTTGATGTCACAATCGCGGCGTAAATAGTTATGTTTAGAGTATGTGAAAGAAATAAGGTTACATGTACACACAGTACACAACATGTGCTATTAGTGTAGTAGATACATGGAGGTTTAGGGTTGATGGTGTGTGCAAACTGGTCTCCCTTCTTTATTGTGTTGTCATTTGTGTTATTTGTAATAATAAAGAGATTTCTTTTTTTTTTCAAATTGTTTCGATTATGCATGTGTTTCCCCAGTGATCGCTGCATCGTTATCTTTTTGAGATGTTGTCATTTCTCTTCTTTAGACGATTGTGATTTGATAAATGTAGAAACAAAACCTGAAAAATGACCTTTTTCTATGTTTTATCATGATTTTTAGCAAGCAATGCAGAGATCATACATTTTCCTCCTTTTATTTCATATCTATATGCACAAAAGTATATAAACTCAATAATACCATACAACCTCTTAAATAAATTTGGTTTTCACGCTGCAAGGACATTTTCATTAGATCTACAATTTCTATCGTGCTCATAATCCGAAGGTATTTATAATTTAAAATCTGTTGATCTAGACTTTTATTCTTGTTTATCGTTTGCTCTTTTCGATGGAACCATCTACAATAAATTATGTTTCCATGTACATATTCTGTCAGATTTGGTGAAATCAAACCTGGAATATGTCAGTTCAGTGACTCGGTTGTCTAATTCTAAATTCAAAACTACAATTCTGGAATCTGTTATGTCATATTGCATGAAAGTTTAGTCATTTCCGCTCGAAGAACCTCAAAAGAAGTGTTTGTCTATCACAAGGGATTCCATCCCGACCTAGAAGTTTTAGAGAAAGATGTCCTGCGTACAATAAGAAAACCTGTGAACTTGCACCCATCCTCCTACGTCCTGCACCAAAACGCCTGATGCATAAACACAGAGAAGACAAGCACAGCAAGAGACGAAAAAGAGACATACGACATGGAAACATTAAACACAAAAGACTACACATAAACCAACGTGACCAATGGGCAATCGTTACCGACTTAGGATTGGCATCTGTCACGCCAGTAACAAATGGAGTGTTTATACGGATTACGTGCGCACGACCCTCCACCTTTTCCGGTTAGGCCATTTCTTGTTTTATTCCGTTTTGCGTCCTTTTGAAATTGAGAAACCTACCAGCCAGCCAGGGAGAAAAAACAAACAAGCATAGAAAACAAAGTTGCAATTTCATATAATGTGACTATTTGAAATCATACAGAAACTGTTTTCATTTGGTTATTGACAGATTTTAGACAACAAATGAATGATAGATAATGCAATGTTTTGAATTATAGCAGTACATATACATTTCTACATGAAATACAAAAACTGAACAATTTCTCTTTAAAATTGTGTAGAAAATACATTTAATTTGCAAAAGATTTAATTATTTTGATTTTGTTTTGTTTTATGACTTTTGGCTCAAAACCTACCAGCACGAGGACGCAAAACAGAAAATAACAAAGAAATGGCCTTACACAAAGGTCTCGAAGGACGTACAATTATATTATAAAATAACCTCCTCATTGTAAGATGCCACAACACGAAGACAGCAAAACGCAGCGGCATAAACAACACAGATCAATTGGTATTGAAAAGGGGGGCGTACGAAATACAGACCGTGCTCTGCCGTCTGTAGCGAGCTCATGTATGCGACATTCAGAGAGGACAGGTGGTTAGGACAGGCCCGTTATGGAGTTCTGTCGTCAAAGTCAGTTAGAGTGCAATTCTTAAGAAATGAATTTTGGCGGCTTATGAAAAGCACTTTGGCTGGAAGCATCACTGATGAGGATCCGAAACAAGTGTCTGGTGCATAATAAATTGGTTTGAAATTTTCTTCAAGAAGGTATAGAGTTGGAACACTCTGTATTATTAAGAATGTGCTGGTACAAGACTGTGGATTTGTCAAGTAGTACAAGTACCATATGTGGTACTTGTACTACTTGTACATATATGTACAGGGATATGGTCATTATCCATATTTGTCATGCCAAGTGTCCGTCTGGTGACAGATCATATTCACGGTATAAAAGTCCTTTGATGGGTCTGATGTACGATATTTTCGATAGTTATGCTGTCTACCTTTCATCCTTCTAATATTTGTTATAATGTCACTATAAAAGGCAAGATGTGAAATACCCAAATATAATCTGTTGCGTGTATAGGTCCGAATTTTAAGAGAAAGCTGACAATATTTTTTTTTTTTTGTAAAATTTTCAGAAAGTCTTTACTAGTTTATGAAGGTATACACACAGCAAGTGCATTTATCGCATGAAATGCGCTAACGCGCATTACATGTACGATAAATGCACTTCTGTGTGTTGTATACCCGTAACAAAACACAAATTAAGAACTTATTCTCTATATAATGTCATTATAAAAGACAGATTGTGAAATATATACCCAAAGTAATATTTTAAAAAAAGCTGACGGTAAAATTTTGTAAAATTTTCAGAAAGTCTTTACTTGTTTATGAAAACGGAAACATTGCAATGAGTGAATGAAAATCAAACATAAACGCAAAAGCCGAAACATATTTCAAAAACCACAATCAAAAAGCTTCCAAATTTTGTGAAAAAATTACAAAACAGAATTTTCTCACGCGAGAAGAAAAAATTGGACAAACAGACGGATAATGACAAAGCTGAAAGATATCATGGTAAGATGGATTAGTTTATTTTCTGTGGGATTTTTAAAAGTAAACTTCTTCTTCAATAGATTAATTCATTTGCAAAACGTGCGAACATTTACTTCGTTGAAAAAAAAAAAACTGGAAAATTTATTTCATTGCAAAAAGAAATAAGGAATTTTTAATAATATATTTCGTTGAAAGCATGGTACTTTGATGTAGCAGATTTTATTTAAGAGTTTAAATATTCAGTTAATGTATTTCATCTGTATCCATTAACCTCCATGTGCTAAACAGTAGAGTGCTAATTACCCATTAATTTTTGCAGTAGCAAGACCTCTTTTCTTTACCAATTTTTTTTTTTCATTTTCATTCATTTCGCTTAAAAATTAACCAAATGGTCAATCGCCATGTACGTTCAATAGGATTTTGAAACGTTGCTTCCCAAAAGCAAATGATTATGCTTTGATACAACCATCTTTTGTGTTCCTCTAAAATTCATTGGTCATTTTGAACTATAATATACCACGTTTCTTGTATTGGTTCGCCCCGGAAATCAAACTGTACATAGAATAGAATCATACCCTGTTTGCATAATGGAATGAAGCATTTTTATTTGCCTAGTGTGAAATCTGTAGATTATGAATTTATCAATTCTCCTCGAGAAAATTGTATTTTCCACGTCTAGACATCAGCCAATTTCGAAAATATGATACAAGGCTAAAACTATCTATTTGTATTCATATTCCCATCAGTATTTCTAAAGCACTTAGAAGGACAATTTTCAATAAATGATTATTTCCTTTTCAACAAAACTACATAAAATTGCATGGCTAACATATATATTTTTACTGAATGACATCTATCTACGCTGACAGAAAGCATTGCACGAACCTTCATTTTTCTTCATGCAACATGTTTTATCGGAGTTTACGACAATAACGTATTCTGAAGTTTATTAAAGGTGGTAGAGTATTATTTTCATAAATGAGCACGGGCCTGGAATGTAATCTGTAAATTATAGATTTGTCAATATTCAGAGACCCCAATCTATCTGTATCAAACGAAGACGATTACATCTTCACTAGGCTGAGAATTAAGTTAATGCTCCCTGCCAATCATAATAACGATTGGTTAAACAGTCAGTGTTCTGTATGTCGCATTATCCAATTGTTGGTGACTGTGTATACCAGAACTTGAAACTCCAAATAAAGTAATAACCATATCAGTGTCTATTGAAAATAAGCGAGGGAAAGTAAAACAAAAGGCCCGAGTCAGAATTTCCAAATTACAAATAAGGACATACGAAAACAAAAGAAAAAGCAAAACCAAACAAAACAATCACCCTTTTATGTAAAAGAGCCAAATTAAATCCTCAGTTGAAATGAGATCAGTAGCCCAGGGAGGAGTTAGTATCACCTGCCTTCCCATCACTTACGACGTACAGAAATTGTCAAAACGGTTGAGTATATTTTAAGAGTTTTGTTGTGTTTGGAGGAAAGGTCATCCAACAAATTGTTGGAATTCCAATGGGGACCAATTGTGCCCCACATCTTGCCGAGATTTTTCTTTACTCGTACGAAGCTGAATTCATTTAATCTTTGGTCTCTGAATGGGAAAACATACTTAGCTTCTGACTTCACTTACAGATATATAGACGATGTGCTGTCCATCAATTATCCAAAATTCGCGGATTACCTTAGCAGAATCTATCCGTCGGAGCTTGAAGTAAAAGAAACTACAGAGACAAATAATTTAGCATCATATTTGGTCATAATGCTGTACTATGACACTGATGGTCACATGAACACCTCACTCTATGACAAGCGTGATGAATTCAGTTTCAGCATTACAAACTTTCCTTTTCCCTTCATCGCATGCTTATGGTCTGTTCATATCCCAATGGATACGTTATGCAAGAGCAAGTAGCAAATATACAGATTTTGTTTTGAGAGCTAGGCGTCTTACAGATAAGCCTCTCAGTCTTGGATACGTTTGTGATCGACTAACATCGTCACTGAGGGAGTTCTATGATGTTCCATTGACCAGAATGGTGAATGATATTCTATCTTAGACCATTTGAACCATCCAACCACGGACTTTACTTGTGTCTTCCGAAATGGAAGTAACAGGATGTGATATTTCTGCCAAATTGAATCCACGAGTGTTGATGCAAGTAGGAGATTCTGACTCTTCCTTGGCATCTGGTATCACTCCTATTTTGTGACTTCGCCTCTTTTCATGTGGTAGAGGTTTTTGTTTGTTTGCTTTGGTTGTTTTGTCCATATTTGCCGTCATAACCTAAAATATTTTTCCCGGGCATATGCTGCATGTTTCACAAAAATTGTTTCGAACAATTTCAGGAATTTTCACACTTTTGATCGCTCAGTTTTTCTTATGAACTAAATATATAGATGTTTTGTTTCTCACTTCACATTTAGTATAATGTAGGAATGATGTTAGAAAACAAAGTGCAAGGTAATTAGAACATCTTTGGAACCTTTTATTCAATGATAAAAGTTGTGAAAATTCCTGAATTTTTTCGTATGAACTTTCGTGAAACTATGTACTGGTTTCATCTCCATGGATATTTTTTTTATCTTTTGAAGAATGTAAAACCTTGATCCAAACACTACAAACGTGTTTCGATAAAAAGTCCTATGCTTTGAATTTACGTCTTCGTCTATGTTTTGCTCTCTAGAATCAGAGTTTTTCCTCGCATGAAAAGCTGTAATCATGTTTAACAACAAGGTATTTTTAGAAATGTATGGTTTGCCCTTTTTGCTGGTGAGGGCATATTTGAGGATTCTGGAAATTCTTGGGAAGCTTGTATTTAGTACTGTCTTTATTGTTGCATGAAAACAGAGAATTATCATGATTATTCTTATTCAAAGTCCAAAAATAATTAATGAAATATGTAAAAAGACCGTTGCAAACAAATACATAAAATAAAGGTGAACTTTCATAGAGAAAAATATATTCAAAGCAAAGAAAAAATGAAAAACGAGCAGTTCAGTACAAATATAAATGTTGCAAAAATAATACAAAAAATCAGTGAAACCAACTTCTTCTCTCAAAGAGGAAGAACGATAAAATACAAGGTTTTAGCGTACTCTCGGCTAAGTACATACACAAAATTCAAAAATCAAACGAGAGGGCGCCACTAAAATAAAATGGCCGTGTATTGAAAATCACTATGGCAGAAAGTACCACTGATCAAGATTAATTAACCGAAGCACATGCCGGGTGCATAATAATTGGTTCGAAGTCTTCTTCCAGAAGGTTACCAGTTGAAATACTTTCATTTTATTACTTTCACGTATAGATTTATTTCTACGTATATTTGTGTCGTTTGATTAATTTTAATCTTTATCTTTAATGTGAAAAATTAAAGAGTTCTGTCATTTTCCATACAAGGAATTGTTAAGGTTTTTGTTAATACGTCCGGATCTCCCTTCTTTACTTTATTTCCAATTATTGCTTCGATAGGAAATCTAAGAGATCGCTTTTATTGTCTTCAAATCAATATCTAGTAACGAATTGGATATAAAATGCGATAGAAAAAGGCAAAATAGTGCTTAACGTCTATGCTCTATCTCTACTGTTCCTGCTGAACATCAACCAAGAGATTTTGTGATTTCTTTGCAAAAACACATCAAGACGAGAAATCAAGTTTTCCAAGGAATTTATTTCATTAAGCATTTCCTTCATTTTCACAATGAAACAGTCAATCAACTCTAATGCATTGGAGGTCACATTTTGATGGGGGTATTTTAAGAGAGTCAATAATAATAATCTAGCCTAGGAAAGGTGACAATTTACGTAACTGCGGCTGAAATTTGTGTTTTGATTAATGAACGACCATCATCTACTGAGGCAATTTCGACTAATAAGAAATCAAGATTTTAAGGGTTCCTTAACCCAGACAGACCGCTTCAATTATCGTAATTAATTTAGGTAGGGAATAAGAGTTGTTTTCGAACGCGAAGAGATAAAATAGCTTTAATCTTGCTTAGAAATATAAAGATTAAATAACGCATTCTGACGAAAATGCATTGTAATGGAAAATTCTTTTTTTTATATAAAACCGATAAACTGATGGATTAATGTGTTTGACCCGTTTTCCATTTCGATGGATTGATGTCTTAACCTACGTGAAAGTGAATTATCATTATAAAAAACAAAAAGCCGAATTTAGTTCATATGAATAAAATTCAAGGAGATATGTAGAAAAGCTATGACGCTCTCCTATAAATGCTAAAATATGCATCTGCGTTCTGTTCAAAATCGGCTGTCATTTCTTTTTTCGAAGCTCACGTCATGTATGCATGATCTTGTAATTGCGGAGGCCAGTAACGTTGGAATAGTATTAACCGTGTTTAAAATTGGAAATGAGGGTAAACAATAGTGATGTACCAAATGTTGCCGGCGAAATTGAATATTTTATCACTTATTTTCAGCAAATTTTCCTACATTTTATGCAGAAAATTACAAACTTTCTCTCTATATGCCACAATTTGCAAGGAGAACTGTTTTCCGATTAAATTCGATAATCAATCGGTTTACCATTTCCGATTATTTTCCGATTATCGATTCCGAAAAGTCTTCAAACATACAACACCTGTCAACATCATGTATTTTAAGGTCAGTTCGAGTAGAATATGTTTTCGTAATATATTGTTTGCCTTTTCGAAAATTAAGTCGGGACATTTGTACTTAATTCTATGAATTATGGTTAATATTGCTGAATGTGTAGTTATTTTGTTAGCAATTGTCTTTGGTTCATGTTTTTACTTTTGAAATTATTCGCATTTTAATGTTTGAGTTCATGGCAGAATATACATTGTACAGTGAATTTGAATTCATTGCCTATGATGTTTACCCCAAACCATGAAAGCGTCTGTTTTATTTTATTTATGTCACACTCAATTCTCTCTAGATCATCAATTCGTCTTTGATTTTCTTGTGATTATAAACAAAGAAACACTAGAAATCTAATGAAGATTCTTTCTCTTCATTCATCTTCTTTAATTCTTCTTTTCATCTTGTTTTTTGTGTTCCTTCCATTTACTTCCTCTGACTGACGACGTCAAATTCCCTATCTTGTAATGATTATCATAAACTGGTTTTACAAGCTTCATCATAGTTTATCAAAACAAAACGTCAGATTATATCAGCATCTGTATAAAAAAAAAACTAAACGGTTAACCCCAAAATGAGAGTACACGATTCAATGTTCCGAATATCAGGAGCAAGTGTGCAAGGAAGAAATCGAAAATACATTCACAAATAGATAAGATGTATGTTTTTTTCATCAGTTTGAAATCTCTATAGGCATACATTAGCTTGTATTGTAATCATTTTTCCGTGCTCAAGCTAATTCCGGGTTATTTAGATGATTGTGCCTCATAAACGAATGACCGTTTCTTGACCTTAATAAACAATGAGTCTTCTTTCCGATTCGATGCCGACCAAAATCGACTTCCGCTCTCCCAATGATATTTTGGTGGACAAAGCAGTTAAAGAACCCTAAATCGTTAATTAGAAAGCTGACCAGTTTTGTGTTTTGTACAATATTCCGAAATCTGTGATTGTTTTTCATTAATATTTTATGTAATTATAAATTTTCTCTTCCACTTGACATTATGTATATAGAAAAGAATGTCCGGTTAATGAAGGACATTACTACTGTAGTCATCAAAACAAATCTCGGTCATTATTACGAGCTCAAGAAATCAATTATTTAGAGCAGATGGACTTGCGTTAACGTTCTACCAACGCCTACAACTTATAATGTGTTGGTTCTATTACAATAGGACAATATAGAAATATACCTTTCTATTATTTTTAAGATTTCAACGCACCATATGCGCATTTAAGAAACTATGTCTCATCAGTGATGTTCGGGGCTGATAAAAGAATCCAAATAATATAAAACTATGAAGAGCAAAAATCTAAAATTTACCTAATATTTCTGCCAAAGAAGCTATGCCATCAGGGAGATATCTCTTAGTTTAAGACTATTTTCGCCACATTTTGTGACGGAGTTTTCTTAGATATTTCTATTCAAGCGCCGAAACACTGTGAAACTTGGCGAACGTTTTCCTCGGGGACTAAACATGCAATTCATCAGCAGCGATACCAACCTAGTGGTTGAAATTGTCAATATTGGAAATATGTATTATTTTATGAAATTGTAAAAAGTAGAAAAATGTTATTTCATCCATAAAAGCAAGGGATGGAACATTTAGAGGACGCCATGCTGGATAGCAAATATTCAAAGAAATTTCATAAATTTGTAAATACCATAGCAACTATCAGATCGGTAACTTTATTAAAATTATATTAGTAACCTTGCGTATGTCTGTTGTGAAAATTAAGATAGATCAAATATAAAAACATGCGAATTTTTCATAGTATGCAGCATTAAAAAGGAGTAAGACCGATATAAAATTGTACCTATTCTACATAGAAACTAATATTCTAATGCAATGTGCAATAAGGTCGAACTTGATAGGTTGTTTGTTCCCTAGTTAGGTTCGGGGTTACTCGCTCAGGGTTACTCGTTCAGGGTTATATTATACAACAGCTAAAATCGTCTTTGAGGAGGTTCTTCGGCACTACTATGACTACGGGGATCTTATAAACGCATATGAGATCTCTCTCCAGAATGATCAGTGATATGGCGATATAAAAAAAAAACTCCGCATTTCTTATCAATGGTCTATACATATGTACTATATTTAGGATATTTGAGACCTAGGAGTTTTCCATAAGCTTGAGAATTCTGCACTGGTAGCATATTCCGGATAACAACGAAATTCACCTACTAGTATTTTACCATGAATGACCTTTTTGTTTGGCCCCGGTTGTCTGTTTTAATGACAAATATGAATAATGAACATATCCCCGCACACAGCACAAAATCGATAATTCAGTAAATCAGAAACCTAAGGCATACAAAATCAGGATAAAACAGGAACCAATTGAAAGTAAACAAACAAAAAGTTCCACCATATGAAAAGAAGCGAACTCCCAATATGGGAGTGAGACCAGGTGCCCAGGAAGAGTAAGCATCTCCTGCACCTTGCCTTATGCTTTTGCTCATTGCAAGTAGAATTAGAGTTGGAGCAGGGAAGGAATATCTCTCCGCCACCTTTCTTACGATCCTGGGGATGTATATCCAGACTTTGCATTCTTATCTCTATGTTGAAGGAAAACTATCATTTTGCAAAGTTAAGTTCATCCTTGGACATCCCAGGAAAAACAACGTGTTGATACACATCTTTAATTAGCATTTATTTAAATGGAAGGCTGATTGGATTTTTGTGCAGAATGTTTGGACAGATTCTGGGTTTGTCTGACATGTTGAACCAAGGCCATTGTCCAGTTTGTCGTGTCTCTCCAAGCGGAAACTTGATAATAATTTGGCTGTGAAATTAACTTACCCTACTTCCTAAAAGGGTTCTGTCAAGTGACAAACGGCCCAAAAAATTCTCTCATTGTGATATAATGGGCATTTCTGGTCATCCAAACAGCTTCTTAATTGAAAAGTGAATATAAATCGGCGAAGCAGAGAGACCAGTCCGGTAACGAGGAATCAGTCACCAATAAATCAGTCTAACAACTTGTTTACAATTTGGATAATGGTTTCTAAATTCAATCGATTCGGTAGTATTCGAGTCATATTAGACTCTATTCAATCCCCAACCTTCATAAATAGCGCATTTGACGTTACTAAAATATTAATTCTGACATCAATTCTTACTGCGTTACGGAGACTCTCGCGGCGTTACGGAGGTCCTAAGAAAAAGAGATTTGATATAATTGACAATTGATTGATGCTAATATTCTTTAACTTTCAGGACTTGCGGAGTTGGTATATAGCGTGACAGCGTGTGTGTGTCTCAGAAAATGACCAGGGGAAAGAGATAGAACTCCGTCACCCCAGGGAACGTAGCGTCTTATGGAAATGGTGGAGCAACTTTATCTTTCACAGAAAGGCTTCACGAGCTAATTATTCAATTTACGAACTGAACTTCGTAAAATGACCTTCATCGGAAAGTGAAAAAGCGCGCATTGACACCTCATGATGATCCAATGAACTAGTGATTCCGAAGCTTCAATACAATTCTCCGACTTCTATCCAACTGAAAAATATTTGCAAAGTGGATAATCCTTTTCCCTAACGAGACCGAATCAATCAAGTACAACTGCAATTTATGTTCACCAAATAAATTCTGTGCTTGCAATAATGTCGCAGAATCTATCAGCTAACAATATGACGGCAGCCAGTGGTATGGATACAGCCATCCATACCTGCATGCCCTATCCTTACCCATCGTCCTTCTTCATTTACGGCGTTTTATTGCCTACAATAGCCATATTTACCTTGATCACAAACAGTCTCATTATTACAATCTTTATGAGGAGATCAATGAGAACGCCGACGTCTGTTCTTCTCATCGGATTGGCTATTGGAGATATTTTGGCGGGAAATGTGATTTTGCCATCTTATATTTACGTGTACGGATTACATAATTCAGATCAATACCTTCCGTTTCCTATGTGTATATTCTATGATTATGGTGCCATTTTTGGTGCCATTTTTCACCAGACATCCACGTGGATAACCATGGTTCTCGGAATACAACGCTTCATCGTTGTGGCTTTTCCTTTGCAAGGACGTCGCTTCTTCACAATACGGAAGTCTGTCGTATGCATCGTACTTGTGAATTTTATTTCATTAATAATGTACTCTCCGTCATTTTTCTCGACTAAGTACAGTAAAGTCACGGTGAATGGCACTGTGTTGTGTATTTGCGATGATAATTCGGACATCTCGGATGGAGCCGAAGGGACAATGAGTATTCTAAGATGTGTCTTCGGACAGTTAGTTCCGTGCACAGTATTAACAATCACAACAATTCTGTTGATAAGACGTCTCGGTGCAGAAAAGAAACAAATGATGAAAATTCGCGCAGACGAGAACAGAGCGAGAGAAAGACGAGACTTCCGGCATATCAGACGAACATCCTTGATGGTTATTTTGATAGTTACAACATTTTTAATGGTAGAGTTTCCGAACGGTATTTACTTTGCCTTCATGTTCGTAGACTCTCTAACAATGGAGGAAAATCTGAAGGTCGCCACCATTATGAACACCCTTGTGTACGTTGTTAATCATATCAACTTCTGGATTTACGTCACACTCAGCTCTCACTTCAGAAAAACTTTGAAAAGACTTATACGCAGCTTTTTCTGCAAGTCAAAGGACAGCAACGGTAAAAATGGGTCATTTGAAAGTACACGGTGCAGAAATTTTGACTTGTAATGAATGTTCCTGTGGTTGCTTAAAGTCATTTAAAAGATTATGATATGTAGAATTTATTATTCAAAGCATTGCTGTATGTGTTCGTGAAGAAGTTCTTAGGTTTTCCCGCCAATCTTTTAGCAAATTCCCGGATGCAATTACTAAGTAACCAGTTATATATTCTGGGCATAATTTTGATATTACTTGTCACTAACTTCAAATTCAGAGAGCACCGTGTACAAAGCCTTGTCTTTTTTTAACCAACATGTAATGCAAAAGGAATCATAACAGTTGTTGTGTTACCACGTGTAATGTCAACATAGTTCCTTATTTAAATCCTTCTGAATGCCAACTGTTAGAAATTGTAACTAAAGTTGAAAACTATGTTAGATTTTGACGGAGTAATGTGAATTCCCGTTACAGTATTGGTGTTGTTGCCATTGATGTTATATTTTGCCGTTATAAACTGTGGCTATTGACGAGAAACAAAATCTTTAAACTCCTCTCTGAAAACCTGCTAACCCTGATACTCTAATTTATGCTACGTATTATAATTTTCTTTAACAGTTCTTATGATCCCTTGATATTCTGATATTCTAGAGAAATAACAAGTTTTGACTGTTTTTATACTTTATACGAGTTAAACTTTTTATAACTTGATTTAGCGTTGCGTATAAAAACTTTCAAACTTTCTTCAGTAAACAAGGTAAAATATAAACAAATACATGAGGTATTTGCTATAAATGTTCTTCTGATACGTAAAAATTCATCATACGCCGTTATATGTCACAAAATCATAATAAACCTTGAAATAAAATATGTTTGCAGAATGCTTTCTTCATTAATACGGTTTATGATTTAAGTATTATAATCTCTTGACACTCATTAGTAATCTAGCTAGTTTCGTTATATTTTGTTTTCATTATTCATTACATTCATTAATGTGTAGCATGTTCAGTGACGATGTTCACGTTTATGCCCCAGGATGTCGGTCTAATAGAAATGTTCAGTGACGATGTTCACGTTTATACCTCAGGGTGTCGGTCTAATAGAAATGTTCAGTGACGATGTTCACGTTTATACCTCAGAGTGTCGGTCTAATAGAAATGTTCAAGCACTTAATCTGGATAACCCCTCCATTTGAATTTTATCTACAGAATTGATATCCTAAGTTGACTATGGTTTCAAGGTTGTATGTTTGTACTGTGTGTTTAGAAGAAAGGGGTAGGGCCACGAAGCCTTATATTTGCTCTATTTTTGACATTGTACTTCATGGAATATTTATTTGTGATCATTCTCTATTGAATAATGAATCTTAACTTTGTGAACAATTCGTTTATAATTAAATAATTGCACTCTGAAAACTCCGAAATCGGCGAAATTGTCTCAAAATCTAGATATTTCTATAACATTAGCAATGGTCGCATGTTTTAACTAGTTTTAAATGTAAACAATTATCATTATTTCTTCTTTCCATTAGAATTTTATTTAGTTAACGCGTGCGGCCAAATCAATTTTTTTTCTACAAAGATAAACATTAAAGAAGTACCGATCATTTATTCAGTCTCAAAGTCAAGAAGACAAGGCCAAATTATTAGATCCTCAGGAACGGTTGCAAACCTCGGAATGAACAAATTTTCGGAGTGAGACCAGGTGCCAGGGGAGAGAGCGTCTCCTGGTTGCATGCAACACCCGTCGCAACAGCTCCATGGAAACTTGTCAAATTCGGTGATTGTCTCGATGTACATATTGGTGTACACATCAGGTAAGTCTTGTTTGGTGATGATGACAGCCATTCAATCACAATCCAGAATGTCACTGGTAATTCTGGAAAAGGGGATCTGATATGTTGTAGTATATCCCCGTAGCGACCGAAGAACTTCTTCAAAGATGATTTAAGCCATTGAGCAATATAACCATGAACGAGTAGCTTACTTGCAAGTCGTCTGGCTCTAAAACTCTTCATATTTAGGACATGCCCTGGCTTACAGTATGAGCTTGGAAACAAAAACGCCATAAGTATGAGATGACGGAGTGTTGCCACTCATGAAGGGGAAGTCAGTTATGTGGAAGCTGAAATCATCACGCTTGTCATACAGTGAGATGTTCAAATGGCCGCTTGCGTCGAAAGTTAGAAGTATATCCAAGTACGAAGCGGATCTGTCTCTCTCTCTCGGTTGTTTCCTTGATCTCTAGTTCATGAGGATAGATTTCATGTATGTCATTTATGTATCTGAAGGTAAAATTAAACTGAGATGCGAGGTGCTTTCGCCAATTCGAGAGTAATGTCTGGATGAAGTCAGCTTCGTATGAATATAAAAATAAGTCCAGAAGCATTGGAGCGCAATTGGTACCAATGGGGATGCCAACTATTTGCTGGAATATAGTTCCTCTAAACACGACATAAATGTTGTCACTCAAAATTTCAAGCATCCGGATAATATCGTCTTCTGTATATTTTTGTTTGAATCATAGTCTTCCTTCACGAAATAAGTATCCTCCCACCCTATGACAAGGTATTTGTATCTCCTGTTCCCATTTTGTGAAAGAAAAGTATTGCGAATAATACTGTAAACGGGGAAATGAATGCGGTGGTTTTAATTTCGCTATATTCGCGGTTTTCGAGTTTTCCGCGAATATTAAAACCCCGCAATAATTGTGTATAACAGACAAAGCAAATCATAGAGGAAAAGATGTCCTTATGCTTCAGGTGTATCAAAGCTATTGTATATGTACAGCTGAATCGTTCATGCTTTTCCTGTACGTTGCCTAAATAGTTTGTATATTAAAAGGTATCAACAATATAACTTACTATGCATCTATTATCATACCAATATTTTTTTTATAAAAAGGAAGACGACACGCACTGTGAAATGGCCGCAGTTAATTAGTTGAAATGGACGCCGTTCATTAGTTTCAATCTACTTATTGGTACTCCACTTCAATTCAAATTTAATCGTTTTTGTGTAATCATCACTAATTACTACGTGTTTGTCATTAATTACCACGAGAAACACTTGTTACTAAAAACAGCAATCAAATTACACGTGTGTTAGTGCGACAAAATTTTCATACTAGTATCAAAAGTGTTTAAGTTTTTTCTTCTGCAACTTTCGATACCGCGAAATTAAAACCATCGCAATTGGCTACATTAAGAAAACCGCGAACTTTTAACACCGCGAAATTAAACCCGTTTACAGTATTTGCTAGTCTGCTTTTGAGCTTTTGGTGTGGAATGGTTGTGTAGAGCGTGGAGAAGTCGAAAGATTTCATGCTGGTAAAGACGAATTTTCTAGCAATTTCTGTCAATAACTTGATGACGTCATGACACTTCCATCAGTGCTTCATCTGCTGATTTTATCGTTTCATTAAAAGTTGGATACATTAATGAATATTTAGAGATAACACGTATTTAATGGTCTCGTGGTCCTACCCCCTTTGCAATGCCTTTATTTTTGCATGCATTCATTATTCTGTGGTAGAGCTGGATGTGTCGTCAAGAAAAGTTTATCTATTAGAGTACTTACCTTTACAGGAATGTGTTCGAACATTAATTAAAATCAGGGCCTACCTTTTCTTAATCTACTACATTTGGAGCCGCAAGTGTAGGCCTCGAGGACAGACAAGTTAATTTGTGGATATTGTTTTCATTATCGTGCGTTAACATCGACGGCGGGTGTGGTCAGCCAAACAGGGATGCTTACTCCCCCCGGGCACCTGGTCCCACCTCTAGCTTGCTAGGGGTCCGTCGATGCTCAATTTGGTGTTCTAGCTATTGTGAGTGCTGTTGAGATGATCGTCAGGATCTTCTTTTTCTCAATTGTGTTATGATTGGGATGAGGAAAGTAATATTTTTTTAGGATAAAGAGTGTGACAAATCGGGGTATGTTGGCCTGAATAATGAAGTGGGGAGGGTGGGTCACAGGGTGAGTCATGGTGTTAATTTTCACAGGTGACCTTTATTTTGTGCGCAATCAAGTTACAATACCATATACAAAAAGGACATAAATACATGAGCACAAATCATTTACAAAGTTACGAAATATTGATTATAATTCATGCGATGGAAATTCCTGGGGATAGAGCAAAAAAGAACATGAACCGGTTGTGTCTAAAATCAATTGGAGTGTTGCTAAGAATTACGACCCTCTGTTCCTGTCTCCAGCAGCATTACGTCAATGCTCCAAAAGCAGCGAATAATTATACACAAAAAAGGAACTAGAAATAGATTCAGTAAGGGAGAATCCTATTTATGTTTCCAATAACTTTTCAATTTGAAGTAATTGACATATCTACGTATTCTCGCCAACTTTGGCTTAAACGCCAGTAAAATGCACTTTTCAAAAATATCATCGAAATTTATCTTAGCACCATCCCTCCTATGCTATTTTGATCATAGTTTTATTTGGATATGCTACTAAATCGACCCCACAGGAGACCGCTAATCACAGATTTTGGTCATATTACATTGTTTAGATTGAGGATCACTGACGAGGGTTTATTACCCGAAACGTGCATGTCTGGTCCATGCTGTAAATTTATCTGCTCCAAAATGTTGCTAATGAATTTGAAGACATAAACACTTGTACCACTTGGTGAGTGTCACTGCTGGCGGACCAAGAGTCCTCGTGGACTCCTGGTCCACCAGCAGTGACACTCACCAAGTGGTACAAACGTTTAACGTCTTCAAATTCATGAGCATCATTTTAAAGCAGATAAATTTACAGCATGGACCAGATATGCACGTTTCGGACATTTAACCCTCGTCTGTGATCCTCAATTTAAACAATGTAATATAGCCAAAATCTGTGAAAATTATGTTTCAATCATTGAACTGTTATATTTTGACAACAAAAGTGATGACTTCTATATCTCATTCAAAAACTCAAATCTCTCCTTGCCGAGTAGAAAAAAAGTATCCATCACTGATGAGAATTTTACTGTCCGAAATACGTGTCTAGTGCATTAAAATCGGATTGAAGTTTTCTTCGAGAAGGTAAAGAGTTGGAACCCTTCCTTAAGGATCATAGGTATGATCCGGAATCAGAAGTTAATTATGATAAGAAAACTGTCATAACTGTATGGAATAAATTGAATTCGGACTGCATGGAATATTCATATTGCAATTAGCACGCCATCTCAATGCTAACTCAAATAATAATATATAAGTGTTCAAACTCTATACCTTCCTGAAGAAAATTTCAAAGTAGTATGCACCAGACACGTGCTTCGGACATTAAATTCTCATCCGTGATGCTTCCAGCAAAAGTAATTTTAGACATGCACAGCCAAAATTCATTTTAGTGCGCCTTCTGGTTACATTTTGTGAAATTAAATTTCTGCATTTCCTTTGCAGAGATTGCGCGGTTCCAAATTTCCTGTATGGTTGATTTAGTAGCATATCCAAATAAAATATATGTTCAAAATAGCAAACTACAAAGACTTCGTTCTAATTGTAAGGCAACTTATCGACAAGCTACTCAACCAAGGCCATTTTTGTGTAACCGAAATTGTCGCTACGAAACTTTTATGAAACAATTAAAATATAAAATAGTACTATTACATCTCCTTGTCCACAGTATTGAAATATTTCTTAGACTGGACAATCCAAAAATACCGCCATCGATACATTCGCCGATTTTGGCCTTTTTCTACAGGACGCAAGTGACAAAACTTGCAAGAAAGCAGTAGATAATAGTAATACAGGTATGATTAATAGATTATCGTACGTAATATCGTCGGTACCTTTGGTGTACAAACTATTTTACCAACTAAAGGTGAATTAAACGATTCAGCTGTACATATACAATAGCTTTCAAACGTCTAAAGCATGTGAAAATCTTATCCTCTACGCTTTATTAGGTCTTCCGACTTCCGTCGGAAGACCTATTGTTTTCGTAACCGTGGAAAATTGGATCAGCGATTTCTCAAGAACCCTGTAAGCTAGGACAATGAAAGTTCTCCAACGTTACGTTTGGAGTAAAAGCTAGATTGGTCTTTTTTATTTTTGGTCTCTGTTATTTTTTTTTTATCATGTTTTTTAGTAGATTCAAATATTTGACGGGAGCGTCGAATTACTCAAAAGGACCGAAAATTTCATGTTTTGCTATTTGTAAGCTTAAATATCTCGTATTTTGCTATCTACAATTTCCATTCTTTTTGAAAGTCGACAGCCATGCAAGATATGAAATGCTAGATGCACACTGTAACGATTTATTACGATGACGTCCTTCACCGTCCTTCATATTTCCAAATTCAGAAGTTCATAGGAGGAAGACACTTTTTTGCTTATAATAGTAAACAAAAAGGAGCTGTTAAGATAAGGCGTAAAATCAGCCCTGAAAAGTGGAATTTTGAAAATTGAAATTTCAAGAACCTTTTTTGGTAAAATGTATACCTATACGGCATCCCATCAGAATATGAAGTTATTTTTTATCTGTTTTGCATAATATTGCTAATTTTTAGGTCAAAACTTATCTTTTTCTCATAGAAATCAATAGAAAACGGAAAAGTTTTATTGAACATTGTTCCCCCCGGATATACAGAAAGCCACTTTTACTGGAAATGTGTATCCATGATACAAATCTTTTGGCAAAGTGGGGTTCTGTATCTCCGGGGGGAACACTACCCCAGAGACGAAAAACTAAAAATGGAAAGGGGGGTGCATTTTATAAGAATCGATCTTTTTGACCATTAAATATAGCATATTTGACTATTTTCCCTCTTTAATCTATCAAACATTGTGTACTCAATATGATTGAAAGAAAGATACAAGAATTAGAAACGAAATAAGCAAGAGTGATGTTCATTTCTCCGTCAATGTGTATTTCGCGCTAAAAGGCTTACATTGTAGCCATTGAATGAAGAATAAGACCGTATTTTAAGTTCCGGATTTCATTATTTACCGATTAAAGGAGGTAGAACGTTCGAAATCTATTTCTGATACACAATGTAGACATATTTGATGTCTTTTAGTTTATATTTATCCATTTTAGATAAAATATTCAAAAATGTATACGTTTTTGTCGATATTATCGGATTTTCTATCTGAGCACCCTTACCTCTTTCGACCTTAATTTTACAACCTTAAGAGTTCCTCAACATAATATAAAAAAATGTAAAAGGTCTGCAAATACATTATATTTCAATAATGATTCATGTTTTTCTGTGTACGATTCGCCATGCGGAAAAAATAAGTCACGGGATTCAGGGCTAAATACGGCCCTTATCTTAACAGCTCCTTAAGCTTATGAAGTTTCCTAAAAATTTCAATATTATTATTTTTTATCCATATATCTGTCTTATTTAGTCTTTCTGATTTTTCCTATCTCTTACTGTTGAAAAGATATGAGCATCGAAATTTTGAGTTGGGTATTTCGATACACCTTCACCCCAACAGATCGGGCGCACACTAAAATTGGTAGTCCGAGTCCGACTCGAGAAAAGCAGTGTTGAGATTTTCAAATTCCGATTTCACGGCAATGATGAATATGCATTTCATAAATACATTTCGATATACACAATTTGATTTTAAAACAGTTGATTAATTTAGAAGAGATCAGCTACAAACCAGAATTTACACACAAAAAGTGGTAGTTTGATTCCGATTTCTAACCTACAAACCTGTTTCTAAACTTCAATAACTATATTTTGAACATCAAGTTTAATTTCTAATTCTAGCAAACGTTCGAACATAATTTTCGGTTGGTTTATTTACAAATTGATGAACAATTTCTCCAACATTCTTCCCTCCCCTCGTTTTTCGAGAACAGTTCTGTTTATATTGAACGATGTCGCCATGATGGAAATTCAAAATAAACTTTGAAAAAAGGGAAGGGGGGGTCCAAATTTGAACCTGCACAGCGAGAACCTCATGGTATTTATATATATATATTGAACGTAACTTGTTATTACCATTTCTCTTCTCAAGAAAATTGGTTCTACAGCTACGAGCTCGCCTTTTTTATGGGGGAAGGGGGCAGGAAGAATTTGCAAAAAAAAAAAAAAAATCCCGGCTCTGAAAAATGCTGAAAAAAATATTCCGGCCCAAAGGGCCGGCAATTTTTTTTTCCCCGGACCATGCAAAAGTAAGGATACATTGCATGATATGGAAATTTTCGCTGGCCCTTTGTGCCAGACAATTTAAAGTCAAAAAATTAATTAATATAAATACAAACTGATCACATAGCTGTATCTACCAGAGACCTAATACGCATAGGCACAAAAATCTAGAAAAGGTTCTATTTAAACATCATACAATCTGTCTGAAATTCGCTAATTGCAAAGAGACATCTGAAGGAACGGTTATTAACTCATACTCTGTAACAGCGGGGAGTTTAACTTACACAGACATTCACAACATTTGACAATTTGTTTAAATCCGGCCCGAAGAACCGGCGAAAATTTTTCTCCGACTCTGGTAATGGCTGAAAAAAATGGCCTGCTCAGAAAATTGCTGAAAAAATTTTACCGGCTGGCAATTCCTGCCCCCCCCCCCCCCCCAAATCAAATGGTTGCTCACCAACAATTATCGGTTTGAAAATTTAATGTTACTGCTATTTGAAAACTTAAATATATAATATAAATACATGTAATGTGACGTCCTTCATATTTCCAAACCAAAAATTGTATAGGAGGAAGACACTCTTGTTGCAACCGCAACAAGAAGCCTTTCTAGTTTTGTCTATTATACAAACTAATTGCGGGGGTTTAATAAATACGAAAACCGCGAACTTAGCGAAATTAAAACTACCGCAATCATTTCCCCGTTTACGGTACTTTTAAAGCTGCCTTGGCATCTCATCCTCTTTGGGGATCCATGTTTGCTTCTTTGTATAATATTCTAGTTGTTTTTAGTGGTCTTGTAATTTTCTTGATTAGTTTGCTCATTAATTGATAATGATTTTCGGATTCTGATTTTTGTTTCCGCATCTAGGTGTTTCGGTGGTCGTCCTAAAGATCATGGATGCTAAAATTTGCATCATATATACTATTGTCATTATTCGGTACATTTATGGACATAGAAATTTCCACACTCTTTGGCCATATTACATTGTTTAGATTGAGGATCACTGTCGACGCTTAAGTACCCGAAATGTACATGTCTCGTCCATGCTGTAAATTTATATGTTCGTAAATGATGCTATTGAATTTGATGACATTTTTTCTAGAATCTGACTTTCACTCACTAGTTAAAGTCATATTTGAAATAAACCTCTTCATACATTACAAATGTAATAGTTTGTATGATTTCGACTTTGTGTGTCTGTAGTGTGGAGCAGTTAAAAAGGTTCCTGCGATTGATGTTTTAAGTGTATTAATTACTTTCGTTCCAGTTGTCGCCTGAGGGGAGCCAAGTTCGATCAACTTCGGTTGATCGTCTGTCTCCTCAACGCATTCAAAATTTTCTGGTACTAAAATTCTTGAAATTTCTAAAACGTGGGTCCTGTAGCATCATATCCCACACATCCTGCTACATCTTTCGGTACATTTTTGACATAATAGTTTTCACCCTCTTTGGCCATATTACATTGTTTACATTGAGGATTAAGTACCCGAAACGTGCATGCCTGGTCCATGCTGTACATTTATCTGTTCGTGAATGATGCTATTGAATTTGAGGACGTTTTCTCTTGAATCTGACTTTCACCTCTTCATACATTAGTAGTTTGTATGATTTCGACTTTGTGTGTTTGCAGTGTGATGCAGTTACAAAGGTTCCTGCGATTGAATGTTTAAAGTGTATTAATTACTTTCGTTCCAGTTGTCGCCTGAGGGGAGCTTTGTTAGGGGCCTTTATAAATATCATCGAAATTTAAGGATCTGAACATCCTAGCACTCTTTTGGTCATAGACTTTTATTAATTATGCGACTGAATGCCGTGCAAGTTTTAGAAAGAAGATTCTCAAAACCCAAAAAGAGGGCGCTACTAAAACAATTTTTATACAAAACATTAATTTGGTGCATTAACATTGGTTTGAGTTGTTTTTCAAGAAGGTAACGAGTTGAAACACTTCATTTTTATTCACTTTTTCAAAATAGATACATATCCTGTTTACTAGCAAATCCTGGGTTAGCAACAAGGATTAATTAGCGCAGTGATATATGTATAACACTCGCTCCTCACCTCCAAGGTCCCGGTTTCGAATCCCTGATTTGGCAAAGGGGTCTTATGTGAGAGTGAATGGCATCGCCCACTTAGTCTTCGAAGGTTTCTCCCTCAATATTCCGGTTTCCTCCCTTCACACTAACGTCTGAGCAAACGCGAGACATTAATACAAGTTTGTAACTTGTTTCTTTAACAGTGCAAATAAAGTTTCACAAAAATTTATCCATTCAGAAATAGTAATATCTGGCGAATTTTTAAATCGGTGTTTTGGATGGTATTAACCTGAAATATCTTCCAGCAGTTTTACCTTCAATGCCTTCATTGTCAACTCGTGTGCTTGATCATCAAAATTCATTTCAAGTATTTCATCATTGTCATGAGCAACCTACATGTGCATGTATAATGTTATGTTTCTATGAGTTAAAGAAGATCCTGAGGATAATCTCAACAGCACTCACAACAGAGCACAAAATTAAGCATGGACGGACCCCTAGCAAGCTAGAGGTGGGACCAGGTGCCCGGGAGGAGTAAGCATCCCCTGTTTACTAGCCGCACCCGCCGTCGATGTTTACGCACGAAAATGAAAATATATAAAATTCATGCACTGTCTAACGTTATTTCTGTATAGAAAGTGCTATGGTATGGTGTCAATGTCAGGAAAATATATTCAAAACACTTACTGTCAAACCCCTTGCAGGGAACTTTTTTACGAGCTCCACAAGGCAAAGGGCATAAGTATCACACACAGTTCCATAGATTTTGCTTCAATCAGAAACTTTTTCCAAAATGTTAACGAGACAGACGGACATACATACAGACAGACATCATCAGTCCATAGAATGGAATTGCTTTGCAGTCTGGCTAATTAATACAATTAGCATCCTCCTTTGGCAGGTTACAAGAAATATCTAATTTAAAGTTCATTATCATTAACAATGGCTTGCTTGTGACAGATGACCTTGAGAACACTCACCTTGATCTTTGAATTTGACATTAATCGCCTTTCTTTTATGAAGGAGATGATTTGTTTCAACAATGTGGTGAAGCGATGAAATAGGTGGACTGCCGAAAATGTATCATAAATATATGATATCTTTGAACAGGTAAATAAAAATTTGACCTACATCTTGACCACTGATCCTAGTCTGACTTGCAGACCTATGAAGGTGTTATCCTTTTTGTCGTCTTCAGTCTGACTGCCTATGCATAGGCAAAACTTGAGAATTTTGGTGCAAAAAAAATTTGGCAAGTCGTCCTTTTTTTGACAAATTCCAGTACCTTCAACCAAAAAATAACTCGCCCAGTCCTTCTGCCTCTAAAAAATCCCATCTAGGCCTGGTTTCACCTCTTCTTCTCTTCAATTTTTCCTCTGATTGTTCTAAAAATAGCCTATATTTAGAATGGGGGAAACCCAAGGATGTAACACACAATTTCATTGGTCGATTTATTCTCAGTATGACAAAGCGTCGTCGATCAGAGGAAAAATCGAAGAGAAGAAGAGGTAAAACCAGGGCTAAAGGGGATTTTTTCAGTTGTTTTCTGTTTAAAGAAGAAACTAAGATATGATTGATAATTAATTTTAATATAAAAGGTTCACCTTCATGTATATCAAAGTATTCATTTACATAATGACTACATAGAACTCCCGTCTCTAATCATGTTTGTATTTTGTACTTTGAAATTCTTAATGATAGTTATTTTAAAAGGGATCATATTTTTGTTATGCATAAAAAATAATAAATTTAGACCAGAATCTGTTAACTTCACGATAATAGTGAACATGTGAAAAATCAATACATGAAATCAGTACCTTTTTTTCTAAGCCCAAATCTGAATATATAGTTATTTCTAAATTAATAATTTTTTGATTGGATAAAATTTGGTCCAGACATGCAATATGACATACTGCAGTGACACTCACGATCTGAAATATATATAATATAAATAATAACAACGTTCACTAGTCAATCACCAGTGTAAAACGACGACAAATGTTTTCCATGGATGATTTTTCCTCTGTGTAATGTATAAAGACGTTGCAACTCAGCTGGCTTGAGCCATAAAGTAGCGATAAAGGAACGCTGCCGCTAGGGCTACACCAAGGGGGAGAAGCCATCCTGTCCATCCACTGAAAGAGAGAAACAGTGTCGCTTACATGTACTTTTATGGTAGAGTACTAATACATGTTACTGTAGTTGTATTTATTTCTCTGTGTTTGTATATTTCTTTTATGGGTCAATATAACAAATCTGAAAAATTCAAATCTAATTAAAATGACATGATGTCTTCTAGTACAATGGATGATGTAACCAAAGTCAAATATCATAAAAAACTAAAGTGTCCCCTATAAATAAACTAATCAAAGGACTGAAAGTCCTGCGAGTTGGCAAAAAGTAACATTGAGACGAACATACGGAAGACAAGTATAAAACTGGCACAAATCAAACTCCAAATCTATGCCTCAAATGCTCGAATGAGTGATTCTCACAATTCAAGAGTTGTCTCAAATCTAAAAAAAAGTCTGGAAATATATAAATACATGTATATAAAATGATAGAACTTCTTAACCAAATAACTGCTTTTGAGGTCAGAGTTCAAGGTCAATATGATCATGTCAAATTTGTTGCAATTGTTATGGGTGTATGTATGAAGTATACCGGTACTGTCCGATCACTTTTACTTCAGGAGATATTTGCTTTTGAAACTTCTTGACCAACTTAAAACCAACATCTTAGGTTTATTTAGTATCAAACTGAAAAACCTTTTTTCCTTGTCGGTAAATAGCTCATCAGAGCTAATGTTGATTGTTATAAATTATGTCTGACTTTAAATAAATACATGCATTATTGATTGATTGATTATTTACTTGTATTTAGTCTTCTACACATCCACAATTTTTTTTTTTAAATCTAAGGTCTTTTTTATCCTAAATACAATACTTTTACCTATCTATCTAAAAATGGGGTGCTCCTTATACAGAGGAGGGAAATACAAAGAAAAAAGATGCGCCATATTTTAATGCACTGACATCAACAAGTGATCGCTATTCCTGTAGCATCGTTCCTTGTAGCATTTTTTTGCATTCTCATAATGCATTTAACCCATTATTTACAACTTGAACTTAAATGTCTGTCGTCTAATATGTTCTTTTGTCAAATCGTAGTGGTCCTATTTCTTACTGCGCCGGTAACATTGTGCGTTGTTTGGTCCGTGCAGGGTTATCAAGTGCAAAGTTGAAAGTCATAGCAATGAGAGTTGGCTTTGCCAACTCAAAAATCCCTGCACACAACTGAAAGTTCAAAAACATATTTACCTGAGGATCACATCACTGATAAGTGAAAGATAAAATAATAACGACAACTCACCTATTAGAACTTCTGTCAGGAGGGTTAAAAGATGTGTTGGTCTGTAAAGAGAGAAAACAATAGAAATTTATGATTCAGAGTCAGGGAAAATAAAAGATTATTAGTCATAAAAAAGAATATGAGTACATGATTTACATTTCACTTGCAGTTTCAAGATAAAAGAAAGATAACTCCTCCATTTCAGTTAAATGTTTGAGTTCAGCTTACCTTTATAGGTTTGCCCTTCTTGTCATCCTGAAATGAACAAAGAATGCAAATTTACCAAAAAATATAATACTTGATTTTATCATTTCACAATCTCAAAACAAGATATTCATGTAGAGATATGAGTTCAACTGGTTTGGATTTGTACATAGGTTTTTGGTAAATGTGGAAAAAAATGTTTGCATATGTGACTTCAACTCGATGTATATAATAACACATTTATTATAAAGCTACTGATAAAATAGGCTCAAGGAAGCACCAAATAAGTGACTATATGACTTACTGGATGTAATTCTCCTATCAAGTAATCCTTCATCAGCTCCCGTGCGTCCACCGAATGACCAACATCTTCAAATGATTCTGTTGCGTCACGACCTGAAGGCATAAATAGAATGACAATCAAGCATTGCAATACATCTAGACTGATCAACAACAGGTATATGGCTTGTATTGCCAGGGCATGTTGACCTCAGCACGCACCTAGACCTAAACCAGCCGTATTTTTTATCTGTCTATTGTTTATATGTCATTTCCAGCTAGACAAGATTGTCTGGTGTTGGGTTAAGTGATTAGCTTATTTACATATTTTTACTGATCTACGGAATGTTTCTCCATACAGAACTGTTGACCTAAGGTGACACTGCACTTGTTGTAACCTTAATACACGTATGTGACCTTGACATTGAAGGTCACCTTGAAGGTCAATGGGTGTTGAGTTTCGTCGTGCTTCACAATCAATGTAAGTCTGATGTTAGTGAAAATTATAATACATATCAAATAAGTAATAGCCATATACATAATTATCTGACAGATAGATGAACATACAAACACAGAACAAAGCAATCCTCTTTAAAGAGTTAGAAGCAACATAAGAGAAGTTTGTCTGCAGCAAACAATATACAATGTGTATATTCAGGTCTGTTTGAGAGATATAAAATAACTTGATTTGATACGACACTGAAACATACTTTATAATGAATAGTGCTATTGTTTAATATTACCATACATGTATAAGTTTACTTATGTCTATTTGGTATAACGATTTACTCTGAAGGTTTAAAGTAGAAAGGAGGGGAGGGGAGGGGCACAAACATGTATGGTTCAGCTAAATCTGGGAGTGATCAAATCTTAGTAGCTATATAGATATATATAGATCAGATGTATCATGTTTTATGGATATGAATTTACCTGCTTGCTCCAGTAACACTTCTTCGCCTCCTGGATGCTGAAAAATATATAAAACATACTTAATTCCAGTCTAAAGAAAATATATAAAAACGTGTACCGTAAATCCAGTCTAACGGAAATGAGAAATATACAATCTTCTGACAAAATATGTGTATTATACAAAAAAGACATGTAAAATAGGGCTTAAAAAGAAAACAAAACTTATGTTCAGTTATGGTACATGTTCAAGGAATTTTTTTTTCAAAATGAATAGCCTTTACTTCCTTCCTGCTTCGGTAAAACTTGTTTTGCTGATAACTTATCAGTGATAATACATGTACATGCGATATTTTTAAATCTTCGTGCTCGTAGAGGGACAAAGAACGGAACAAAGCCTTAAAAAAGGGGGACAAATGGGAAGCTAAAGCTAAAAGTTCATTATAAATATTAAAAGTACACATCTGGATGAGCAAAATTAGATGTATGAAATATAATTCTTTATCTTCAACTGGAAGTGCAATATACATTGTAGTTAAACATTGGTTTAATCATAATTAGCAGTTGGATAAGATTTATGCTGCATCGTTAAAGTTTCCTAAATTTTGGGGCAAGATATGTCTTTTATTCTATAGATATCAATGGAAAATGGAAGGGAAAGTTTTAAAACATTGCCCCCCCCCAGCTATAGAACGCCACTTTTACAGACGGTGTATATCATTAATACACATCTTTTGACAAAGTGGGGTTTTGTAGCTAGGGGGTGAATGATGCCCCAGAGGTGAAAAACCGAAGGGGGGGGGGGGGGGGCATTTTACAAATCTGTGTTTTAGGCCATGGTATAAGCAAAGTTTCTTTTTTTCCCTTTTGAAGTCATTCATTTATTCATTCTTAACATGTTCACATGAAATGCACAAGATTTTGGAATGAAATAAGAGCATGCTGTTAATTTCTACACTGTGTATTTTGCGGTAAAATGCCTACCTTGTACATGTTGTAGCCTACATTTTGTATGAATACAAATTTGATAAACCATAAACCGCTAAAGGCGGTAAGGCCGGATTGTGAAGTGTTTGTATTAGATGACGTATACATTTTTGCGTAGACAGAAAGGTCAAAGGTCATTAATACTATTGCACAATGAAACATAGGTAATCACAGATTACGAAGCTCACCTCGTGGCAGCAAAATTCAATTCAAACATATTTCTAAGTAAATGTATATTGGCTTTTAAAGGCAAAATCATTCAAGCGGAAAAAGTAGGTCAAGGTCATTTTATGAAAGTTTGATCAAAGATACATCCAATATGCAAGTTTGGTATATGTAGCACTTATACTTTGCTCAATATTGGCTATTAAAGGCAAAATCACTCAAACGGAAAAAGTAGGTCAAGGTCATTTTATTAAAGTTTGATCAATGATACATCCAATATGCAAGTTTGGTACATGTAGCACTTATAATATGCTCAATATTGGCTTTTAAAGGCAAAATCACTCAAGCGGAAAAATTAGGTCAAGGTCATTTTATGAAAGTTTTGATCAAAGATACATCCAATAAACAAGTTTGGTACATGTAGCACTTATACTTTGCTCAATATTGGCTTTTAAAGGCAAAATCACTCAAGCGGAAAAAGTAGGTCAAGGTTATTTTTTGAAAGTTTGATCAAAGATACATCCAATAAACAAGTTTGGTACATGTAGCACTTATACTTTGCTCAATATAAGCTTTTAAAAGCAAAATCACTTAAGTGGAAAAAGTAGGTCAGATGCTGCATCAGATGCATGGGTCCATCTCGGCATCCCATGATGAATCACTTGTGCAAGTTTGATTACTGTAGCATCAGTACTTTGTCAGATACTGAGCTACCCCAAACTTCTTAACCAAGCCACTCTGAGCTACCCCAAACTTTTTAACCAAGTCACTCAAGCGGAAATGTAGGTCAGATGCAGCATCTGATGCATGGGTTCACCTCAGCATCCAAAGATGAATTACTTGTGCAAGTTTGGTTACTGTAGCATCAGTACTTTGCCAAATACTGAGCTACCCCAAACTTCTTAACCAAACCACTCTGAGCTACCCCAAACTCAACTTCGTCGAGGTGAGCTAAAAATAGCTATGGTTATGAGGATTCTAAATGTGAAATATCAAAGCCCTACCTCTTATGGTTCAAAAGTAGGTCAAAGGTCAATGTCAAGGTCATTTGGCCAAAAGTAATGATATGAAATGAAAGGTCTGGTCAGGAGTAAACCCTACATCTAATGATCTTATAATTTAAAAGTAGGTCAAATGTCAATGTCAAGGTCACTAGGTCAAAAGTCATGATATCAAATGAAAGATCTCGTCATAAGGAATCTATATGTGAAATATCAAAACCCTACCTCTTATAATTCAAAAGTAGGTCAAAGGTCAATATCAAGGTCATTTGGCCAAAAGTAATGATATGAAATGAAAGGTCTGGTCATGAGGAAACCCTACCTCTTATAATTTAAAAGTAGGTCAAAGGTCAATGTCAAGGTCACTAGGTCAAAAGTCATGATATCAAATGAAATGTCTGATCATAGAGATTCTGCATGTTAAATTTCAAAGCCATAGCCTCTATAGTTCATGAAATATAGCCCAGATTTATTATTTTTAAATGTAGGTCAATCTCCAAGGTCAAGGTCACCAGGTCAAAAATTTTGGTAACCGTGGTGAGGTCTTGTGACAAGGAATACATACGTAAAATATAAAAGCCCTATCATTTACCATTTAAAAGTTATGGCCAAGGTTAAAGTTTTTCAAAAGTAGGTCAATCTCCAAGGTCAAGGTCACAAGGTCAAAACTTTTGGTATCCATGGTGAGGTCTTGTGACAAGTAATACATATGTAAAATATAAAAGCCCTATCAGTTACCATTTAAAAGTTATGGCCAAGGTAAAAGTTTTTTAAAGTAGGTCAAACTCCAAGGTCAAGGTCACAAGGTAAAAATTTTTGGTATCCATGGAAAGGTCTTGTCACAAGAAATACACAAGTGAAATATGAAAGCCCTATCACTTACCATTCAAAAGCTACGGCCAAGGTTAAAGTTTTTCCAGCATCACACACAGCAGGATACTGGCCAGTTAACCATGGTAACACAGATTTTAAACCAAAGACAAGAAGTGGGTCACTAATCATTTGCTACATACACTGTTCATCCCCAAAGTCAAGGATTATATTTTATTGGAAAAATCTACTTTAATTGTGATATACTCATCAAATTTTATCATCGAAGCGCGGGACAATATATGTGGTAAGTACTCAAATATATTTCAGAAATAAAACTTCTTTGTATATATGTAAATCATGTAAATATGTATGTAAATTTATTCACAGTAAAATACATTTCTAAATGTTTTTGTTCCCTGTAAAATAAGTCGGGTAAGATATATATTTTCAGATATGAAATACATGTGAAATATTTCCATGAAATAAATTATTAATGTTCAAATATATATATTTTTCAAAATGATGACTTCATTTGCATTTTTTTCTTTTTCAGAAAGAGCGAAGACATTGGAGAGGAAGACAAGTAAACCCGCAGAACATGTGTGGATTAATAAAATATTTGATTATAAATAATGGCTTTAACATGGATTATTTTTATCCATGAATAACATATTGAAAACATTCCATGAAAATGTTTTTAAAAATGTTTTCATAATGTTTAACACGCTGATGCAGAGAAACATTTTCGAAATGTTTTCTTTTCTTGGGGGGGGGGGGGGGGGACGTTTTGTGAAATGTTTTAAAACGTTTCAGAATAATGTTCCCAAGAAATGTTTTGTAACGTTTTTAAAACCATCCAAAATAATGTTATCGAAACACTTTTGAAAAACGTTTTCACAACCAAATGGAAACATTTTGAAAACGTTATAGAAATGTTACTGTGTTAACTGGGTAAATTAAGTTCAAATACGCTTCAGATGCCACCAAATTGCTTCATTTTTTCAAAATTTTCTCAGGGGAGGCCACCAAACCCCCATCAATGGGAGGGGGATTACCCCTCCCATACCCTCCCCCACTCGGCCCTAGCAAGTGATTCCCATTAAATGTTGTGTGTGCCCCCCCTCCCCCCCCCCCCCCCCCGGCAATTAGGGTTCTGGATCCGCCCCTGTTGACTGTCCGGAAACTGTTACTGCACCAGTACATACATGTATAATATTAGTTTGTAATCTTTGATACCAGCTTAAGCATAACTGGCACACACAGGAAAATCATGAAATTAAGAAAAAATAAGAGAAAAATAAACAAGAGGCCCAAGGGGGCCACATCGCTCACCTGAGGAGACTGTATGTATGTTTTCAATCAAAGTCAAAACCTGAAGGAAATCGCTTTTAGTGAAGCTTTGAGAAGGACAAGGTGTACAAGTTACTTCCTGTAAAGTTTGGTGACATTCTGTGCAGTAGTTTAAGAGGATAAGTCAAAAATGTGTCATTCAAATAGAGCCTATAGAGGACATCTTGGATTTCAAATCGGCTCGAAAAAAAAAAAAACTAAGTAGAGGGCAATGAGTACTTGCGTCCTGTGAAGTTTCAAGAAATTGTGTGAAGCAGTTTCAGAGGAGAAGTTGAAAATGCGTCAGCCAATCAGAGCCTGTGGTGGCCATCTTGGATTTCCGATAGGCTCCAAAAACGTAAACTTGATAGAGGGTATGAGTACTTGCATCCTGTGAAGTTTCATGAAATTCTGCACAGCGGTTTCAGAGGAGAAGTCGAAAATTTGTCAGCCAATCAGAGCCTGTGGCGGCCATCTTGGATTTCTGATCAGCTCGAAAAACACAAACTTGGTAGAGAGCAATCAGTACTTGCTTCCTGTGAAGGTTTGTGAAATTCTATGCAGCCGTTTGAGAGGAGAAGTCGAAAATGTGTCAGTCAATCAGTCTGTGGCGGCCATCTTGGATTTCCGATTGGCTCGAAAAACACGAACTTGGTAGAGGGCATTGAGTAGTTGCTTCCCTAAAGTTTCATGAAATTCTGTGCAGCGGTTTCAGATGAGAAGTCGAGAATGTGTCAGCCAATTAGAGCCTGTGGCGGCCATCTTGGATTTCCGATCGGCTCGGAAAACACAAACTTGGTAGAGGGCATTGAGTACTTGCTTCCTGTGAAGTTTCATGAAATTCTGTGCAGCGGTTTCGGACGAGAAGTAAAAAATGTGTCAGCCAATCAGAGCCTGTGGCGGCCATCTTGGATTTCCGATCGGCTCGAAAAACACAAACTTGGTAGAGGGCATTGAGTACTTGCTTCCTGTGAAGCTTCATGAAATTCTGTGATGCAGTTTTAGAAGAGAAGTCGAAAATGTGTCAGCCAATCAGAGCCTGTGGCGGCCATTTTGGATTTCCGATCGGCTTGAAAAACACAAATTCGATAGAGGGCATTGAGTACTTGCTTCCTGTGAAATTTCGTGAAATTCTGTGCAGCGGTTGCAGAAAAGATATCGAAAATGTTAAAAGTTTACGTCGGACGGACGGACGATGGACGGACGAAGCGCTATGACAATAGCTAAAAACAACAATACTTGTAGGGGACCATGATTTCTTCATTCCTACGAAGTTTAACGAAAATCTGTTCAGTGGTTCTGGAGAAGAAGTTGAATATGTATGAAAATCATCCCCCCTTCTTCTTGAGTTATCTAAGTAACCCGAGAGAGATAGTTATACAGAAGCTAAAGCAAAATAACAGACCCCCTCCCCATCTTTTCACTGTGTTATTGATAATATTGATCTGTTCTTACATTAATATTTTGAGCTGCTCTCAATATTGTAATTTCAAAGTTGTATATCCAAGTCTTCACAAGATAAATTTGAAAATACTTATTCATCTTTTTAAAATTATTTAGTTTCCTTTTCCATACCTATTTAATAATTTAAAATATATAACATTCAAATGAATCGATAATCCAAAAATTTAAACCTCAAAAACATAAATCAATATTAAAGAAAGACAACTCTTGCATACATGAACATGTACCAACTTATACGAAACTAAAGTTACCAGGGTACCAGAACTTGAACTTACAAGCCTTGGGTCCATGTTCACAGTAAACATATCTATTCATGATTGAAAAAACACTCATAAAAATCTGTTCAGCAGTTCTGGAGAAGAAGTTGAATATGTATGAAAATCACCCCCCCCCTTTCCTTTTCACATAAGAAAATAATTCATAAAACATCAAAAAATTAAAATTTCAGTATAAAATACATATCAAAGCATTTAGTAACTTAAATGTGATAAATGTGCAGTAAATGAATGTGTAAAATCATACACATATTGAGTTATTTAAAGAAATAGTGCAAAAATGTGCATTTCTGACGAAGTCCGAAAAGACGTCAAAAACTCGTCAAAAATTTGACTTCCGAGTGGAACCAAAAATAACGACACTTCTTAAGACATCTCTCTAGATCATCCTGATGCTTTCGGTTTGTCGATACGTGCTTCCGTTCTGAAGAAAAAGTTTGTCAAAGGATGGTACCCCATGTGACCTACTTTTGCCTCTGGTGGCGCCACCTGTTGATGGATCCGGACGAAAAACAACAACACTTGTAGGGGACCATGAGTACTTCATTCCTACCAAGTTTCATGAAAATCTTTTCAGTGGTTCTGGAGAAGAAGTCGAAAATGTTGAAAAGTTTACGACGGACGACAGACGACGGACAGACGACAGACGACAGACGACGGACGCCGGAAGGTGCGCTATGACAATAGCTCACTTGAGCTTTGCTCAGGTGAGCTAAAAAATATTCCTTAAAAATCGAAAAGTGGATATCTTGACAAAATTCTTTCACTTGTAGGGTACCATGCATGAGTACCTCATACCTACAAATTGTCATGACAATCTGAAGAGTGGTTATAGAAAAGAAGCAGAAAATGTATGAAAATCACCCCCCCCCCCCCTTCCTTTTTACATAAGAAAAAAATTCATAAACAAGAGCCCCAGGAGGGCACAACGCTCACCTGATACCCATGGGTGCTCTAATTGACATACTGACATTGAATAAGACGTAAAATTGATAGTGCCAGTATCACGATTTGAGCCTACATTCTTTCTAAAAAGATTTTTGCCGGATGCAGACAAGATTTTTTTTTACAGCCTTTAAAAGTACAAACAAGAAGAAATAGTAACATTTCAAAACATTATCTTTTTTACTGATTTGAATAGACGGATAATGTGATCCAAAGTCATATGCCCAGCTAGTGTATAGTTCAATTATTCAACATCAAAAAATCATTTTGTAAAATTCCACATTAATGTGCAGCAAGTGATGAAGAAACAGACAAAAAGAATAAAACAATGAAATAAACTTAATACTCTGGTGTATGCTGCTTTTAGGGAAACAAATTAATAGGCCCATGATACTGTAAAGCTTGTCCAACTAGCAGACCTACCACATCGTTATTTACTGTTAACTATGTTTCGCCTCATGATAGGACTGTTACATGGACAAAATATTAGCTGACAGAGTTCATGAAAAGTATCAGCTGCATCGGATTTGCTGATAAAAAATCATTTGGTCCGATAAAAACTCATGTTCTATCTATTATTTGGACAGATAAAAATTCCCAAATGTCTGACCACAGGAACCTGTCGTTTTATGAGAGAAAATGTTTTATTATTCACGACCTTCAAAGCCTCTTGTGTTCGTCTTTAGAAATGTTGTATACATACAAGATGTCGAACACAGTGGCTTAAGGTTGTGAATCATAATTTATTTCCTCTTTTAAAACAACAGCTTCCTGTGGTCCAACATTTCATTGAAAGATTTCAAGAACTCTGAACTGAATTATTTGTTTTCAAGAATTTCAGATATATCAAATGTCCTATACATTCTCAAAATCCTCGGGAAGAAATTACTCATTTGTTTTCAAGAATTTCAGATATATCAAATGTCCTATACATTCTCAAAATCCTCGGGAAGGGATTACTCATTAGATGTTTCTTCAAGAAATCAGTCCGTATACAATTCATCTAAGAGAGTCTAAGACAAAGGAAATTCGAGCTAAGTTTATAAACGATGACAAGTATGGAATTGTTCCAAGTACATGAATAATAACAAGCATGAAAGTGTTCCCAGTATATGCACATTAAATAAAATCTATTAAATACCGGCAGTACTATTTTGTTTGCACGATAGATCATCTATTAATCTCCTGAAATGTATCACGTGTACAGTACTAACACGGTGGGTAATCTCGCAACGCAGAACAATTTATTTTTCAATATTTTTGCGCAAAATAGATAATTTATTACAAAAAGGGAAATGTGATGCAGTGTAACAACGCCCTAACTATGAGTTGTATCCAAAATAAGGTGGATATTATAGCTTTTTATAATGCACAAACACGATCGGCGTTCTACTTTCACTTTCATCTACACCAATCATGCCGATAGTTTTTCGGCCTTATAAAAGGATATTACCTCTCTTACTTTCGATAAAACTCGTATCTAAGGCATCTTTACACTGCATCACATTCCCCTTTTTGTGAAAAATAATTTGTAATACACGAAATTTTAGATAAACCTAGTGTTCTGCGTTGCGAGATTACCCACCGTGACTATTAAATGGGCGTGGAGGAATTAACCAATCAAATCTGTAACACAAGATATATGGCGACTTTGTCTACCATAGATACAAAAATAAAGCGGAGAAAATAATCATTATATAGGGAAATTGTTATATAATATGCATGTATGGAAAAAGTCAACATCTCAAAAATAAATTCAGAGTATATATTTGATTGCATGTGTTATTTCGACGTACACAAAGCCAAACTAGCTTGTCTGTTTAAAAAATCATGAAAAATCTAAAAGTTGATATTTTGACAGAATTCTTTCACACTTTCTATTCTAACGATAAATATAAAAAAAGGAGAAAAAAAAACTGCAAAAGTGGGGTACTGCCGGGGTTTGAACCACTACTCTTGGGTATGGAAAACCTACATTGTATCTATGAATGTTTTTCCGTAAAAATCCAAATGAGGATATCTTGACAAAATTCTTTCACTTGTAGGGAACCATGAGTACCTCATACCTACCAAGTTTCATGACAATCTAAGAAAAAAAGTAAGTTAGATATGATAAATATGCAGTAAATGAGTGTGTAAAATCATACACTTATTGAGTTATTTAAAGAAATAGTGCAAAAATTAGCATTTCTGACTAAGTCCGAAGAGACGTCAAAAAAGCGTCAAAAATTTGAGTTCGGAGTGGAACCAAAAATAACAACACTTCTTAAGACATCTCTCTAGATCATCCTGATGCTTTCGGTTTGTCGATACGTGCTTCCGTTCTGAAGAAGAAGTTTGTCAAAGGAGGGTACCCCCTGTGACCTACTTTTGCCTGTGGTGGCGCCACCTGTTGAGGGATCCGGACGAAAAACAACAACACTTGTAGGGGACCATTAGTACTTTATACCTACCAAGTTTCATCAAAATCCCTTTAGCCATTCTTGAGAAGAAGTTGAAAATGTGAAAAGTTTACGACAGACAGACGACACACGACACACGACACACGACAGACGACACACGACACACGACGGACGCCGGACGGATCGCTATGACAATAGCTCACTAGAGCCTTTGGCTCAGGTGAGCTAAAAATAAAAAAAAATAAAATTTAAGCATAAAATACATATCAAAGCATTAAGTAAGTTAAATATGATAAATATGTAGTAAATGAGTGTGTAAAATCATACACTTATTGAGTTATTTAAAGAAATAGTGCAAAAATGTGCATTTCTGACTAAGTCCGAAAAGACGTCAAAAACGCGTCAAAAATTTGACTTCGAAGTGGAACCAAAAATAACAACACTTCTTAAGACATCTCTCTAGATCATCCTGATGCTTTCGGTTTGTTGATACATGCTTCGGTTCTGAAGAAGAAGTTTGTCAAAGGAGGGTACCCCCCGTGACCTACTTTTGGCTGTGGTGGCGCCACCTGTTGACAGATCCGGACGAAAAACAACAACACTTGTAGGGGACCATGAGTACTTCATACCTACCAAGTTTCATCAAAATCCCTTCAGCCGTTCTGGAGAAGAAGTCGAAAATGTGAAAAGTTTACGACGGACGACGCCGGACGCCGGACGCCGGACGGACGCCGGACGGTGCGCTATGACAATAGCTCACTTGAGCTTCGCTCAGGTGAGCTAAAAAGGGGAAAAAGTTTTTTTGGGGTCCCGCCGGGGTTTGAAGCCACTCCCCATGGGTCCATTGGGCATGGAAAACATACATTATACCTATGTACAATCTTAAAAAATATTCCTTAAAAATCGAAAAGTGCATATCTTGACAAAATTCTTTCATTTGTAGGGTACCATGCATGAGTACCTCATACCTACAAATTGTCATGACAATCTGAAGAGTGGTGATAGAAAAGAAGCAGAAAATGTATGAAAATCACCCCCCCCCCTTCCTTTTTACATAAGAAAAAAATTCATAAAAAATCAAAAAAAATAAAATTTAAGCATAAAATACATATCAAAGCATTAAGTAAGTTAAATATGATAAATATGTAGTAAATGAGTGTGTAAAATCATACACTTATTGAGTTATTTAAAGAAATAGTGCAAAAATGTGCATTTCTGACTAAGTCCGAAAAGACGTCAAAAACGCGTCAAAAATTTGACTTCGAAGTGGAACCAAAAATAACAACACTTCTTAAGACATCTCTCTAGATCATCCTGATGCTTTCGGTTTGTTGATACATGCTTCGGTTCTGAAGAAGAAGTTTGTCAAAGGAGGGTACCCCCCGTGACCTACTTTTGGCTGTGGTGGCGCCACCTGTTGACAGATCCGGACGAAAAACAACAACACTTGTAGGGGACCATGAGTACTTCATACCTACCAAGTTTCATCAAAATCCCTTCAGCCGTTCTGGAGAAGAAGTCGAAAATGTGAAAAGTTACGACGGACGACGCCGGACGACGGACGCCGGACG